>JARHVA010000198.1:5342500-5687500 GCA_037957365.1 Torreya grandis
TTGATCACATAATCTCCTTAGTCTCTTTGCTAGATTGAGCCTTTGAAAGGTTTTGGATTTTGATATTCCTTGGTCGCTTTAATCTTCACCTCTCCTTAAATATAAAATCACAATAATTTCCAAATTATCTTCTTTTACCACCCTTATATTTGATTCCTAAACCAAATTATTATTCGAAGCCACATCATTACCCATCCTACCTAATCACTTTTCACACTCACCATCCAATATGCTGATACAAACCCATGCCTAAATTATTATAATGGGGCTAAGATCCAACCAAGAGAATGACTTCTTGGGTGGTGATCAAAATTGGGATCATGAAAATACACATAGTGGCATGCACACTCCTTGAGGAGAAGATGACTGATTCATAAATGACTTCTTTCACAATGATGAATTTATAGCATAATTTGACCAGTAATATATGAAAACCATGACTATATTCTAGCTCAAGTCATATGAATAGGGGACACACTACCCCAAATTTTTGATCACAACCTTTTATAACATTTAGTCTACCCATCCACTCAACCTAATACTCCTTGTCAACATGTCTATATTAATCAAGCACCTAAAGAAGAGGAATTTATGGACCATGAGCAAGAACTTGAAGATCAAGAATAATAAGTATATATCCAAAATAACCATATAAAGGTTAATAGGAGACAAACTGACCTATAAGATTGATTGGATCAACTCACATAACAAATTAATTATTTAGCCTCCCTATTCTATACACAAAATCAATGACCATCCTCCCCAAGACAAAATATCCATAACTCTAATAAACCACACAAAAGTCATCCCCAAACCTCTAATCCTTTTTGGGTGTCCATAATTTTCACAACAATGGAAAATGATGAAATAAAATCTCCAATAAATAGACCCTCACATGCAAGTGATGAAATATAAATATGAATATTTTAATCTTCTCCCTTAGAAATGAGTATTTACAAATTCTTTTCCCACCTTACTTTGAGGTACCTAAATTTGAAAAATATAGAGGGAAAGGTGATCCCCATGATCATGTTCAAGAGTTTTATGTGGCTTGTTATGAGGTTACATATGATGATGCCTACTTACTAAGAATTTTCACAAAGAGTCTCATAGGACCAACACTATAATGGTTTATGCATTTACCAAAGGGGTCTATATCTAGTTTTAGAGAATTGACTGAATAATTTGTAAGACATTTCTCATTCAAAATAGAACATGGTGTCTCCATTATAGACCTCTAAAACACTTTAAAAAGGAATGGGGAAGGTTTGGCCTCTTTCTTACAACATTAGAGAAGCTTATCAAGATACTTTTGATGTATAGTACTAGAAACAAAGTTGGCTAAAATATTTGTTGATAACCTCAATGTAGAGCTAAAATATCAATTAAAACTCCAATGTTCCAAAACCTTTGATGAAATTATTAAAAATGGGATACAAATTGAGAGAGCACTCATTGAAAAGGGAACAATCAAATTATACACCTGAAGTGAGCATAATCAACATCAAGATAATTCCTTTTTGGGCAAATAAAAAATCTTCAACAATAATAAGAATGTTTTTGGAGATAGAGTTACAGATTCTAAACAAAGTGTTCAGACTGTGCAAAAGAGGACTCCCATAGATCAACAAAATATCTCCTCCATTTGAGTTCTAAGAGGTAAACCTAAGCCTCGAGTAGAAAAAAGACCTCTTACCAGCCTTGGAGTGCCTACTAAAGTAGTCCTTCAATAATTGATCACTGATAACATGATTAATCTTCCTAAAATATAACCTTTAGATGATAGTAAATGTTGACCTGATGGGTATTGTGAGGATGAATTATATCAATATCATGGAGTTAAAGGTTATGACATAGATAAATGTATGCAATTAAATCATTATATTAAGGATCTCATTGAATAAGGAGATACTTAATTAGAGGAGGAGAGTACTCCTAACTAATCAAATTATTAGTAGTTTCATATTTATTAGGACCCTTTACCCAAACATGGTCAAAGACAAGGGAAGCCACCTAGAGATTAGGGTCAGGCATCCACTTCCAATCATATAGACTATCATGCCATCCCATACCACTATTTCAATACCATTAAAATTTTTATCCCCCAAGATCCCACTCCACCATCATCCACCATATTAAAAATCAACTAAGCCATAACTAACTACATCATTACTACCTGACACAATAAAATCATAATTCTTGGGGCACCACCAAAGGACCCGTCTACATATACATCTCAAAAGGTCAATATATCCAAGAAAGTCTTAGTATCTTTTGACAACCTTATGATATCATCAAGTAAATCAAGAACAACCCCACGTAAATCTCACTCATGGATCTTCTCAAAACATCATCTGAGCATCAGGAGATCCTCAATCAAGTCTTGCATGATTTGAACATCCCCTGAGATATTTACTCTAGTCAGTTCTAATTATTAGTGGGTCATTGATCTCCTTCATAATAAATCACATTTAGCACCTATGACATGCCTCCCATTGGACCACATCATAACTACCAATTATTCATAGAAATCCCATCTCTAACCAATACATTCCCCAAGTACTCATAGATGGAGGGTCTACATTAAACTTATGTAATTTGAATTTATTAAATAAATTAGGGTATTATAAATATTTCTTAGGGCCTACTATGATCATGATTAAAGCATATAATGACAATGAATGGTCATCTATATGCACCATCTATCTTACCATTATTGTGGGACCTATGGTACATTAGACCTTTATTCATGTCATGGATGTTAATTTACCATCTAATCTACTACTGGGTTACCCATGGATCCTTGAGATACAAGCAGTCCCATCCACCCTTCACCTATGTCTAAAGTTCACTCACTCTAGCATGAAAGTCACCATTCTTGAGGAAATTGGGCATTTTTGTAACTACCAAATGGGTCAATCCCAATCCTCATGTTATTATCCTAGCATGAATAGTTCCACTCTAAACCAAACAACTTCCAAATATATACATCCCGATGATCTATTGCCTATTTATGATCCATTACTTGATGTTACCCACCTTAAAATTACATCCACAAGATACGAGAAATATGAATATAAAACCTTTTATATAAGTTACCTACCTCTTTCCCTATGAAGTTACGAGTTTCTAATTATGAGGAAGAACAATCCTATCAGCTATCAATTTAGACCAATGACCTTTTATAGTGTAGAATTGTTATTAGATAATACATTGATGAGCCTAATGAGTCATGGCTTATTCTATAAAATGAGTCCCTTGCATCTCATAGACATAAATACCCCCAAATTCAAAAAATGCTAAAGAATATGCATTATCAAGGAAAAGGACTAAGGAGACAAGAGCAAGGCAATCTTGAGCCCATAATAGTTCAAGAATGTATACAATATCTTGTCTTAGGGTACAAAATTATTGACAATGACATAAAAATATCATTGTGGATATTACTTTGGTCTTTAAGGAGTCTTTTTTTGACAAAGAAGTTGAAATGGGATCCATTTATAGTCTTTATGAAGAGCTTGCTGCCACAAACATTTTCCATAATACAAATAGCACCACCATCAACATATTCCTCTGCTACCCCTCATTATTAGACTAGTATCAATGTCAGGAGCCATCCTTTGACATGTTTTAAAATTATTAATACATCTTAGATTTTCTAGGAGCATGAGATTTCATGCCTTCCAACAATCATAAGAAGGGATTTTATATTAATCTTTATTAGCTTATTTTAGGGAACAACAAATATCCCATAACCAAATTGAAGAAGAAAAATATGAAAAAGAGGAGGCACCTCAAAGTCAGGAAGATTTTTTATCTATCTTAAATGAATCATAAAGTTATACTAAAATAGACATAAAACTCTTTGAAGATTTTTATTCCAAAACTCAAGATTTACCATTGCCACCAAGCTATCTTTAGGATTAGTCACCCTCTCTCATTAAGGAGGTAATTAAATTCAACATTAAAAATGAATAACATCCTAAAATAGTCAAATTGGGGGCAAATCTTACACCTAAGGAACATCAAATCATTATTGATTTACTTAATAAATTACACCTAAGGAACATTAAATCATTATTGATTTACTTAAGGAATTTATTGATATATTTTCATGGTGCTATTAAAACATGTGAAAACTTGATCCTTCCTTGGTTGTGCATAATCTATTTATTAATCCTAACACCAAAACAATCAAGAAAAATACATAAGATTCACCCTAAAGTGGCCCTACTAGTTAAGGAAGAATTATAGAAATTCTTGAAAGCAGGATTTATCTAAACCATTGATTACTCTAATTAGATATCCAGCATTATTCCAATGACCAAACCAAAATGGGAGATTTAGATTTGTACCAACCTATATGACATCATTAAGGCATGTCCTAAAGATGACTTCCCTCTCTCAAACATATATATGATGATGGATTCAATAGATAGATATGAAATGTTATCCCTCATGGATGGATTTTTAGGCTATAAATAAATCAAAATCATGCTTAAGGATTAGCATAAAACAACCTTCATTACTCCATGGGGTACCTTTTATTATCAAGTCATGCCCTTCAGTTTCAAGAATGCAAGTTCTACCTATCAATAGGTAATGACTGTTATATTCTATGATATGATGCATGACATTTTGAAAGATTATGTTGATGATATTTTAGTGATGTCAAGACTTAGATCTGAGCATCATGTGGTCCTACATAGAATATTTGAGTGGCTACATAAATATAAAGTTAGATTGAATCCAAAGAAATGTGTATTTGGCATTACCTCAGGTAAGGTATTAGGGTTTATTATATCTAAGAGAGGCTTAGAAGTATACCCAACTAAAGTCAAAGCCATTATGGATATGCCTCCTCCTCATAATCTAAAGTAGCTTAGGATTCTTAAGGGAAAGCTAAAATGCATTTGTTTATTCATCTCCTAGCTCATAGATAAATTATACCCCTTCACCCATCTCTTGAATAAGGGGACCCATTTTAATTGGAACTCTAGATGTCAGCTAACCTTAAATAAGTGTAAGTAATACCTAGCCAATCTTCCTATATTATCACCACCTATAATGGGAATGCATTTTCTCCTCTATATATATCTATGATACTTTACATGATAGGTACCCTTCTTGTACAACATAATGATGTAAGAAAAGAACAAGCTATCTATTATATCAGTCACACCTTGATTTCATATGAGCTGAATTATACTCTCATTGAAAATGCTTGCTTAACTGTCATCTTTACCTCACAAAATCTTTGACACTATATACTCAATAGTTAAGTTTAGATCATAGCTAAATTTGATCCTCTCAAATATCTACTATCAAATCATCCCTCATAGGATGAATGGATAAATAGATAATGTTGCTCAGTAAATTTAACATAGAATATGTTCATTAAAAGGCCATTAATGTTTCCTGCTATTTATTACTCTATTTTTTTACTTTCAAGAAAAAGAAGAGAAACAACAGATGGCAGATGTGTACTTGGTAAACATTGCACTTATTGATGACCAGATGAAGTGAGAGATCATTTTTGGTGAGAAAGGACTACCTATAATAAGACCACACTAAAATATCTTATTTGTTAGATGAGTATGAAGGGTAGACTACCTAGAAACATTAGATCTAAGAAGCAAAAGCTCCCTTAGATGGCTATCAATCTAATCCCCTAATGATAACAATGTTCTCATAATGGAAATGAAAGATGATAAATTGATAAGAACATGAATATTTATGTAAGAAAAGAAAATATGTACCTATTCAATAAAATGTATCATGATGGGTCAATACCATGCACAAGTGGATCAAGGTCAAGTTTAGAGAATCTTAGCAGGGTCTACAGATAGGCCAAAAATAGAAATAGGTTAGGTGTGAAAAGGGATGAAATAACAATCTATTATTTTCTTTGATAGTGACTGTTGATGATCAGGGTGACTGGTGACATTTTTCCTAACTGTTAATGGTTAGGTGACTAATGATGGTTGATATTGCCATCATGGTTATAGTAACCAACTATGATTACCTGTAGAAGTGTGGTAGAGTATTTGAAGTGGAATTAGTGGGAGGTGGATGATGAGTAGAAGGTAGAGTGTGGATTATTGGGGTGAGGGGTAATGTGCAAGTGGTATGATCTGAATAGGAAACTTCAATAAATAAAACAAATGCTAAAAATAAGATGAGAATACCTATAAAATGTGGGGTGGAGACTAGTAACAAGTTGAAGAAAAATGGCAACATAATAGTACTCCAACCTTCAATAGTGACATAAAAAGAGTTTCAGGGTCTTATATGCCTATACAAAGAAAACAAGAGAGCTTGGATATAATTTTTTATGATTCTCATCTCTTCCAAGAGTCCTCATTTTATATCCCAAACTTGCTAAGTGGGGAGGAAGGAAGTTACTAATTTAGTCTAGGATAGACATGCTAATTTGAAAGGAAGGAAATCTATAAGGTATGCATGTAAAAGTTTCCATGTCTTTGCCTGTTTATGCCTTGTTCACAACTGGAAGTTTTGGTGTAAAGGTGGGAGACTTGATCGTTGATAGTTAGGTTAACTATCAATAGTTAGGCTGACCATCGATGGTTGACCCCTAAATATAAAAAGGTCTAAAAGGGGTCCTAAGTTGAAGCTTTAAAATGTTTTACCAAAATGACTTAGGTTTGTTAATGAATGTTAGAGTAAAGAAAGTTATTTTTAAGGGTAATCTAACAAAGTGAATAGTTAACTAAGGGTCAAGGATAAGTCCAAAGTAGCTTGACATCAAAAATTGGTTGAGGGGACATTTTTAAGTGTGTACATTTTGACCCCTTTTGTTATGTATATTTAGGTCAATAAGTCATAGAATAAAAATGAAATGTTGACTGACTAAGGTTTTGGTTACCTCAAGTATGGGAGGAGGGTATTTTACCTAAAACTAGGAGGTGATGAGGCATGATTGAAATAAATTCATGGTTTGATAAAAGGTAATATGGAGGCCACGTGGGTGGGGGAAAAAAGATGTGGGAATGAAAAATGTGACTAAGTGCGAGAGTCAAAATCATGCCAAATACTAAAGGAGCCAATGTTGATAAGAATAAGGCCAGGTTATAGGAGAAGGGATAAGGTAACCTATCCCTAGCATTGGTCATAGTTGATCAAGTCACACATATCAAGTCTCCTAAAATAGGTCGGTGCTTGATTAGGTATCTAAGGTAAGAAGTGTTCTTGAGAAAAACATAAATGGTTGGGTCATGTATAAGGTGGTACATAATGCAAAAATTCAATAAGTAAAAATTGGTCAAGGTGGTCATCATGACCAAGGCATGGTCATCGAAAGGTATGTATGTGAATAGTTTGATTTCAAAAAGGTTTCAATTTCAAGGTGGACATGAGAAAATGGGTGGGGTGGTTAGTTGGGTAGGGAGTGGCCAAGCTAACCCCGAATGTGCTAGGCAAGAGGTCACTACCTACATAGTCCCATGGATAGTGGATCCAATAGGGACTTCAAGCCTAATGTAATTATTGGTGTTTGAGGGAGAAGGTGCTCCTAAATAGGTCAAGGTGTGGTAAAAAATAGGATGCCCCATTTGGATGTGCTACATGATTCAAAAGGATGAGAAAGGTGGAGTAAAATAAGTATAACCCTAACCATCAATGGTTAGGGATAACTGATGATAATTAAGTAATCATCAATGATTAAGATGAACCATATAGGTGTATGAAACCATTGATGGTTATGGTTAACCAACAATGGTTAAGAAATCATTGATGGTTGGGTGAAAACCTTAAAATTGTGGTAAAAAGGCAAATGGTCAAACATTTGTCCTCATTTACAAATTTAGCAATTTGTGGTTTTATCTTATTTGAGAGTTGTTGTACAAAGATTAATTTCAAGTTCTTAGGAGGGTGTTGAGACTAGATTGGTGATTATGAATGAGAGTGTGATCGAGTGGAGCTGAGATGGATGCTAGAGATGCACACTATCAAGTAGTGGGACACAGATTGAGGTGTCACCATCAATAACACATTAATCCATATTCTAAAATTATAGGTAGGGATAAGATTATTTCATTATTTTTAACATGATGGTTTTTTAGGCATGGGATCAGATCTAGATATGGGATCGAGTGCTTGAGATTTTCATAGAGGTGAGAGATGCCGTATCTACAGAGGATTGGAAACATATGGAGGCTATTGGATTTAGATTGATACACCACTACCAATGCCTTCCTAGAGATATTGTGATGATATTTTCCCTCATCGAGAGATGGGACCCAACAATTAATACATTCTAGCTACCAATGGGGGAGATGAGAATCCTTTAGAGGATGCACACCAAATCATGTGCTTACCTATATGTGGAGACCCTATCTACCATATAAAGAGTGAGGAGATTGATGAGTGTATGGAGTTCCTGTATGGGGATGATAGAGTAGATGAACAATTTTATTTTGGAGGGTTTAACATTAGGTCACTATACCAAAGGGCCCAAGAAGAGAGGCACTTATTGACTATGCTATAATTAGTTGTGACATGTTATGCCTTACCAAATTCAATTGGGGGGAGGTTTCATGTGTTTTTCTTAGGGTTATTATGGAGCTGATGCTTGGGAGGACTATTTTTGGATGGGTCCAAGTTTTATTGGTTAAGATCTATAGAGATATATGAGGATTCAAAGTGCATAGATACTATGACATCAATGTGGGGTTCATACTCCACTATTGGGAATTTGAGCACATATAGGTACTGAGACCATTGGGCCTACTGATATAGGGTTACCTACCAATAGAATACATAGTTAGATTTTATCAATGGAGGAGGGATGAAGTGATAATAAGGTCTGATGGTGGGTTGAGGGATACTAATTAGTTTCATGGTGACATATAGGGCTTAATGTTTGGAGACACAGTTTGGAAGCCATACAAGACTTGGCCTATATGGGTTGGATATCGATACCACACACTAACCTTGTAGAGCTAGAGATGGGTGTTTTGGAGATGAGATGGTGAGACTAAGTGTATCTCATTTAAGAGGGTGAAAAGATAGTTTAGACTTGTTTAGGGCATCCCTCTAGATTTTGTATAGTATAAAAGAGAGGATGTAGAGTTTTTGTTACCAGATCCATAACCACAAGAGGAGTTAGATCATGAGGAGTTGATGTTTAGAGATGGAGATGATGTAGGCATTATGATAGACTATCCTACATGGTTTTAGGTTAAGTTTGTAGTGGTCAATTTTGGTTGGGGAGATGGGAACTAGGAGCTGATGGATGTTGATCCAAGACAAAGGCCAACATAAGGTGATCCATAGGTAACAATGGCACTGGAAATAACATAGGCCTAGATTGCCATGTTATAGGGGTAGATTGAAACTCTTCAAGGTTAGTTGAGAGGAGTGATAGTGTAAAGAGATTAGGTCCAAGCATAATTTACCACTCTATATGGTTATGTGACAATTTTATAGGGGTAAGTTACCATAGTGATAGGGGAGTGAGACTAGGTGAGGGTCTCATTTGATTTAGTGACATAAAAGAGAGACTCTCTATGGTAGGCTGGTAGAGTAGTGGTGACACCTCCAAGTTTTGTTACATAGGCTAGATATCTTTTGGCAATACAGGAGTTGCATTACTATGAGGGAATTTTGAGAGCATAGTGTCCAAATGAGTTGAGGTGGGGAGAGTATTAGATTAGCTTGGTTGGTGGAGAAGTGATTGTAGTCCTAGGTCAGTGGGCTATGGTAGTGGGTTATCCGATAGTGCCTCTACCTAGGATAGGTATAGGTACTAGGATAAGCATAGGTATAAGTGCGTGTATAAGTGTGGAGGGGGTCAGTGGTAGTGGTGCCCGAGGACCTTGACATGTGTTGGTGGTGTGGGGGGATGTGTTACTTGGTTTTGATACTATCCTATGTGCCATGGATGTGAGATGTATATACAATCAAGAGATATGTACATGTATAGACACCTATGGATGTATATGTATATATTATTTAGATGTTTTTATACTTTCATGTTTTATGAGATGGATGCTTATGTGTTGATGATGTATTGGGTATGACTGATGTTGATTTTAGATGTTATAGATGATGGCCATGTATGAGACTTATGACAATGATGATTACCTTACTTAGTATAGGCATGTGATGATATATAGTTTGAAGTTTAAATGAATATTTGATTTTGATTATTATATGATGTTCATATTTTAATATGATGGAAATATGCGATCATGATGTTAAAAACTATTGTCTTGGGTGTTAATTTTGATTTTATGGTTCATTATATGTTTTTTCATTATAGATTATGATGTTTTGGTAAGCTTTGAAAAGTTTATAATGTTTGAGGAATAATGATAAGAGACAACATCCTTGTGAACCAATATAAACAAAAAGAGGCATGTTGGGTTCATTGGCAAAGACCCTATTAGACCAAGGTTAGATAGGATATTAATGAAAATAAACCTCTGATAGGCTTCGTATTAGCACATCGATAGTGAAAAGGTATCATTATAAATGAAATATTTCCAAGTGAGTTCATAGTGTCTTGATTTATAGAGGATATATAGGAAAAGGGGATGATAAGTAAATGAAGGGAAAAAGGGATAAGTAAGGAACTTAATGTGGATTTAATTACCCTTTTTAATAGGTGACCTAAGAATCATAAAATACAAGTCCATGTCTTAACAAGCTATAGATTGATCGATGTAGGAAGTCTCCAAATATAATTTTGTATGAGAGAGTCAATTATGGCCCTTTTATGGGAAACATTTCTTTCAATGGGGGTCATTTATTACTTGCTTTTATGAAAAGAGTGAAGGTAATCAATGTGGGAAGCTTTGAGTACTTTGATTGAGCTGATTATAGCTTGTATAAATAGATTATTTTTAATGTTTTGTCTTAGCGATCCTTCGATGGAGTGGTGAAAGTGTGAATAAGTGTTTGATAGCTATCCTTTGAGGGACCAGTCTATCTATTTTGACTATATTTAATATCTATCCTTCGAGGGAGTACACTATGCTTAAGAAAATGGACCCAAATAATATTTTATATCCCATAGAGAATATTTAAGTGTTTTTTTAGACATGGACCCATCTATGCATGCTTAGAGGTTGACCTTATAGGGGTAAGATTTTTACCAGAAAAGGTGGTTGTGAGGTAATGGAAAGTGGTTTGGGAGAAACAAGTGACCATAGGATTCCATCTAGTTACAGATGAAAAGTATCCATGAGAACCATGCCATGGGTAGAGCCATGGTACCCATGTTTAAGATTAGGTTAACAATTATTATGGATAATCACATGGGTCTATCATAATCAAATATCCCCAAGAGGAATAGGGTAATAGTGTAAGGGGGAGAAGTTTATAAATCAAGGGATGAGATTAAGTTAGACAACAAGGTTTATCAGACCTTCCTTAATAGTAGAAAGGGTGCAGATGCAAAGTGTTGAGAGGATTAGGTTTTGGTTTTCCTTTAAGAAAGGATAAATTATAAGATCCTAATCCATACTTATGGGTAATGATATAGGGTCCAAGCCAATTAAAATAAAAATTTTCCTTTTTGCTTTTCTCCATATTCATTACATGTTAGTTTTCTTTAAGAATGAGGTCTCCAATATTGAACTCCCATTCTTTTAGATATTTGTTATAAGCATGGGTGATATACTCTTGGTAGACATGAAGATGGTTAAGGGTAGAAAGGTGATGTTCATCAAGTAATTCAAGGAATTAAAGGCATTATTATAGATATTCATCTTTAGAAATGATGTCTTATAAGGATATGCAAAGAAAAGGGATCTGGACTTCAAAAGGTAAGATAGCCTCTATGCCAAAGACTAGGGAAAAAGGTGTAGCACCTATGGAGGTTCAAATTCTAGTGTGATAGGCCCATAAAGTGAATGGGATGTGAAGGTTCTAATCCCAACCTAAATCCCTTTCAACTTTGGTTAGCATTTTAATGAGGGTTTTGTTAGAGGCTTTCACCTATCCATTGGCCTACGAATGATAAGATGAGGAATGGATGAGTGTGATGCTAAAAGCATCATAGAGGGCTTGAAATTTATTATTTTTGAAGGATTTCCCTTTATCATTTATGATTTTATTAGGGACACCAAAATGATAGATAATGTGATGATTGATAAAATTGATAATTTTTTTAGCTTTGATGGAGATGAGGGGGGTGGCTTCCACCTATTTGGTGAAATATTCAGTAGTGGTGATGATAAATTAGTGTCATTGAGATGAGTGAGGATTGATTTCTCTAATGATATCAAGCCCCCAATATGAAAAGGGCCAATAATATTTTGATATTTGGAGTCCATGAGTAGGCACGTGATGCAAGTTAACATGTTATTTACATTTGACACACTTTTTTTACATAGTCACAGTAGTCCTAATTAAGGGTAGGCCAATAGTAGCCAAGGTGTATGATTATTTTAGTGATAGTGAGGCCACTAAAATGTCCCCCACAAACTCTATCATGAGTTTCCTTGATGGAATGGGGAATCTCATGACTATGTAGACAATGGAGGAGAAGGCCATCAAAGCCACATTTGTATAGGATTCCCCCTAGTATGGTATAATGAGAGGTACCCTACACAAAGGATTTTTAGGCATTATTCGAGAGGTCAAGTGGAATAATTCTAAGGTTAAGGTAATTAAAATATTGATCATACCAGATGTCAGAAGGGGCTGACTCTACACTACAAATGGTAGGATTCTCTAAATTGATATGTAAGTGCTTGATAAAATGATGGATAGTGACAAATAGTTTAGATTCAGTGGGTTAAGAAGGGATTTGAGATGTAAGGGAGTCCATTATATCTAAAAATTTATTAGTAGATCAGGGTAATAATTGGATTTAGTAATGTTTAAAATATGTCAAGATCTTGTCAATGAGAAGCTTATACTTTCACAAAATATCATTTTTACATCGATAAGAATCATTGACTTGGTTAATTATGAGTTTTGAATCATCAAAGATAGAGATGGTTTTGATTTTTAAGGATAGATCAGTTTAGAGACTGATGGCCAAAGCTTCATATTCCACTATGTTATTAGTACATTCAAAGTTGAGTTTAAAGGATAGTGGAAGAGGTACACCATGAAGGGGTATGAAAATTACACATGCACCCCCACCCTACTAGCATTTAGAGCCATTGGAAAACATGGTGATTTTATAAGGGGGTATTTTTGAGAAAGTGTTGAAATGGACTCATCTAGAAAGGTCAAAGGAATGGGTTGGTTATCAGGTAGGGGAGCCTCAACTAACTTGACAATGATAACCTTCCCTTTAATGCATTTTTGGTGAAGAAACTCAATATCTAACTTAGTAAGAAGCATGAGCCACTTAGCCATACATTGATTTTGGTATGGTTTAGAGTGCATAAACTTGAGTGAGTTGGTGTTGGTGATAGGATAGGTTTTATGGTTAAGAAGTTAATGATGAATCTTAAAGGCGAAAAAAACTAGAGTAAGATAAAGTTTTTTAAGGTGGGTATACTATGTCTCATAGCCTAGAAGGGTGTGGCTAATATAATAGATGTATTGCTTTTTGTTTTGGTCATATTGATGAGTAAGCATCACAACTAAAGAGTGATCAGTGGTAGATATGTAAATGTAAAAGGTTGGTCATCCTTAAGTGGGATAATAAATGGTAGAGAAGAAAGTATTGCTTAAGTGAGTCAAAGGCTTTTTGAAAGTCTTTGGTCCATTTAAAGGAGGCATCATTTTTTAGGAGATGGTGAAAGGGTTGCCATCTATCTGATAGTTGGGAGATGAAGTGATGGATAGATTGGAGTTTTCCATGTAGGCTATGAAGTTGTTTAAGGTTTGTTGGAGGAGGCATTTCTAGGATTGATTTGACTTTGGTAGGGTCAATTTCAATTCCACAAAGGGAGATGATGAATCCAAGGAGATTTCCATATAAAACCCCAAAAATGCATTTTTTAGGATTGAGCCTAAGATGGAATTAGATTAGTCAATCAAAGATGATAGTGAGAACAACTAGATGATCCTTGCAGTGTTTTTATTTCCCTAAGAGATCATTGACATAATCTTCTAGAATTTTTTGGATAAGGTCATGGAAAATGTAGTTCATAGATTGTTGATAGGTCTCTCTTGCATTTTTTAAACCAAAAGGCATGAACCAATAATATAAGGTTCCCCAAGGGGTCATGAAGGTAGTTTTGTGTTGATATATGAGGGCAATCATGATCTAATTATATCTTGAAAAGCCATCCATGAGAGATGAAATCTTGTAACCCATAGTAATATCAACTAGTTGGTTAATGTTAGGTAAAGGAAAGTCATCTTTGGGGCATGCAAGGTTAAGGTCATAAAATTTAATGTAAAGATGAAGCCCCTAGTAGGTTTGGTGATGGGAATGATGTTAGAGACCCATTTTGGATATCAATGGGTTGAATGAAGTTAACGGATAGAAGGCATTAAAGTCCTTTTTTGATGAGAAGAGATATGCAAGGGTGCATTTTGTGAAGCTTCTATCATATTGATTTAGTCTCAGGATGAGTTACGATGTTATGGATAGATATAGAGGGGTCAATCCTAGGCATATCTTGATAAGTTCACATGAAGGAAATGTTACAATCTTGAAGGAGGGTGAGATAGTCATGTTGCTCATAGGAGTTTATGGATTGGCCATGTTTAACAATGTAAGGGTTTTCTTGAGTCCATAGATTAATATCATTAGTTGACTCATTTAACATATTTTAGTTCTTAGGGGAAAGGGATTTATATATAGAAGAATCCCCCACACCAAGGTAGGTGAGGATGGAAGAATCATCTTGACATTGGATGGTGTGAATAGTGGGTAAATCTTGGTCAATCATCTTAGGATGAATGAGGGGAAAGGTCTTAGTTTAGACCCCTTGTTGATAGGTTAGTGTGCCCAAACTAAAAATATTGATTAAAAAAAGTTAGATGGGATGATATTGAGTCTTTAGATTAAGAAGATGAACTCAGCGAGGATGGAATCTCATCCATGGGGGTAGCAGTGGGTTTTAGTGAGGTGGGCTATTTTGGTGGTTCAAACCTGATCCCAAAGAGCTCATGAGGTTTTTAGGTTTTGATAACAGGTAATTCATGAGGTCCTTGTTTATAAAGGCCCATACCAAATCATTTCTAAGCAAAATAATGAAGATAGGTTTTAGGAAAGGTAGGGTTGCTTAGGTAGGAAAAACTAAAAGTGAAAGGTTGAATGTATGGAGTGGGAATAGGATCAAGGAGTGGTCAATCAAGTCCTTCATAAACAAAATTTATTCTATTGTTGGGAAGTCCAAAGGGGATAATGGTACCTATATTGGGGTCATAAAAAGGGTCATTTTGAAGGCTCCCATACTTTTGTGAAGTAGGAAAAGCATATAAAGATAAAAGTTGATATTCTCCAAGGGAGAGACACTAGAAAGTTTGTGCCAAGGAATCCTTAATGGGAATTTGAAAAGAAGGGATAGATACACTAGTTGGGGCTTGATCATTATTTATAGTTGAGGCACTAAAAGTTACGATTGGTTGTATAGTTGTGTTAATGGGGTTGGTTGACTATGTTGGAGATAAATGTGGAAGGAGGAAATCATTAAGCCTATAGGTCATGTTGTAAGAGGTAAAAGGACTATGATTATCCTTGATGGTTACAACCTATCCTTCATATTTGAATTTGACACAATGATGTAAAGTGGAGGGGATGAAACTCATAGCTCAAGTCTAAGGGCATCCAAGTAGAATGTTATATTAGAATTCACCCTCTATAACATAAAATAGCTTAGGAATGGTGTGAGGTCCCAAGCATATTGGAAGGACAACAGTCCCCAAGGTAGTTTTTATTGTGTCATTAAAGGAGTGAAGAACTATCGTGCTTTTAGCCATGGTGTTCTTTGGTAAATGTAGCTGATCAAAAGTATATGAGGAAATTATGTTGATGATATCTCCTCCATAAATCATCACCCTTTTGATGTGGGCGTGATTAATATATTTGGTGACAAAGAGAGGAGGGTCAGACTCCTTAGAATGGGTTAGAGGTATTTCTAAGTCTTGGAAGGTGATAATAGCATAATGTTGGAGGGTTTCAAGAAAGGATGCAAAAGGTTGAGGGTTAATTAGTTTAACCTCAATGGATTGTAATTCATTTATTAGTGCTTGGTGATGATGGGGAGAGGTGTTGATCAAGTTGTAAAGGCTTATCTTCACCGATGCTTGGTGAAGTTGCTTTAACATGGTTTGTTGAATGGATGAAGAAGAATTGGTGGGAGGTACACCTAGGATAGATACTTTGGGCCTTAGTGAGGGTATAGGTGGTGGTGTTGGTGTTTTTTATTGGTTGGAAGGCTGAGATTCCAAAGGATATGTCCATGGAATAGAAATATGGGTTTTTCCATTACCTCATTGTTGCACTCAAGATCAGGTAATCATGTGAATAGTGTGGATAATAGGATTGGTTAGTCTAAGTGATTGTTTCAGTTCCTCCCCTTCACTTTGAGATGAAAGGTGAAGAGAAATTATAATTAAGGTTTGTGGTTGGATTGGTTAGGTTGATGGTTGCGTTGGTTGGGGTAGTAGTTAGATTAGTTGGGCAATAGTTGGATTGGTTGGGTAGATGAAGGCGGTTCATCAAATAACAAGTCATCCATATCATATAGGCTATGGACAAGGGCTTGGAGAGCCTTGTAGTTCGCTATATCATGTCCTAGTATCCTATGATATGCACAAATCAAAGTATTATCAAACCATGAGGGTTTGGTATTAGAAGGGGTAAATGGCTTAATGGGCAGTAGATTAATGGAAGACATTTGCAACAACCCTTATAAAATAACTACATAAGGTTCATTCATAGGTTTTGGGGGTGTTACATTTATATTCAAAGAAATAGGGACCTTTTTAGGTGTGGATTTGACCTTAGAAGGGCTAGGTGGCTGAATCACCTTGGTAGATGGTTTAGGTTGAGTAGGATTATCTTTGATGGGGTTACTAGTGGGTGGTTTCAAAGTAGAGGGTGATTGGGATGGTAGAAGGGTAGGGCCCCAAAATAGATAGTAAAAGAGAAGGAGGTGGCATAGGTGAAGCTCAAGATTGAGGTTTAAGAAACTTCACCTTTTGGACCATCTTGATTTGTGATTTATTAGGTGGACTAGAGGGGGTTAGATCTAATTTTATGGGTGGATGGGTGATGATAGGTGTGGGAAAGATACCCAGATTCTTGGTCATTTTAGCGAGAAAATTATGAGATGATCTAGGTGGAGGTGGGTGATATGGCTCCCTTATGTCTTGGGAGAAATAAATGTTTGATGATGGGGTGATAATAGGTTGGAGAGTGGATGCCAAAAAGGTCTAGGGTTCAACTCTATTTTTATATGAAAGCCCTAGACAATGCCAAAAAGTGGCTCTATCTAGGTTAGGTTGTGAGGCAAATTATAGAATTTTCACTAACCAAGAAAAAGGATTGTAAATGGATTTTGTTCCTTGATCATTCATTTCTAATGTTAAGCCCTTAGGTGAGGAAGAATTATGGTTCCTTCGTCTTGTCTTAAGATATAAGGTTCAATTTTTTTTGTTTAGGTGAAGGAGGTAATGGTCACTTGTGGGGTGATTTTTTAAAGGGGAATGGATGGTTTTTTGATTGAGGATGTAGGTATGGTCATGGTTTCTTCCTTTTCTTGGGTATTCAAAGGAGAGAAGGAGGGTTTTACCATTTCAATTGGTAGGGTAGAAGAGGAAATGTTTAAATTAATGGTTAATTTTGTTGAAGGAGAAGTGGGTGTAGGTATGGTTTGGTCCAGCAAAGACATAGGGGCTATAGATTCTTCTCTTTGGGTCTCTAAAGGGAGAAGAGGTGAATTTGTTTCTTTTATGGGTGAGGTTTGTGAGGAGGTTATATAAGTGTGGGGATCATCCCCTATGGTCTCATTTATGCTAACGTTGATTATGTGTGCCTCATGGGACGATGATGGTTCAAATTTTTTGTTATGGGGTTGGGCTAATGGAGTATGATTAGGAAAAGGTTTGAAAAAAATATCAAGGGACTGATTAGGAGGTGCATTGGGGTTGTCAAATGATAATTCACCATTTTAAATCAAGTTTTGGATAAGGCTTTTAAAAGTGTTACACTAATTTATGTCACGTCCAATGACCTGATGGAAAGCACAATAATCATTTTCATTGTACCACCCAGGCACAGGGTAAGAGGGGTCAAATTTTTAGGGGGGATTGATTGGTAATAGTTGGATAAAGTTATATTTGAGAAATTTGTCCAATATTGAGGCATATGACTCTCTTATAGCTGTGAATTGTTTAGGAAGAAACCGATTTTGATTTTAGTTTGGTAGGTAAGAAGGGTTGAAAGGAACAATTTGACATGATGGGTTAATGGTCAAAGGTGGCACAATTTTTAATACAACCACATTTATGGATGTTTTGGCTTTGTTATTGGTTTGGTTTGATGTTTTGGTGGAAGAGGGGTCATTGGGTTTAAAAGTGAAATTATTATTTCACAATTTCAATTTACCCTCATCTATGGCTCAGTTTTCAAGTTTGCATGCCATTGTGAACGCTTTATCAAAATGTTCTAAATGTTTTCAACTAAAGGGTGGGAGAAATGTGTTTTGTGCAACCCATAGAGAAAATTTCAATGAGTTCTATTTGGGGTAGTGAAAAGGATAGTGAATTAATGATACCTCATCATCGTGTAATGAAGTTAGCAATTGATTCATCATCAAACTACCTGATAGAATAGAGGTCAGTTATGGATACCCTCTTGTATATGTTCACTAAAAAATATTATAAGAAGATTTGGGTGAGTTGGGAGAATGAAAAAATAGAATGCCTAAGAAGGGAACTATACCAATCTAAGGTGGGTCCTAATAAAGACATAGGGAAGGTTTAGAGGAGGAGGGCATCATCATATGTGATCAAGTAATAAGAATGGTGAAACACCCTCAAATGTTGTTGAGGATAAACACGAATTGGGATAGATGGGTTGATAAGTTTTTTGTATATTTGGTTATAGGATAAAAGGTAATGGGACCCAAAGATAGATGACTCAAGTTCGATCATCTTATCTATGAACATCCCTATCAGGTTGGGTTGGGTTGGGAAATTGCATAATTTAGTGGTAATTTCTATTGAGGTTTGGTTGTAGCTATGAATTGGTATACAATAGAAGGTACAAAGGTAGGAACATATTGGTATGTGGTGACCTAAGGTTGGGATAGTACCCCAATAAGACTGATAGACATTAAGGGTTGAGTGGAAGGTGCCATATATCCCTATAGGTTGGGAATATATTGATATAGTGTTGTGGGGGCTTATATGGGAACTAATAATGATAGGTTTAGGGGTACATTTGGGTTGGTTAATATAGGCATGGTTTGGGTTGGTAATGCTAAAGTGTTTATGGGTTATTGATGGGTAGTCACCCTAGTGCTAATGGGAGGGAGTGTTTGTGGTATGGATAACACCAAGCTCTGAAAGGGGTTGAGGTTGGTATATTAGTTAAGCTAGAGGGAATGGTAGAAATGGGTGTGGAAGACACCACACTAGCATAATGGGTATAAGTGATAAGGGGTAAAGTTGAGCCAACATTAGAAGTATTGGTTGGGGTAATAGTTGTCTAGGTGGTGGTAGTAGATGAGTCAACAATATAAGAAGAAGCTTGGTTGACATAAGGTTGGGTTGATGTAACACCAACCATGAGGTGGTGTGGTATACCATAAGGTAGATCCATGAGAGGAACCAAATACATTGATGTATGATAGGCTAAGGTATTAAGATAGTGCTACAAATCCACCAAATTGGTATCTAGAAAGGCAAAAAAATCTGGATCACCCTCAAGAATCATTACAAGTATGGTAGGTGGGGGATAATGGTATGATAACTCATGGGGTGATCTATCAACATCCAAGGTGTAATCCATGGATGAATATGAAGAGGAAGATGATGGTTGGTTGTTTTGATTTATCAATTGTTGTCTGGTTAAGACCATATGAGAAATTAGAAATGGATAATGAACCTTTCACCTCAAATAATGAACAAACAAATAAAATTCCAAAGCAAACAAAGCTCACACTAAAAGTGAAATTAATCTTAGGATTTATTTTAAATTACTTGTATCTTATGCCTTAAATAGTGTGAAATGGGGAATTGGCTTGAAATTTGGGTACTAGAAGAGTTGTCTAAAGATGGTTTTGGGTTAAATTTTTGTGCTCAAAGAATCTACCCAAGACTGAGTACATAACCTAGTAATGGGGGCTTGCTCCCCACACTTCATGAACCCAAAGCCAAGCCAAGATTATTAGCCAATAGCTACTATTTGTCTAGAATTTATACTCCACCAAAGAATAGATTGGGTCCTCCCCTTGGTGATGAAATCCAAGTGGGTTCACCAGGTAGGGTAAGGTGATCCAAAGGGTGATGAAATCCCAATGGGCCTTGTCTCAAGTAAGTTTTGATGTTTATTTTGTGTAAGTGGTTTGGTAGTGTAAAAAAAGTATGCTACACTTAATTCATAATGCCTTTAATTAATCTAGGTGAGCTAAGCATTAGGCAGGAAAGATAATGAATGCACTCAATTTTAACCAAAATAAATTTTTAATGTCTTTGCATGCAAATAAGGAACAACTAAAAATGCACTTAATGCAAGATGAAAATGCAACCTATCCCTAAGATGAATTTTTTTTGTTTCCTTTTTTATTTTTAGAAAAGAAGAGAAAATATTTTTTTGTTTAATGTCTTGTAATTTAGAAATGATAGAAATGCAAGAATATTAATTTTCACTCATGCAACTATATGCCTAAAAACTATGAACCCAAAAGGGGTCCCACTAGGCATGTCAAAATGTTTCCTACTATTTCTTACTATATTTTTTACTTTCAATAAAAAGGAAAAAAAGAATAGATGAGGGGTGTGTACCTAGTAAATGTTGCACTTGTTGATGACTAGATGAAGTGAGAGCTCCTTTTTGGAGAGGAAAGACTACTTGTAATAAGACCACACTAGAACAACATGTTTATTAGATGAGTAAGAAAGGTGGAATGCCTAGAAATGATAGATCCAAGAAGTGAAAGCTCCCTTAGATGGCTATCAATCCACTCCCCTAATGATAAAAATGTTTTGATAATGGAAACGAAAGACGGTAAATTGATAAGAACATGAATATTTATGCAAGAAAATAAAATATGTACCTATTTAAGAAAAGGTAGCACGACAGGTCAATACCATGCACAAGTGGATTAAGGTCAGGTTTATAGGATCTAAGAAGGGTCTATAGATAGGCAAAAAATAAAGTTTGATTAGGTGTGAAAGGGGAGGAAATAACAATCTGTTATTTTACCTGATAGTGATCATCGATGGTTAGGGTGATCAGTGATGGTTGTCCTAATTGTTGATGGTTAGGTGACTAATAATGGTTTCTATAACCATCAATGGTTATAGTAACTAGCTATAGTTACCTATAGAATTGTGGTAGATAATTTTAAGCGGGATTGGTGGGAGGTGGTTGATGAGTAGAAGGCAGAGTGTGGATTCTTGGGGTGAGGTGTAATGTGCAGGTGGTCTGATCCAAACAAGAAACTTCAATAAAGAAAGGAAATGATAAAAAAAAGATGATAATACCTATATAATGTGAGGTGGAGACTAGTAATAATCTGAATAAAAATGGGAAGCATAACAGTAATCTAGCCTTCAATAGTGATGTGGATAGAGTTTTGAGGTCTTGGATACCTACACAAAGAAAACAAGAGAGCCTGGATATAAATTTTTAGGATCCTCATCTCTTTCAAGATCCCTCAATTTATAGCCCAAACTTATTAAGTGGAGAAGAAGGAAGTTGCTAAGTTAGTCTAGGATAAACATGCTAATTTGAAAGGAAGGAAAGCTATAAGGTATGCATGGGAAAGTTTCCATGTTTTTGCCTATGCATGCCTTGTTCATAATTATAAGTTTTAGTGGAAAGGTGGGAGACCTGACTGTCAATGATTAGGTTAACCATTGACATTCGACTCGTAAATGTAAAAGGTCTAAAAGGGGTCCTAAGTTGATACTTTAAATTTTTTTATAAAAATGACTTAAGTTTGTTAATGAATGTCAAAGTAAAGAAAGGTGTTTTTAATTGTGATATAACTAATTGAGTATTTAGCTAAGGGTTGAGGATAGGTCCAAAGTAGCTTTACATCAAAAACTAGTCAAGGGGATGTTTTTGAGTGTCTACAATCAAAGGATATGAAATTTATGATCAACTCATAAAGGCACCTATTATGAAAACTAAACCTCTTATCAAAACCTTCTCAGATGACTCCTTAATGAATACCAAAAAATATAATAGCTGGAAGCTATATTTTGATGTCTCTTTTACCACGCATGGATCAGGAGTCTATATCCTTTTCGTAACCCCACAAGGAGACCTTATTTGAAAGGCTTTTTAGTGCACCAATAACATTTTTGAGTAGGAGGATTTAATTTATGACATTTAATTATCCATCCAATGGAACATCCAACACCTCCAAGTATTTAGTGATTCATAGCTAACAATCAAGAAAGACAATAAAGAGTTACAAACCAAAGATGATAAATTACTCTGCTATAAGTAGTTGGTAGATTAGTTAAAATAGAGATTTTAGTCTATTACATTTGAGAAAGTACCAAGGGGGAGTAATAAGGTAACTAATTATATGGATACTATTAGGTCTCTAATTGACCTTCCTAAAGATGTCCTTGAAGGAAATTTCTTGATTAAGCATTTGATCTTATCGACCATCAATTTATGGCTCCTCTAAAAATTTGTGTTATTTCTGATTTGAGTCTCCCCTGGTATCATGATATCTATAATTATCTCCATGATAACATCCATCCACCAAACCTCAATCACTATCAACATAAGGCCTTCATCCACCATACCTATTATTACACTATCCTTTTCACCTTGCTCTATCAGAGAGGCTATGATGAGATTTTGTTGAAATGCCTAACCTTAAAAGAGGCTTCTCTTGTAATCAAGGAGGTCCATGATGGTATTTGTGGTGGTGGCCATGTCAGTGGAATGGCCTTAGATAAGAAGTTACTTAAGACTAAATACTATTAGCCTACCATGGAATATGATGCCTGCCAATATGTGTAAAAGTGTGTAGCTTACCAAAAACATGCTAATATTATCCATACACTCGCATAAGAATTTCAACCTATTATGAGTCCATGTCCATTTTCTATATGGGTACTATTTTTGATTGGCGAGATAAATCCCACTCATCTAATGGACAAAAAAATTCATCATTGCTATGGATTATTTTACTAAATGGGTAGAATTTATGCCACTTACTTATACCATAGGTTTCCATATTTCCAAATTGATCCCAAATTGGACCATTTGCCATTTTGGCATTCCAGCTAACATCCTATAAGATAATGGAAAATCATTCAAAAATCAAGGAGTTGAGGCACTATGAAAGTGTTATCATATCAAGTATAACTTTTATACAACTTATTACCCCAGGGGAATGAACATGTTGGATCAATAAATAAGACTCTTATCAAGATTCATAATAAAATAGTTAATGATGTAGGCATAAACTGACACTTATAATTATATCCCACACTCTGGTCTTATCAAACAAGTGTTTGAATACCCACTAAGGCCACTCCATATTATTTGGTTTATGGAACATAATCTATCTCATTGTGGGGAATTATCACCTATCATAATTTCAAATAAGAAAGGCTACAAGAACTAGAACTTCTCGATGAAAAGCATTGAAGGGCCCTAAATCACCTTTGGGCATATCAGAATGGATTAAAAGGCCAATATCGTAAGAAGATCTAGTCTCAAGAGTTTGAGGTCAGTGATTTAGTCCTAAAATAAAATTAGAAAAATACTAATATAGATAGGGGTAAAGGGGAAAATTGGAATCTAATTGGCTTGGTCCCTACATAATAGTTACTAAGTTTGGATCAAGAGCCTACCAGTTAGCTACATTGTATGGTGAGGAGCTTGATGAGCCCATGAATATAATGTATTTAAAATGCTTATATACATGATAGGATATAAATTTACCTACATGTATGGGTCCCCATTCTTTGGGGCATAACCATTTCCATTCTGCACTTCTCTTCTCATTCCACTCCATTCTCCCATCCCTGACCCTAGTTTTAAAAGTGGGAATCTATTATAGGTTTACATAGCAACATGAGACAAATATTTTAAAATTGGGATGATTCATTCTTTGGTGTGCAATGGGAACACTTTTTAAGGAGTCTTATGGAGTTTCTCTATCCATTTTCATATATCCTCCATCCTATTACACCCTCATACATAGCCCCCATCATATCTTCTTTGATGAGTGTGTCTCCTCTTAGGCTCCACCTGATTCTATCCTTGATTGTCACTCACTTTCCTTAAGACATGGTACAAAATCTCCCACTAAATTTATCATTATGTAAGGGTAAATAATAATTCTTAATTTGGGGTCTAGCATGCACTATTCCACTAAATCTTGATCTATTATCCTAAGCCCCATATATAATTGATTCTAATTCCATTCAATCTTTGATTCCATTCAATAATTTTGGACATAATATACCTTCAATACATATTTCCTATTTTAATTCCAACCCTTGTACATAACCATCTCATTGCCATCATTTATCCCTATCTTTAGTCTATTATGTCTTATTTTTTTCTTATGTGTATATATGCATGTGTGGGTGTTTTGAATGTGTGTGGTTGTTTGATTAATCATCTAGTCTTCTATATATTAATTATATTGTAATTTTATCTTTATCTTTGTACTTAATGGGAAAAATGATGGTCTAAGTGAGTCATAAGCTCATCTTGAGCAAGTCACTTTAAAATAGAGTTACCCATACATTATATCTTTAAATATGCCTTTGAATTCTATTATGTCATTGGCATATGTTCGCTCACTAGTGAAATATTAAAAATGGATTGCATACATTATTAATGGATTTAAAAATTTCTACCTATCCCATCCCCCCTAATCCCACCACTATCTGGACTAACCCTCATCCTACCTAATCATCCTATCTAATCATCCCACCATCCCATTCCCACCCACCTCTTTTGTGTAGGAGGATTTTTACCCAATTTGTGAGACAAACCATTAAACATGGATTATCTTTTAAGAACATGGATTAAAATTTCAAATCAACACATCTCATTAAAATTGAAAATCATTACATCCATCTCATAACATCCCATGAATCCAAATATAATCCATACATCATAAAACATCATCACATAAATAACCATCCATCTACCATATCATTAAATCTATATCTATCACCCATATAATCTATAAACATCTCTATCTACATTCAAATAATCATCTATCTACCATTCCATCATAGCTATCATATCATTTAATCAAATGCATACATCAATATCTAACTACCAGATCACCTCACATCATAACCAAGTCATCCAATCATGTAACACAAATACATTTATCCATAAAAATCATATCATATAACATCACACCAATAATCTAATGCATCTATCTAATCCATCTAATCCAAAAAAAAACCCATCTCATCACATCATCTAACATTGGTATCCTCTAAGCCCACCATGTAGTATATGCATTAGTCACACATGGGTCTAGCATTAGTGTCTTAAGTCCCATGGGATCAGAGTAATGCTATCATAATTTGTGCATGTGATAGCCCTATCTACTACTTTACCCCACTATGGCCTCTCTTAGTCCCTTTGATCAAATATATGCTCCTCACCTAGAACATCCTATGGGAACCCAAACTGTCTTTGCACTTTATTAGGTATATAATACTATATGATAAAGTCTCATTACCTTATTAGGTAACACTCTGATAGAATATACTATGTCACCTCTACCTCATTTTCACATCTAAATTGGAGTTCCATTGTATGGCATACAAGTGATATGCTTGGGATGAAAATCATCAAAAGCCTATCTATAGAACCTCATCTCCCTAACATGACCTCTCTACATGCCCAATAGAATATACCATCCAAAGATAATGGGATCATGTGGCTACCTCACTACCTAATTAATTAGTCATTGATGGATATCTATGTGCTCTGAGATCCAAATCTATATTATTAGTGATGGACCCAAGATTATAGCTCCCTTTTAATCACAAATATGTAGCTTCCAATATAAGTGAGCTAAAACTACTGGCCCCACACAAACACCCTAAAATCCTAGACCATATCATAAACCACATCTCTAAATCCTATACAAAACCAATTTCCACTATTTTATAGAAAAATTATGCCAATAATAATAGACATCACAACCAATGTCAACCTATCAATGGTCCCCTTTCATAGGCATCTATCAATATCAACCCATCGATCCCATACACAAACCTGTAATATTAATTCAAGTCTCTGCACCATCATACTTAGTGTGTGTGATTACCATTAAATATTATCCCCTATCATCATTAATTTAAAAATCATATATACATATTCTAATGTGACTATCATCTCTCTGATCATAAAGTGGAAGGTACTCATCTCTGAGTGCCATCACTCTACCAATGTTGTAATCAATGCCCTATCAATCTACACCACTTGCATCATTGATATATAGTATAACCCCACTAACTCTAACACACCATAATTTACCAGAGTCCATAGGTGCATCTCATGAATCAGCTCATGATGTTTTAATCAAGATGCCATCATGCCTAGGTTCTCCTGCACCAACCACGTAGCCTATCACTAAGTCCATCCAATCACACATTTATTTTCATTTATTTATCCTAATAGCCTCACTCACTTAACCACTCATAACTCAACCTCTAAGACCTAAAATTCATAACCCATTCTTGTCACTTAATTTACCCTTATATCCTAACATCCCCTGACTCATCACCCCCTACCACTCCTATTTATCTACACCTTAATCCCTTCAATCCTTAATCCACTAACTACCTATCCTAATTAATCCTTCATACCTATCCATCCTAATTAACCTAACTAAATACTTTATTTCTCCTTAACTCCCAATCTGATTTGCCCTTAACCCTAAGTCTCCACACCCTTAATCAACTAACTTAACCAAAACTAACTCTAATCCATCCTAACCTAACTAACTCTAATCCATCCTAACCTAACTTCTTCCTCACATCTAACTCCCTCACCATCCCTCCCTCTCCCCTAAAAACCATAGCTTATCCTTCTACCCTTCTACCCTTAACCATTTTATTCACCTACAACAATATTCCTATTCATGATTTTTCCCTAACTAGCATTGTTATCATTATCGCTAATCATATTTTGTTGTTTTTCATAACCATAACTATAACCTTATAGTTATGAAAAACCATAGAGCTCTAATCCATGGTATCATGATATCATGAGCCATGGATTGTAGTATTGCAATACTATAATTCCTCAGTTGTAGTATTGCAATACCATAACTCATGGTCTCATTATCACTAGTTGTGAGTGAAATAATGTGACTGAGATCATTTCCCTCAGTCATAGTATTGCACCTATGGTTCCTTTAATCTAAAAAACATGAAATAAATGCCAAAATTCAAAAAAATTATAGGTTATGGGTTAGTAACATACCAGTGGTCCATCATCTTCAAGCCTATAAAAATCCTAGACTCTCTCACCATGGTGTGAAGCTCATGGACAAGATCCCTTTTTTGTATTTTACCCCCTTTCACCCCCCTCCATCACCCCTTTAACTCTTAACACCCTTATTCTTTCATCATACCAATCTCCAATCCTATCAACCTAATATATTACCCCAATTAATCATTAATTATCATCCTTAAGTCATCAAGGGCATGATTTTCCCCTCTCCCTATCATCCATCCTAATATCGAGATAGAAATACATCATCTTGAGGTTTTATAAGACTATGTAGGAAACACCTTGATATAATTTTATCCCTAGAGATAGATCAACCACTATTGACCCTCAATCCTCATCTCATACTAGATCAATCACTCAACTTAATTACATTATTTTAAGCTATGCATCACACATCATGTGGTTTATTATCACTAATAAACTTATATAGTCTCTATTATATAATTTTAATCCCTCCCTATAATGCATCTTTACTATGGGAATGATCATTTTCTTATAAATTATCTCATCTATTTACTTACATGACAATATATTCGTCCTTGGAAAATCATCTTATCAACCAAGTCTTCTTTCTAGGCATTGATTATTTGTCAAGAACCCATATCTCACAACTAAACCACTTTATCCACTTGTATTATTACTTGGGGCATCTCTATTGTATCTCTATCAATCTTCGGGGCATCCCAACACTATCTCATCATCTTAGCATTATCCCACCCCCAAGAATGTTATTTGAGTGATCATCTGGGTCAATTCTCCTTGCATGTTGTCTTAAGGGGGAATTATACCTAATAACACCGTTTCCATTCATGATCATGGTTTTTATTTAAAATACCATTTCTCTTTCCATCTCATCCACTTGCAATACTCTTTCAAATAAGGTTAAATGTATGCACATAAATCTACACACCCTAATAATCCCACTAATTATGCTAATTTAACCATAATCACATTCCCTAGCTAATTAACTAATATCTTATTTCCCACGTCAAATTACCTATATCCAAAAAAACCTTATTGTACCCTCACAATCAATTAATCACCTTCATTATCCTACTTACCTACTCATTAACCAACTTACTAATTTAAAATACCTTTTATTCACCTACCCATCTACCACTCTACTAAACTAGTTATTCCTACATCCATACTCCCTAATGGAGATTATAGAATTGGAGAATTATAGAATCTCCTCTAATTTAACCCTTATTCATTTAGAAACCTCTATTATATAGGTTTTCAAGGAATTAAAAATTCCTTGGAAAATCCCTAACCATTGATCTCAATGATCTTAAGAATATATTTGAGCCATTGATTTTCCCTCTCGTGGCTTATATAAACAAACCATTACCTCCATATCCAACTTAACTTAGAGAAATTGAATCCAATTTGAAAATTTTTATCCATAAGCATCATCAAGCCAAGAATTCATTAAAGCCATTGTCAGGTTTAATCCACTCATTTTGGCACTCAAGTCAGTTTGGCAATCTTGGAGAGGAGCTATAAGAGATAAAATGATGGTAAGTGGTTCCATTGTAAATGCCTAATTACCTCTTTATCCTCTTTATTTGATTTTTTTTCATTTTGGGTTTTTATTACTATGAATAGTAATATAGAAAGAACACAAAATTCCTACTACACTAGTATTGCTTGGGGAAGGTCTAACATGTCATGAGGTGGAGGTGGGGTCTCTAGGCCTTAAAAATGGCTTTAGGCCTAATATACTAGACCGAGTCTCAACCTATCTATCTACTTTAGCTGATTTTATGGTTTTAATGACCTTATGAAAACCCTTTTCACTTGTTTTCATTCTTTCTAATTTTCTCCAGCTGCTTATCTTCATTTCTACCTTAGTCATCCTATAGGTTTACCTAAGCAATACCTAGCCTGAGTATTTGGAAACTAGTGTTAGGGACATTGGTATTCCCTACTCTCTTTCCATCATGTTTATGAGGATATGAAATCATTTAATATGTCCTTATATGTTGGTGACATTCCTTGGACCAAGTCTTCCTTTAATTTATCATTTTCATATCTTAATCTCCTACCTTAAGGTTTATATGTAGTTAAGTTTGTGTCAACTTGGTGGCTAAGTTGAGTGTCTCTTTGCTCATCTGAGGATCTTACTATTTTTAATTTTTTTTTATGGCATTCACACTTATTTTTATAGGGGTTTCATCTTCAAATATACACCAAACATATAGGTGACTTCAATTAAAGCATAGGCTTATCCATATCAGTTTTAGGCCTAATGGCCTAATATGCCATTCGGTTATTTCACTAATATTCAAATATTGAAACACACTAATATGAAACATTAAGATCCTTTTAGGGAAAATAATTTAGAAACCTCCATTTATGATTCCATATTTAACTCCTCCTTCTCTTACCTTGAATACTTGGTTGTAGGTCATCCATTAGGTCTATTTAGTATGTCAAACTCTTTAATGTATTAAAAACTAATTCACCTAATGAAGACTAAGGGTTTCAAGATATCAAGTATTAGGTTATTTTTTTTCACTCCAATACCCCATTTATGCATATGGTTCAACATAAATACACTCTCCTACTCAAGTCCTGCGTGTAGGTGCAAATCTTATACCTTGACTATGTTGTTAGGTTGACCTGATCTCTATAGCATCCTCCTTAATTATCTAGAACTTTCATATTTTTTATGAAATTTTGAATCATATTATCATGTTTATTTTATTATTTTCACATCTTATCTTTCCTTCAAACAAAGGTCCATGTTCATTTTTATATATACTTATAGCTGAGCTTATTGGTGTGGTTTTAGGCCCCTAATTATGAGTAAGAAGGTGAAATGTAAGATGGTGTTTGTTTCTTTATTAAATGTCACCAACATGTGAATTAATCCTTATTTATTTTATTGGCCTCCTAAACCTCTTTTTCTTCATCACACTTCTAAATTTTCTCAAGTCTATAGTTATAGTTCTTGAGCATGTTCAAAGGAGCTTTGACTAAGCATGTTTGCCTTTGGGGTGAGTTTGGTGTACTTAGATTCTATCTAACCCTAACCCATTTATTTCATAATTATACATATGTCTTTTTAACTCCTTAGGTATTTATTTCAACTGGTTCTATATCCAACTATCTATGTTGTTATAGTCAGGCTTATAGGTGATATTTTTAGGGTTTTTGACTGTGTGTGTAACCACCTTGAGGGATGGAGTTCGATGCTTCTTTGAATGGTATTAGTGTGAAAATTACCTTTATTGTTCCTTCTAATCTCCTAAAACATTCTTTAATCTTATCACATTTCTATAACCTCAAGCCTGTAGGTAAAATAATGTGTATGCATTCAATGAGAACCTTGACTGGGTTCTTAGCCTAGGATGGTTGAGATGATATGGTCCTAATTACCCATGCTCAATTTTTATTCATACCTATTAGGGTGATTAATTCACCATTAGATAATAAATGAGTAATATGAAATTACTCATATCTAATTGTAATATGATTATTTACCATATTTAGTTTTTAGGTTATTTAGGTGGGTAAATCTTAACAATTATTTAAAATTAGTAATTGTAACTCCCATTTAATATTTGGGATATTTAATTATTTTACTTCAGTTATATTATTCCTATTTTATAGGAACTATAACGAGCTTATATTGATGTATAAATAAATCTTTGTAATGTATTTTATTTATGTAGAATAAATATATGATTGTTGTTCCACAAAATATGGTATTAGAGCATAATAGAAATTTATGATCTTGTGTAAATGAGAATATCATGCTCTCATTAAGAAGAAGCTTTAAAAAATTAAGCTTCTTTGTATGACTTGGGATAAGACTGAACACTCTCAAAGAATATCTAGGTGAAAGCTTCCTCTATTTGAAGCTTTTTATGAACCTGAGGCATTCCCAGTGGTGTGTATAGCAGAAGCATTAAAGAATCAACATTAAAAAATAAAGGTTATGTTAAAAAAAAAAAACATTGAAGGAGGTGTTGAAAGGAAAATAGGTAATCAATCCTAAATTGTTGGAGAGAAGGTATCCATATCAGAGATATTTAGTATTTTTTTGTTAATAAAAAAAGAAAACAAAGAAATACATTTGCAATGCATTAGGAGTAGTGGATGTAATATTTTCTTTATTTCTAATGTGGCATCCAAACATTTGCAAATAAAAAGAGTGTGTTGAATATTTTATCCTACAAAATATTTTGGTGTTGGAAAAAAATCCATGAGCATTGAGTTAATCTGTGAGCTTGGTTAAAGACAATAGTTAGGCATCATCCTTGGATGACTCGAATCAAACCGTAGCATATAAATTTTAAAAGAGCCAAAGCATAGAGAAGACTAGAATTTTCAATTCAAAAGTTGTATCAACAAAAGAGGTTAGCATCGTAAAAAGAAGTTGGTCAATTTTTTTAAGTTTATAAATCAAAATTTGTAGCTTATAAATTCATGGCTTCAAATTAAAGTGCCCAACTATCTTCTAAATCTAAAAACCACCTCTTGTTTTCCTAAAACCACCTATTTGTTTCCCAAAACTGCCAATTAAATATTTATTTTGTTGTAATTTTTCCTAAAAACCACTTCTTTATAAAACCATGGTATTAGGTGGGAGGGTGGTTTAAAAAACAACATTAATAGCCTTTATATATACATTTATGCTTTCGTATTATTGAAATGATGAATAGGTGAATTGGTGGATTTTTTAATGGTAGAGGATAGGTGGGAGGTTCAAATCCCCCCAAAATATTTTTTAGTAGCCCCACTAACTTTGTCCAATCTGTTAAATTTAGTTATAACTAACTAAATTAGCGGTAAATGTACTAAAAAAGTTTTTTTGAAAAGAAAAGGGAAAGGCAAAGTAAGTAAGTAAGTAAGTATATATATATATATATATATATATATATATATATATATATATATATATATATATATATATATATATATATATATATATATATATATATATATATATATATATATATATATGGCAAAAAGAGGCCACAGACCCTGAAATGAAAAAATAAGTGAATTTTAATTTTTTGAAAAGCATTGTAAATTTATTTTGTAAAATATTTTAATTGTTTTACATATTACACAAAATCATAAATTTTTCAAACTCGATGTAGTGTTCAGTCATAGCTATGCCTATGACTCACATTTAAAGGGAATGGCATCATTCTTGAGTTACTGAATACACAACCTAACATAGCTATAATAATGGCGTGTGGACATCATCCCTTTAAATCATTGGGGAAAAATAAGGCACATTCACTCATAGCCTTCCCTTCATCTACCTGTTCATTTCAATCGAAGGGTGTAAATCTTGACTGACAATATTTTCAAGTATATAGTGAAGTTATGCATGCATATGCAAGAAACCATCTAAGAAATTTCTAATGATTGGATGAACCCTTTTTAGTAATATATAGATACCAAGTATTAGATTCTTTCTTATACATTTATGCATCTTTATTTTACCATTGGGTATATAGAAATGGTGAGATTTTTCTCTATACCAACAGGTATAAAGGAAGGGTTTGTATAAAGAAAGGTCTATTATATCATTTTGATGGTATATAGAAAGGGAGACCTATATACCTAGAGTGATAAGGAACCAATCTATCACCCATAATCTTGATAATGGTTGCACAGGCTCTAAAATTCTTTCTTCTAGATTCATAGTTAATCAAAGGTGATAACTACTCTGGCTAGAAGAAAAAGCTCAAAAATCAACTAAAATTTGAAGAAATTTGGTCTGTAGTAGATGGCTAATCTACCCAACATGTAGTAGATGTTGATTAGTAACATAAATTTGACAAAGCCAATCAGAAGGCTAAGTTGATTATCATGTTTGGAGTATCAGATGAAGTTCAACCACACATTTGTGAAGCCAAAACAACTAAGGAAGCTTGGGACAAGTTCCAAACTATATATGAGGCCAAAAATGAAAGCAATATTCTACATTTGCAAATTTAACTCCACTCTCTCAAACTGAGATCAAGAGAAACAGTGGAGGCTTTTTAAAGATGTGTTAAAAAACTAAGGGCATCACTTCAATCCTTGGTTGAGATAATTTTAGATGAATCTCTTGTACATATTGTCTTAAGAGCATTGCCACCCTCATATAGGATTTTTGTGACCACTTTGACTGTTACAGAATAGAAACTAAGTTTTGAAAAAATGGTAAATATGTTGCAATAGGAAGAATCCTTAAACACTCATGACAAACAAGAAGAACATGTATTGGCTTCTCATTAAAATAAAGGTAAGAAACTAGTCAAATCTTTATCAAAACCTAATTCAAAGCAAAATTCACCAAGAATAAAATCATAAAAATAATGTATCATTTTTTTCCATTAGGGATATGACTTAAAATATTTTTGGTACAATACCTTCAACAAAAAGATCTTCTAGTGATCAGAAGTTCACTAACCAACAATCATCTTTTGGCTCATTTAGTAAGCCACAAGGATAGAAAAGGGGGACTTAGCAAAATAAATAAAAATACAAGGCAATATTGTTGAACAAGAACATGATGATGAAGATGACTACCTATACTCTTCAAATACCCATGATGTATCCACATCATAAAGTGACATATGGTATGTTGACTCAAGTGCAACCTAACACATGATAAGTACAAAAGATTGGTTTTTCACTTTGAAGGACACACCCAATAAAAATCATGTTTCTTTTGGTGATGATTCCTCATAAAATGTGCAAGGAATAAGCAACATTGCATTACCCCTAAGCATGAAAACATGTAAATTCATAGATGTTCTTTATGTACCTAGATTAACTAAAAATTTGTTATCAACAAGTCAACTCTTAAAACATAATTTAAAGAATGATTTTGACTGTAAAGCTGGAATGAAATTGTGTTTGATTAGAGACAAATATATAAACTAAAAAATTATTTCACGAGCATCTAATGTGAACCTTATGTTTTATCTTGATTTCATTCAAAAAGTAGTCAAGCATTCATAGCAAAAGACAAAAACTTAACACAACTATGGCACAAGAGATTTGGCCACATCAGTTTCTAATATCTTGACACACTCTATCATAAAAACATGGTAAGGGGCTTACCACCTCTTAAAAAGGGTATAGACAAATGTCATGATTACTTAGTAGGAAAGCAACATCAAATTCCATTTCAAAAAAGTAATTATAGATCCAATGGTAAACTCGATCTATTTTGCATATATCTATGCATACCAATGACACCTAAGCATGCTATATTTAATTAATTTATTCTCTTTATTGATGATTGTTCCATAAAAATGTGGATCTACTATCTAAAAACAAAGGATCAATCCTTTGAAACTTTTAATAAGTTGAAAGTGATTGTAGAAAATGAATTTAGTCAACACATCAAGATCTTTTATATAGCTCATGGGGGAATTTACTAGTATTGAGTTTAAACATTTTTTGCAACTAAATGACATCCATCATTAAATGGAATCTTTGCATACGCCACAATAAAATTTAGTTTTTTAACATAGGAATCATACTATTGTAGAAATGGTGTGATGTATGATACATGACTTATGCTTGACAAAGGTTTTCTAGGTGGAAGCTACCAAAACTAATGTATATCTACTCAATAAAGTACCCAATGTAGATCTTGATGAAGTACCACCACATGAATCCTATCAGGGAAAAGGCCATCTATAACACATCTTCAAGTTTTTGGATGTCAAGCAAGTATGCATATTGTTAAGGTATGGAGCTAAAAGCTTCACCAAAGGAGCACATTGCAGAAGTTGCAGGTTTACATAGTCACCGGCGTCGGTTAGGAGCGACCAACATCGGTCAGGAGTAGTTCAGGAGATGCCAGTGTCGGCAGGGATTGGCCGACATCAGTCATAGGAAAATAGGCAAGAACCGATGTCGGTTACCTGTGTGTCCAGAAATCTATTTCCATGGACAGAACCGAGTGTTTGCATGTTAGGATTAAGTCATAGTCTTAAGTTTGCATCTCTATTATTAGTAAGACTATTTTATAGCCCTTGTTTAAGAGGCATAAATATTGGTTGTAAATGCATGCTCATGTTTCCTAATTATTATATAATAGGATAGATCTTCTTAGCTTATTGTAATGTATTGTAGAATGTTGAATTGAATAGTACAAAATTGTATATGTGAATCATTCCAGGTTGTTGGAGTTGATTGTACTTGAGAGAGGGAGATCTTGAGGGAAAGAGATCTAGAGAGAGATTTGTACATCTGAGAGAGGTGTGGAAGAAAAGAAGTTTCTTCAATTGTATTCCTTCTGTAAAGAGTTTAATACAATTTTTCAGGGTGGTTTCTTGTATCTCTTGTTCTTTGCTATTATCTGATTCTAGTTACTTATCATTCTGGTTAATTCTGCATTTTATTGATTTCATAAGTGTAATCAACATTTTTGGTTGATCCCCAACAAGTGGTATCAGAGCTCAGGTTCACTAACAGGTGGTTCAGATCTGTGTACTGTGTATTGATTACAGGGTACTCACAGGGGTTTCTGCAGGGATTTATATTTGAGTGGGAGAAGCAATGGCAGAAGAAAGTAAACTAAGAATGGAGAAGTTTAATAGCAAAAATTATCAACATTGGAGAATGCAGATAGAGGATTATCTGTATCAGAAAGATCTATACTTATCGTTAGGTGGGATTGCAAAGAAGCCCACAGACATGGATGATGAAGAATGGGAAGTTCTTGATAGAAAGGCTCTGGGGTCTATAAGACTGAGTCTAGAATCTACTGTGATATCTAATTTATCACAAGCAAAGTCTACAATAGAGTTAATGACTACTTTAGCAAATTTGTATGAAAAATCCTCAGCTTCTAATAAGGTATATCTTATGAAGCAGTTATTTAATTTGCGTATGTAGGAAGGTGGATCTGTATCTAATCATCTAAATGATTTCCATGGAATTGTAAATCAATTAAGTTCAGTCAATATAGTGTTTGATGATGAAATTAAAGCTCTTTTAATATTATGTTCTTTGCCTAAAAGCTGGCATAGCTTAGTAATGGTAGTTAGTAATACTGCATCTGCTTCAAATATTTTAAAAATAGAGGATGTTGTTAGTGTAATCTTGAATGAAGAAATTCATAGGAAAAGCATAGAGGAAACATCAGGGAACGCTTTAAGTTTTGAGAGTAGGGGAAGGCAAAAAGAGAAGAGCAAGAAAGGGAGATCAAGATCTAAGTCAAAGGTGAGAGGTAGATCCAAATCCAGAAATGGCAGGAAGCCACAATGTTGGAATTATGAAAAGATTGGGCACATGAGCAGAGATTGCTGGTCAAAGTCTAAGGAGGAAAATCAGCACGAAGGAAAGGAAGAAGCAAAGGTTGCAGGTATTGTACAAGATGCTTTAATATCCTCTTTGCATAATAATATAGAATCTTGGGTTTTAGATTCTGGTGCATCTTTTCATGCTACCCCTAATAGAGAATATTTTAGTGACTATGTCCATGGAGATTTTAGAATAGTGTATTTAGGGGATGATGAGCCTTGTAAAATTATTGGCAAAGGAAAGGTCCAGCTGAAAATGCAGAATGCCAACACATGGGTGTTGAGAGATGTTATGCATGTTCCTAGCTTGAAGATGAATTTGATTTCTGCAGGAAAGTTAGGGGATGAGGGTTGTACAGTAACTCTCACAGCTAAATCTTGGAAGGTGACCAAGGGTGCACTTGTAATGGCCAGAGGTAAGAGAGTAGGTACTCTCTATTTATGTAATTGTGTTACTAATAATTCTCCTTATGTATTATCTACTTCAGATGTGGATGCAAAGTTGTGGCACTCTAGGCTCAGCCACATGAGTGAGAAGGGAATGTCTATTCTTAAGTCAAAAGGTAAGCTTTCAGATTTGAAAAGCATAGATCTGGATTTTTGTGAGCACTGTGTTTTTGGAAAATAGAAGAGAGTGAGTTTTCTCAAGATTGGGTCAACAAAGAAGAAGCATAAGTTGCAGCTTTTTCACACAGATGTGTGGGGACCGGCTCAGGTTGCTTCTATTAGAGGATCACATTACTATGTTTCATTCATAGATGATGCTACAAGAAAGGTATGGGTCTATTGTATTAAGAATAAATCTGATGTATTTGAGACTTTTAAGATTTGGAAAGCTATGGTTGAGAATGAAACAGGTAGAAGATTGAAGTGCCTAAAATCTGACAATAGTGGTGAGTTTTGCAGTTATAAGTTCAACTGGTATTGTTATATGCATGGAATCTATAGGCAAAGGACGGTTCCAAGGACACCTTAGCAAAATGGAGTTGCTGAAAGGATGAACAAAATAATAATGGAGTGTGCAAGGTGTATGAGATTGCATGCTGGTTTGCCCTTAGAGTTTTGGGCAGAAGCTGTTGATACTGCAGTGTACCTGATTAACAAAAGACCCTCTATAACTCTGGATGGTGGAATTCCAGAAGAGGCATGGACAGGTAAAAAGGTAGATCTCTCATTTCTCAAAGTTTTTGGTTGTGAAGCCTTTGTGCATGTTGATAAGGAAAATAGAAAGAAGCTGGATGCTAAGTCTATGAGGTGCACATTTATTGGCTATGACTCTGATGATTTCAGATTCAGGTTTTGGAATCTAGGAACTAACAAGAGAATTAGGAGCCGTGATGTTGTTTTCAATGAAAAAGTGATGTATAGTGATCAGTTGAGGAAGATGAATCAATTTGGGAAGAGCAATGGAGAATTGGACGAGGTGACGGTCCAAAATGAGCTCGTGGGAAAAATTAATCACAGACAGGAAAACACAGAGACTGACATCGGCCAAGCAGGAACCGACATCGGCAAGACATAAACCAATGTTGATCATATAGTGACCGATGTCAGCTAGGGAGAACCGATGTCAGCCAGTTATAGGCCTGGAAGTGACTGAGGTCGGTCACTATCATAGAATTTGGGCAGACAACGTGTTGTGAATGAGTCTCAGACGCCCATCAGGAGGTCAGAAAGGGTAAGTAAACCTCCAATTCGATATTCCCCTTCATTATTCTATTTATTGCTAACTGATGGTGGAGAACCAAAGAGTTTTGAAGAAGCAATATAGGTAGAATCCAAGAATCAGTGGGAGCATGGCATGGTTGAGAAAATGGAGTCCTTGAGAGAGAACCAAACATGGGATTTGGTTGAGTTGCCAGCAGGTAAGAGGACACTGAAGAACAGATGGACCTACAGATTGAAGGAAGGTGAGAATGGACAGATGAGATATAAGGCCAGGTTGGTAGTGAAAAGATTTGCACAAAAACTAGGTATTGATTTTGCTAAGATTTTTTCTCCTGTTGTTAAAATGACTTCTATACGGACTGTATTGTCTTTAGTTGCTATTGAGGATTTGCATCTTGAGCAGCTTGATGTTAAGACAACATTTCTTCATGGATATTTGGATGAGAAAATATATATGGATCAGCTGGAAGGATTTGAGGTCAAAGGTAAGGAGAAGCTAGTGTGCAGATTGAAGAAAAGCTTGTATGGCCTCAAGCAAGCTCCTAGACAGTGGTATTTAAGATTTAACAGGTTTATGACTGAGCATAGCTATAGTAGGTGTCAATCTAACCATTGTGTGTATTTTAAGAGATGGATAATGGTAGATATATTATTTTGTTGTTGTATGTAGATGATATGCTAGTTGCAGGATCACACATGTAGGATATCTCTGAGCTTAAAGTGAAATTAGCTCACATGTTTGCCATGAAGGATTTGGGAGCAACAAAGAAAATCCTTGGCATGAGCATTAAGAGAGATAGGAAAAACCACAGGTTGATTTTGTCTCAAGAGGATTATGTGAACAAGGTGTTGAAACGGTTCAATATGTAAGATGCAAAACCGGTAAGCACACCTTTGGCTGGACATTTTAAGTTGAGTAAAGAAAAATGTCCTAATTCATATGATGAGGTAGAGTACATGAGTAGAGTTCCATATTCTTACGTAGTAGGGAGTTTAATGTATGCAATGGTGTGTATTAGACCGGATATTGCCCAAGTAGTGGGAGTTGTAAGTATATGGCCAATCCAGGGAAGGAGCACTGGAAAGCAGTTCAGTGGATCCTTAGATATCTGAGAGGAACCAGCAGTAGGCGTTTGTGCTTTGGAGGTTCAGGTACTTCTCTACATGGTTATGTAGATTTAGCTATGGCAGGTGATTTGGATGGCAGAAGGAGCACCACAGGTTATGTTTTCACTGTTGGTGGAATGGCGGTTAGCTGGATATCAAAGTTGTAGAAGGTTGTTGCCTTATCAACTACAAAAGTAGAATATATTGCAGTCACAGAGGCTAGCAAAGAGATGATATGGATGACACAGTTCATGGAAGAGCTTGGAAAGGAGCAAGAGAGTTACAGATTATATAGTGATAGTCAGAGTGCAATTCATTTGGCTAAGAATTCAGCCTTTCATTCAAGAACAAAGCACATATAGCTTAGGTACCACTTCATAAGACAGGTATTGGAGGATGGTGAGTTGAAGCTGGAGAAGATCCATATAGATAAGAATCCTGCTGATATGTTAACCAAGTCAGTAACAAAGGAGAAGTTGAATCTTCATTCAACTTCTGTTGGTCTTCATGATTGAGTTGAAGATGGAGGAGCTAGAAGATGTTGCTCTATAGGTACTGGTGCAGCTGTTTATCTCCAAGTGGGAGATTGTTAAGGTATGGAGCTAAAAGCTTCACCAAAGGAGTGCATTGTAGAAGTTGTAGGTTTACACAATCAGTGGCATCGATCAGGAGTGACCGACATCGGTCAAGAGCAGTTTAGGAGATGCCAACATCGACAGGGATTGGCCGACGTCAGTCACAAGCAAACAGGCAAGAACCAACGTCAGTTACCTGTGCGTCTAAAAATCTATTTTCATGGACAGAACCGAGTGTTTGCATGTTAGGATTAAGTCATAGTCTTAAGTCCGCATCTCTATTATTAGTAAGACTATTTTAGAACCCTTGTTTAAGAGGCATAACTATTGGTTGTAAATGCATGCTCATGTTTCCTAATTATTATATAATAGGATAGATCTTCTTAGCTTATTGTAATGTATTGTAGAATGTTGAATTGAACAGTACAGAATTGTATATGTGAATCATTCCAGGTTGTTGGAGTTGATTGTACTTGAGAGAGAGAGCTCTTGAGGGAAAGAGATCTAGAGAGAGATCTGTACATCTGAGAGAGGTGTGGAAGAAAAGAAGTTTCTTCAATTGTATTCCTTCTGTAAAGAGTTTAATACAAGTTTTCAAGGTGGTTTCTTGTATCTCTTATTCTTTGCTATTATCTGATTCTAGTTACTTATCATTCTGGTTAATTCTGCATTTTATTGCTTTCATAAGTGTAATCAACATTGTTGGTTGATCCCCAACACATATTCCCAAAGTATAATAGACTAAGCTCGATATAAAAGCCAAAAAATATGTGTTCTTAGGATACAATAAAAAAACACTTGCCTATAAACTCATGGATCTAAAAAATAGACAAATCTACACGAGTAGGGATGTTAAATTCTTTGAAAAGAAATAAGTTCCTTCCATAAGTGCTCCTGATGAACAAATTAGTCATATATAAAATGTAGAAGATGGTGATCTCTCAGATGAATATAGTAATGATGATGGGAATGGTGCAAATCCACCACCCATAAGAACTACTCAATGTATGCCTAAATGGTATACAAATACTCTTAAAGATGAAAAATTGGATGGTGGTCCAAACACATCCACCACTAGACCAAGGACTCACAGTATGGCTTGTGGTGAAGTTAATTTGGTCTTAATGAGTATAACTATTGAATCAATCAAGCCACATATAATTCAAGAATCCCTACATTGAAAACCTTAGAAAGATGCCATGGATGCATAATATAATTAAATGATGAAAAATAAAACATGTTAGCTTGTAGATATTCTACCAGGTAAGAAGCCAATTGGATACAAATGGATATTCAATATAAGTACAAAGTAGATGGTAGTCTCAACAAGCATAAGGTAAGACTAGTTATGAAAGGGTATGCTCAGAAAGAAGGCATTGACTATGAGGAAACATTTTCTCCCATAGTAAAGATCAAAATAATTAGGATGATTTTTGATTTAGCTGCAGAGTTTGGCTAGAAAGTCCATCAAATGGATTCTAAAAGTGCCTTCCCTAATGGGGACTTACAGAAAGAAGTTTACATGACTCAACTAGAAGGTTTTATCAAATATATAAAATAAGATAAAGTTTTTAGACTTGTCAAATCACTCTATGGTCTTAAACAGGCTCCCAAGGCATGGAATATCAAGATTGATGAGCATCCCTTGAAACATGGATTCAAAAGGAGTCCATATGATCTGAATCTCTACTTCAAATAACAAGGGAGGAAGATACTGATTGTAGTTGTATATGTCGATGATCTAGTCATCACTAGTAGTTTAGTGAAGATGATTGAATCAACAAAGAAAGATTTGAATTGATTATTCAACATGATAGATCTTAGGCTTTTGAATTTTATCTTGGTTTAGAATTTTAGAAAAGAGAAAATCACATATTTGTATCTTAGCTTAAATCTGTCAAGATAATGCTTGAGAAATTTCAAATGATGGATATCAAACCATTTTCCACACCTATAAAGATAAAGCTTTAGTTGTCTTAAGAAAATCCATCACCATAGGTAAATGTAACTCTATATTGATAGTTGATGGGGAGTCTCATTTATTTGACCTATAATAGGTCAAACATTAGCTATGTTATCAATTATCTCTCAAGGTTCATGTAAGAGCCTAAGATTAGTCAGTAGAAAGAAACAAAGTGAGTACTGAGGTACATTAGAGGAACTATGGATTTTGGCCTAAAATACAAGAAGAATGATAAATTATTATTGACAATATACTCAGACTCAAATCATGTATAGAACATTGATGATAGGAAATCCACTTTAGGATTTGTATTCTTTATGGGAACTAGACCGATATCATAGGGGAGTAAGAAGCAAAATTATGTTTCAAGGTTGTCCATAGAATTAGAATATCATGTTGCAAGAGGAGATATTTTTGAAATGATTTGGCCTAGATGTATACTTGAAGGATTTGGATTACTACAAGATCAACCAACAATTCTTCATGTAGACAATGAAGGAGTAGTGAAGCTTGTTCGCAATCCAATATTTTATAAACGTACTAAACATATTGAGGTAAAATTACATTTCATCCATGAAAATGTTTAGAACAATAAAATCTAGCTTCATTATTGCTCAATAAATCAACATGTAGATGTTTTTACCAAAGCACTTACGTGGGAAAATTTTGAGGCATTTAGAGAATTTCTCTCCTATTCACTTGAGACAATGCTAAATTAAGGGGGGAATGTTAGGCTAATTAATTCACCATTAGATAATAAAGAGTAATATTAAATTACTCATAATTAATTACAATAAAATTATTTATCATATTTAGTTGTTAGGTTATTTATGTGGGTAGATCTTAACAATAATTTAAATTTAGTAATTGTAACTCCTATTTAATATTTGGGAGATTTTATTATTTTACTTCAATTATAATATTCCTATTTTATAGGAACTATTACAAGCTTATATTGATGTATAAACAAAGCTCTGCAATGTATTTTATTTGTTCAGAATAAATATATGATTTTTGTTCACAAAAATACCTTATCATATGACTCTTCAAGGATATTCAATATCATCTACATTTTAAACCAATAATGACCATAATACTTGTGTAATTTTCCTTGAAAAGCCTATATTGACTGTGAGAGTGTTTATCTCTCAAGGTCCTAAAGATGAAGGTTTGATTCCTATTGGATTTTTTTATCTCATTTTACATGTCAAACCATAAATACTTATGACTCAATTATGTCTCTCCATGTCCTAAAATCCTCATTCCAATAATACTTCATCTAACTAGTCTGCCTAAAGCTTGTAAGTACCTAAATAAGGGTTTACTTTTAAAGACTTAAGGTTGAGAATGTGCTAGATCATAGGATAGTGAGGCATTTGAGGGTAACATAACAAGGAGTGACTAAACATGGAGGAGATTGTGTATATATTTAACACCACCGAAATACCCTCTACAGTTACTCTATCCTCACTTTATAAATGAGATCACATCCACTCATGATAGTTACACTGGAGATAAGACCTTGAAGGGGTTTTTGGCATAATGGTGGCTTAGCCGAGGGCTTGGGAAAGGTAGATAATATCAATTGGATTACAATAAATAATTACATAGCTCATAACACCATTTACTTACATTATCATGCTTTTAATACCCTATAACATAGGGAAACCTATCTGTAGTCTAAAAATACAGAGAACATGAAGATTTTCTTACACCCACACCCTCACACATGTGAACCATGGGTGGATAGTGATGGATATATACCTTGAGGAATCTTATAATCACCATTAAGAATTTATTTATATAAACAATTCAAGGATGCACCAAAAACATTGCACTTCTGACCCCTTACACAGATGAAGAAGACCATTTAGGTGCCCATATTGTTAGCATTTGTTCATAGAGCATAGGCTATGAATGTTTAGATAAATGCTATGAATTATAAGGCCAATCTACCCCCTTCCTCTTCCCAATATATAAAATTCTCATTTTATCTCTCTTATCTATACCATTCATAAACATGAAGGGCTATCATATGTTGCAAAGGATCTCGATGGAAGAAGAGGGTTAGTTTTGGGTATGTTTTGTATCTTTTGGACCTAAAAATACTCTAAAACATATTACATGATCTCTGATGTAACCTTGTGACCTCTCTTGTATGGAACTATCCGTACAAGTTTGTACACCTTGTAAAAACACCTAAAAAACTCTCTTTTCCTACATTTTCCATGTTTTCTAACCTTGGGATGCCATTGGAGGGTAGAGGGAGGGAAAACATAAGTCAAATATCATTTATAACCTAAGTGGTGTGGATGGGGAAGCTCAAGGGTCATGGTTTCCAATGTTTGGGGTCCATTTGGTTGGTAAAAGGTGGGTTCTACCTCTAAAATGGCTCTTTATGATGTGAAACTACCTAGTGATGACTTTATGATAGTTGTGGGACCCTTTCAAGACCTTTATAAGAAATAAGACACCTAAAACAACACCTTCTTCAAAGTTTTTTATTGTAATATAGACCCATATGAGGCATTTGAGGGTCACTTGAATTTTTAAGGGTGAATTAAGGTTTGAATTAGGCTTGCATAAGTATATCATAGAAAATTACATTATGCACATCTTAGACCTCATGTCATGACTCTGAAAAAGGCTTAATCACCCTTATATCATGTTGTCAAGGCTTTCCTTTCTTGAAATGGCTTAGACAATCCTAAAACCATAAGAATTAGAAACCTTAAACCTTCCAAACTACCTTAACTTTTGCTAAAGATCCTTAATCTTGCCAAACAGGTTTAAGACCACTCTATACACCTTACAATACATCTTGACACTCCTTCCCTCAATTAAGGACCACATGACCACTTAGTGCATCACATAAGGACTCAAGACATCCATGACATATGATTATCCCTAGAATCAAGTTCCAACACATACAATACACTCTTAAAAAGGCTAAAAGACTTCCAATAGACATTTATAAGAACATGACAAGTTTTAGACACCATAGACAACCATAGATGGGTTCTTATGAAATTTTTTAATAGTAGGGGTTGACATTTGGCTTGGGAGACCAAAATATTGATAATATGTTCATAGGCATCTCCCCACTATGAACTTAGTAAAATAAACCAATGATACTTTCAAGGGGCACATATAAGTGTAATATATGGCACTATAGAATTTGTAATGATTTGCATATATATAGTAGGACTATGTGGTCTTAAATAAACAAGAGAAAGAATGGGGGTCCGTGGAACCCATTTTTGAATGTTCTATGGTTTATTTTAAGTAACATTAATAAAAACATGTTTATGAACTCTATATATATGTGCATGGTTCATAATAGATAAGGATTACACAAAATCCACTATATGTCTTTGATGCAATGATATCTCAAGTGTTGGCTACCTAGGGAAGGTGATTTCCTATTTCATACCATTGCATGAAGGATTAAACTTAGTATGTTTAATAATTAATTTTATAGGTATTAATTTATCTTGTTCAAGTGGATGCTCATATGGAATATTGGAAACTATAACTACTTTATTGGCATAAATGTATTTAACACTCCCATGAATTGTATATGGTACTGCATGGAGTGTTTGTATCCAAGGTTATCCTAATAACATATCAAATATTCTTGTGTATGGTATAACTGAAAAGTTACTAACCACATGTGATGGACCTACCTATAAAAGTAAGTCTATCTCACCAAGAACATATTGTGATGTACCATTGAATGCTCTAACTATTTTGGTTGAAAGATGTAAATCATTATATGTATAAACCAAATATGTAAGTAAATTCATGGTGTAAATATTATCACTAACACCATTATCAATCATAACACTATTTATAGGTTGGTGATCAAGGTATGATCAAATGAATAAAGAATGAAGATCATAGTTATCACCCCTCATCAAAAATAATAGAGTGTATATAAACCATAGGAGGTGTGTGCCAAGTATAAGTACAAATAATCCCATATAATGAGTGTTTTTAGTGTGATGGAAGAGGGTGTCAATTATATACCATTTGTACTTTTAGATCCTTATTAGAATTTTCTTTCAAAGGATTGTTCAATATTTTCTATTTTTGGTGACCACTAAGTTGTGAACCAGATTCCTTTATAGGATCATCAAATGTAATATTTTAGTCACTAATAAGGTCTTGGATCTTATGCTTCAAGTTAAAAAATATTTTAATATAATTCCTATGGCCTTGGTGATAGTCATAATAATCATTTGCATCATATCTTTTGGGTAGAGGTTGACTCATATCAACCTCTATAGGATGAGGGAGAGATATGAGGTGACACTCCACAAGACTCATGAGTAGTGTAGTTATAGATTCAGGTAAGTGTATAAATTATCTCCTTGGTGCATTAGATAAGATAAGTCAATTAGGTTGTTATGACACTACATTAACCATGGTAGTTGTTTCCTTTTTATGTTCAAGAGTTTTTACCTTGTAACTTAGTTTTATAGTAAACTTAGTATTGGTTGTAGTTAGAGGGTCTTCTACATACTTAATCTTGTTCAATTAGATAAGTTTCATTTCACAATCATGAACAATATGGCATAAGTCATCAAAAGATTTGAACTTTTTCAAAATAATGGAATCAAGTAATGGGGAAAACAAACATTGCTTGAAGATGTCTTGAATATATTTATTTTCCATTAAATTGGTCATTTTAGCTTAATATTGTCTTGTACCTTAAGACATATCGATTGATAGGTTCAATGGTTCCTTGTTTTTTTTTGGAATTTGGTCACAAGAATCCTTTTTAATGATATTGATATAAAAGTGTGCCAAAAAATGATCTGCAAAAGGTTTGAATGTGTTTATTGACTAGATTGGTAAATCATAGAACCACCTTAGAGTATATTATTTTAAAATAAAAAATAATTTGGTCAAAATTTTATCATTGGATGCATAATCAAGTCATTTCACATATAAATATTGAATATGGTATTCAAGGTCACCCTTTTCATCATAGAATGTGAAGTTAGGTGAAACAAAACCATTAGGTAAGGGGTGAAAACATATCTCTTATTCAAGAGAATTATGTAGCACCTCTTGTGAATTAGTAGCATAAGATGATTTCATATAATTTTTTTAAATATTTGTAACCCTAGTTTTACAAAAGTTTTATAGTTTGTATAAGAGCTTTCACCTCTTGGTTTTTAATGTTGGAAATTTGGGAAGTTATTAAATAAGTTGTAACCATAGTTTGAGTATATATAGGCATTGAAACTGGTAATTAGGTTGAATTATTTATGTTTCCCATGTAATATGTAGCAATAATAGTCTTAACGAACAAAATTGTGAACACATATCCCATGCCCCCTTTATAAGTATGGAGTAGTGATGTGACCAAGGGTAGGGTGGTTGGTATATGGGTAAGGCCCATAGATATAATATCATGATCAATATATGGGCTTGATTTTTTATCTAATTTTTTTCTTTTCTAATTTCTAATATGGTTCTCAATATCTCATCAAGATCCTTAGGGTTTTGAGGAATATGCTCACAAAACAATGCAATTGTTTTTAATTTCTCATTAACTATTCTCTCATGTTCATTGGTTTCATTAGATTCATGGGTTTCATTATCAAAATATTATTTTATGATAACTTCATCAATATTTTGTTCATTCTCAACATTTATATCATCATGGACCATAGGATTAGGATCTTCATTGGTTTGAAACATCCTAGGTGGTAGGATAGGAAGCTCAATGTGTTCAATGGGCACAACATATAATCTAGGGATATGTCTAGGTTACATGAAAAATAATATAATAAATAAAGGAAAAATTAATTAAATCTGAAACCTTAGCTAGCTAAAAGCTTATGAATCATAAAAAATTACACTCATATAGATAGGGTTCACCAAATTTTTTACCCTATATTGAGATGGTCAATATAGTATAGGGTTTAAAATATAGAAATGAATAATCACAAGGTGATAAATATATCTATAGTTTTCTAATTAATTATAAACTTGGATTAACAATAATCTAAATTTAAAAGTTGAGATATTCTAGAAATAGTAAGTACAAGAATTGATTGATATAACAATGAAATGAAAATAAGAGTACTTAGTTGGTTTACTATGCACATGTGGATTTGATATGGAAAATGATATAAATAGACTATATAAATTGTAATTTTATATAAATTTAACCTCTATAACTTCAAAAACTTGTGTTATTATCGAATGGTTACATCGACACTTCTATCTAACTTGGAACTAGGTGTCTAGTACATAATACCTACTAGATCTAGATGCAACCACCTAAGATATTATGGGTTATGTGTTTCCTTCACTATGGTATGCTCAAATATATATCATGGGTTATCACTCCTTGTCAAATATCAAAACCCTAGTTCTTCATCTTCATAGTGGATGTGGAAAAAATGGGTTAGTGGGCTCATGGTGCTAAGCTAAACCCAAAGACCCCTTTATTAGTGGGTGTTGCATAAATTACCACTAATCTAAAGAGGGCCTTAGCCATATGTATTTATCCATACATGTTGATTATGTGTGCATAAATATATAATATGTGGAAAATAATTATAACAATGACCCAACTTGTGATTTGGCAAATAGGACTCATGGAGTGCTCCTTCAATGCCTTAGGTCTATCAAAGTGTTATCCATATGAATAATACAGAAATAGGATAAAAAGGGAAGATTTTATCACTTTAATTCTTTATTAAATTATTTTGGTAAGTTATCTTGTGAGTTATTAGGTCTGTCTTAGGTGAAGAATGAATGTATGAATGTGTGTGTGTGTGTGTGTGTGTGTGTGTGTGTGTGTGTGTGTCCCTTTTAGAAACATCTCACATTAAATTACTTAGGTAAACCAACCATAGATATACATTTAATTTAACAATTTTATGACTTTATCCTTTTAGAAACATCTCGCATTAAATTACTTAGGTCAACTAACCATAACTATACATTTAATTTAAAACTTTTATGACTTTATGTCACTAAACACTTACATCAATGTCAGGCTTCGACTAGGATGCAAGTGTCCAAGAATTTAGAAAATAGGTACATGTCTAGAACTTGTAGAAGATGATAATAAGTAGGTTTATAACATTTTGATCATGATAGATATCCTGGGTCATTATAAAAACCCTCCTCAGGCTAAGAGATAAGGAATTTGACATAGAGAGATAGTGTATGTGAGATTTTTTGGTAGTGAGAAGGTATATAATCTAGAGGTACATGCATGATATGTATTTTCCAAGTGTACAAGATTGAGGTGACACATAATTTAGATTTATTGTCTATAGTAGGACAGATGTTTTAGTATGAAAAAAATGAAAATGAAAATATATGTATGGGAAGGGAATATGAAGATATTTAACTTAAAAAATAAGATGAGAATGTGGCTAAAAAGGTGAAGATTCAATATTAGAAACCTATAGGAAGAACATAAGTTGAAACATTGTATCAGGATTGTTTAATTCCAAATAAAACATTGACCAAATTAGATGAAATTAAATAAGATATTGATGTGGATAGTATCATCTGTGCATGGACACCAAAAAAAACATGTAAAGGAAGATCAATTAAGATACCTTATAAAGGATATGAGGCTATAAAATTACACCTTTAGCTACTTGAAATGATAATTAATGTTGAGTTAGTTGGTGAAACAATTGAATAACATAAATTAATGTTCTAAAATTTTGGCCTAAGATGTGGGTTTATTACAAAACACGCTCCAATAATACCTTATACTCAATGTACTATTAAATAATATGAATGGAAAATTGATATTTATTTAGTTTAATTATTTACCCTTAATACATTTATAATGATGATAATATGAAAAAGAAACACTAGGTAACTAAGGAATACCTTAAATTATTTATTTCGTCAGACTTTTTTTCATTAATAAATTTGTCATTATTGTCACTATCTAAAGTTCATGAAAACTCAAAAATTTAAGTGACATTATTCCATCATTATTAGGTTCATGTACATCATGTGACTATTGTATTTCTCACACACATTGGAAATACATAATATGAAAGGAAAATGATACTAATAATGGTTTAATTTTTTTAAAACTAGCAAATACTATAAATTATAAAAGACAAAAACTATAGGCCTAAATAACATGGTAGATGAATTTATTGATTTTAGGCTTATTGCTATATATTTTTTGTTCTCACAGTACATGGTAAATGGACCTACAAAACAATAAAAAAAAGGATCCTATGAAAATATATCTAAAATGACTTAAATTGTAAGGGGATATAGAATATAAACCCTAGGTTGTTAAAGGGTCTAAATACAGTAAATTAGGGAAGAGATATGTAAAATATAAACCATTAATTTATGAAATAATCTACCTAATATAATATTTATAAAAATAACAATGAATGACACAAATAAGTACTTAGAAAATGATTGAGATGGATGATCTAGAGGTTGAAAATTGGCACAGAAGCTGATCAAGGTATTATGAACAAAACCTAGGTGTCATAAAACCTATTAGATAGTAGTATAGTACCATAAATATTAGCACACCATGATAGTGTCCTCCTATTTAATGTTACTATCCTTGTGTAGGGATTGATGTAAGATTTTGGAAGTATTTATGTCTGAGTCTGGTAGGCCTATTCCTATGTGGACAAATCCTAGTTCACTATCTATGACCTATTTTAGATTAATTTTGTATGCAAACCTTATATATCCAAGTTGTTAGTGTATTTGAAAGGCATAATTAGTAGAATTATAATGTTAGTTGGGTAGGTTTTATGTCCTCAACACCATGTTGTGTTATGATTTGCCTACATACCAATACCTCAAGAGGAGATTGAGCCTAATGTAGTTCTCCCAATCTAAGTGCTAGTGAAAGTTCAAGTGAATGCTAGTATGAGTGTAAAATTGAGTGATTTGAATGAGGCTTGAGACTATAAATATGTATATTATAATATTATGGTGGATGTAGATGACTATATGTAGAAGTAGGGTAGAATAAGGATTAATAACCTTGACTGTGCACTACTTGTTATAAGCTTGTTTATGTATTTTACATCTAATTTCCATCTAGTGGATAAAGGGATAAAATTCATGTATTTATAATAATCTAGTTCTTATGAGTTTAAGTATTAATTATGTCTAGGACAACTCTAGGTGTCTTAGGAATTGAAAACATATCCATTAGGGTTGAAATTAAACAAGGAACATGTTGACCAATTTTGACCCCTAAGGTCAAAATATCAAACCCCTATAGGTGAAAAATTGAGGGTCATGTTTTTATAACCTTTTTCATAGATTTGGCGTGCCTTAATAGCCTACAAAAATTATTTATAAAACCTTATTAACATTGTTTACGTTAAATTTAGAGAAATTAAGGTAATACTTTATCTTTATGTGTACTAGCCTAGTCATGCCATGGAGTGATGAAAATTGTAAAAGTGGTGTAATATGTCCTTAGGTTTCCTATAAGGTCATTTTACATCTTATTCATTGTGTTTAAACATTTCATGATGATTTGGAAAGTTTAAGGTTCTTTTATGGACTTTAAGGTATGATAAAATGAAAAAAAAGTGATTTTTACTAACTTTCATGTATGCCAAAGCCCACCAAAGTGATTATTACATAAAATAAACTTTATAATGACCTTGTATTAGTTAAATTACTGCCACATATGTTATAAAGTGATAAATTGGTCAACATTTTGATTTTCAATGCTTTGAAGGGGGTTTTGGGCACTTGTATAGACTTGTGAACTCATCTTAAAGTAAAAAACATTTCATAAGTTTACTTTAAACTTATATAGGTGAAATAAATTTTTGGTTTGTATGGGAAGGTCATAAAAATGCAAAACTTGCTTTAGAACCTCCATCACTCTCTTCATAAGCTTGTGAGGGTAAACTTCAAGTGGATGGTATGGACAGAGGAGAAAGAGTCGAGTCCTAATTTTTTTTCTAGAATAGGGGATACTAGTAGGATTACATTTTTTGGTAATAATTTTTAGATCCATCCCCTCTTATTTATAAAAAATCACTAAGAGTGAAAGTAGGTAATGATGCCTTGTTCATTCAAGCAGTGTTTGATTTTTCTCCTATTTATTCATGCTAGAATTTGATGGAGAAGAATGGTTTTGTGGAGTGTTTTAAAAGGATAAAATGACACCTTTAATGGTATTTTAATCAACTATATTATCCTTGGTTAGTTTCTTCATCAAGGAGAAAGGTGTCTCAAACATGTGAAAGATATCTCCCCATATTCAAGTGTTTTTGGTTGGTTTGAAGTGATGATACCTCTATAGGTTTTCAAGTGCTTCATCATTCATGGAAAAAATAATCACTCTTCCATGATTTATTTGGCCTCTTATTGATAATTAGCCCTTGTATATGATCCTTTCAAGATATGTCATGTTTCTATTTTTAGAAATAAGGTACAATATACTAACAATCTTCCACAAGCATGATTGACAAACTAGACTCAAATGGTAATAATAAATCAATGAAATCATATGAGGATGGTTTTTAAAAAATTAGAGGTCCAACGTAATGAGGATTGAGATCCAAATGTGCTCAAAAATAATCTTGAATTGTGTTTTAGTCACTTACAACTTTATAGACCTGTAAGTGAGCATTCATGGATATTAGACCTCATGACAGAGGTGTTAAAACAAATGAAATACATGGTATTATCTCATGAACACCCATAATAATCTAATATATCTCTCATTACTATCATCAAAATCATGAATGGATAGACTCCAATTCTATACATGAACCCTATTCAGGAGTTGATTGTATGAGCACAGGGTTAAATGTACAAAGGAGCAAATTTTGAGATGATAGAATGTTTGGTTATAAGTCTATAATATTATTGAGATATTGGCATGATAATTGACATGAGTTTATTAAAATATTTAAGTAAAAGACTCAAAGGTTTGTCTTAGCAAGTCTAAACAAGAAAAGAGGCCTACAAGTTGTAGACTTGTAGGTCCTTTTTTGGATAAAAGCATTGGTTTATGCCAAAAGAAGTTAGTGTTGGCCCTTTCTTATCATACAAAAAAAAATTTAAAGGATTGATCAATGTTATTAATTTAGATAAGGATCTAATGATAAATTAATAAGGTCATATTACTTAAGTGTGATTCTATTGATCTTAGAGAAACAGGTCTATAGAGTAAATAGAGGATCTAAATAAAATTTCATAGGTAATATTGTAGTATAGGTCATGGATAAGTTTGATTATGATTAAAAAGTTCATTTGAGATTCAAAATATCAAGCAAAATCTTAGAATAACTTAACTAAATGAACTAGTTCATCATCAAGATGTCACTCAAAAATAGACTAGTCAACTTGTTTGCACATTTGATGAGCATGATAAAAAAACATCATAAGCCCTTTATTCATGTAGGAATATTGCTCTTATTACTTGGATCATTCCATAAAAGTTTTGTGCCTCTATTACTTTTGCACTTCAATTTATAGGCCTTCAAAGTTAGACCTGCAACATAAGACATTCATGCTAACATCAAAAATGAACCTCAGGCAAATATCTATTTGTGCTTAAATTTGACAGTCTTTAGAATGTCAAATACATCTGTGTAGAAGTCAAATGATTTTTGTATGAACATCAAGTTTAATCAATGAAAGTAACTGTATGGGTTCAAAAGGTCCTTAAAAGGTTTGAAGTTGGTCAAGATCTAACCACCAATGGGAGCCCTCATATTGACACATAAGATCTAATGATCTATGCAGAGTCAACCAACTCAAAAGGTACCTAGGTTAAAGCCTTTAATGATCTAAAATTTGGACATAATACAATGGTGTGAAATGACCAAGCCAATATTTGATGAATCAAATTCATTGACAAAAAGATGGGTCCCAATAAAATCAATGTCTAGTGGGCATTCATACACATCAAAATCAATAGAGTGAGACAAGTCAAAAGGGTAAGAAGATCTTGATGATATATACAAAGAAGATAAGTGTCTAAAGTCAATGTATCCTGATAGAAGATCTAAGACTAGTGTACATTCGTACATCTAGATCTAATGATGCATGTAAAGTTAATAAGTTAAAAGGATTTGTGGAACCAATAAGTATAAGGACAGTTAAGCACAATGTAAATAGTCTGAGTTGGAAATCGATAACTAATGAGTTAGAGTGATCTCAAGACATTTTTGAAAAAATTCAAAGAGGTTGTTTTAGACCCAAGCAAAGCAAATATAAAAGGGTTGAGCTCGAAGGTGAACTAGAGTTGAACTAGGGCCATAGTTAAAAAACTAAGCATCACCAACAAATCTCCATATAGGTGAAATATATCTTTTGGGTTTAATATAAAATTTGAGGATATACCAATGACTTTGTGAAAATCAATGGTCTAAGATTGGTTTTTGCATATAGTGGACCTATGTCTTGCCTCATTATGGTTAACATTTTTAGGTTCAAATGGCCACCTAGTGTAGATATGGCACTTTTATACCAATTCTAAGACATGATCCTTGCCAGTAGATCATTACATGATACCATGGAGTTTCAAGAAAAGATTTGGTAGTTGGATAAGGGTAATGAGCATTCAATTCTTTTGTAAGGCCTTTGAAATTGTTCCTTCTAAGATATTGACTTAGGAGCATCCTTGAATTATTTCTTATCCATTAGAAGTAGTTGGTCCTTTTCTAATGTATAGTTCCCTCTCTCTCTCTCTTTTCTATAAATGCAGGATTCTAAGCTTTAAAAAATATCATCTATCTGTCTCTTTTGGTATGACTATACTCTACCAAATTTTTTACTATGCCACCTTTTTGATATAATAAAGACTGAATTCCATCATTTTCTAAGTTAGATTGAAGTGTGTTCTATGAATTCATGCACTATAGTTAAGTGAAGTTATGTTATTTGCTTATGTTTAGAGTTTTATCACCTTCAATAAGTGCTTAATATTTATCGCAGGTCATTATAAGTGTAATTTATAGTTTATTGTCTAGCCTAAAAGTTAATATTTTCCCTCTCTTACTAATTTGATAAGTGATCAATGCCTTGTTCTAAAATATTTATGTGAGATTGATGTTTTTTGGTCTAAAAATTGTATCATAGTGTGGTTTGTGTGAGTTGGAATGATCAAATAATTAGTGCATCATCACTTTTTACATACTTTTATAAGTTTTGTCAATTTTATTTCCCTTTTCCAAGTAAGTGCTAGTTTAGGTTTAGTGTAGGTGATAGATCCATAAGGAATATGACCTTATCCAAAGGTTTGTTCCACTTCTAGGATACCCAAAGCCTAGGATCAGTCCCATGTTGGACTAGATTTGAGTAAGAAAATATGAACAATCCCTTCCTCAGCTAGGGTGAAAATCTATAACCCCAACATTTTTGGCACACCTAGTGGGACCTCAAGTTTCTTTGTTATAATTAAACTTTGAAGATTGAGAAGAAAGATTCATAGTAGTAGAAGAGATCTACCATCATCAAAATCCAAAGATCCTTCAAGTTGTAGAGCTCATAGAATATTTTAGGCAATGATTTCATGCCAAAGGTTACAACAAGAGCATCAAGTAAAGGTATTTATTTTGAACATATTTAATTGCCTCCTAATTCTTATAAAATATCAAGATTCAATATAACAAGGCCTTATCCTCCAAAGTAGTATTTATATTCTGGTCAGTTTATTGTTTTAATCCAATCTATTATCCCTATAAGCCAAATCATTTTTTCCCAAATGGTTATTAGGAATCAAGTGTTTACCACATTTAACAAGAGTAGTCCCCTAAATTTATCCTAGTATGATGACATTCATGTGTCTACTCTAAAAGGTATCTATTTCTGCTGTAGATAATGGGATAAAACTACTATTTTTGAGCATATCCAAGATGTTGCCAATCTATGTTCTATTCATAATGTTACTCAAGATAATGTGGCTATTAGATTACTTGTTGCCTCTTTCAAGGGAAGATAATTTCAATGGTATAAGAATCTTCCTTTAACCTCCATTTCTACTTGGGATGAGTTAGGTGGAGTTTTAGTTAAGTAATTTGAAGAAAAGTTTGATCATATATCTTTGGCTTAATAATTGACTACCATAAAAAGGTACCCCCATGAATTCATGTTAGACTTTAACCTTAGATTCGAAAAAACATGGATGAGTATCCTTGCATTGGTCAAACCATCCCTAGAGTATGCATTTTTGTACTTCTTTAAGTCCCTTAATTATGATATAAGTGTCATGATACAGTCCATGGGTGGTAATAACTTGCTAAATGCATATGAGATTGCTATTAGAGTAGATAAAAACTTGATTCAAGCTAGTAAACTTGCTCTAAAGCCTCTAATGACCTTTTTATAGAATTGTAAGTTGTTTCCCCCCTTAAGTTCCCCAAATTCCATCTATAGCCCCTATTCCATCTCCAAAAAGTTGTAACCCCTCCTAATCAATCTAGTGAGATTGGTGATTTGAAAAGCATGTTACAAGCTTTCAGAAATGAAATTGTCTCATTCAAGAGACAATATTACCAAGGTAGATCTTATTAGTATACAAACTAGAGTACCTATCAATCTTTTAATAACCAAAGACCACCTTATCAAGGTTTCAAAGACAATAGGCAACCTTATCAAAATTAACGAGCTATAACCCAAATGAAGCCATATGAAACCCTTGATCCCAATGTTCCTTATACCTCATAATCTATTTTTCCCCAAAATAACTTAATGTAAAATCTTGGTTGGCAGCCTTCTAATCCAAATGGCATTTGAAATCAAGCTTTGATATCTCAAGACATTACCATGCCATACATGACACAAGAAGAGTTCCCTCTTCAAGGTGGTCAATATCAAGACCTAATTGTGGAAATCCAAGGAGAAGCTCAACAAGCTCCAAGGTAGCCTAATGTTATCAATGTCAATTGGCATTTAGATGATCACATTGTGTTCAACAAATTTGGTGAAACTAACAACACAAATGGTTAAGTGATAGCTCTAACTAAAACTAAAAGAAGAGCAGTTGAAGAATCTCAAGATGTGATCAATACTTATAGTTTTCCTAATTTTGTGTCAAATAATGTCAAAGATCAAGTTCTGGTTCATATAACAAAAAAGATTCAGAACATAGAGATAGTGAAAATTTCCCAAATGCCCCTAACTAAAAAATAACCAATGGCTCAAAAGTTGTAGCCAAAGGTTAGTGGAATATTTTTTAAAATTATTGATCAAATAAATAAATCAAATGTTAGTATTAGCATATGGGATTCCCTTTCCATCCTAGGGAAGTTTTGGATCTCAAGGTATCTAAAGAGCTAGCTAAGAAACACGAAGCTATCTTGGCCAATTCAGACTAGTAAATCAAGCAACTTGATTAGTAGATACACAACATGACAAAGGTGGATAAATAAAATGTCAAGTCAAGAAATACCCCTCCCTTTTATCTCTCTTTGATAGTAGGTGACTATTTAATCCATAATTAAATGGTAGATAATGGAGCTAGTAAAACTATCATACCTAAACAAATTATAGATAAGCTTGGTCTTGTCTATGAGCTAAATTCCAAGGGAGTATTCTAATTATATGTCTCACCAAAGAAAATAATAGGCATGATAAAATACCTAAATCTAGAATTATATGCTTACCCCAATGTCATTATTTAGTAAGATGTAGTTGTAGTAGACCTACCTCCCTATTTTTTGATGTGTCAGTCAAGAGATTTTACTTCAAAAATTAGATGATATTTGTCAGCTAATTAGAACTATCTAATGCTCAGAACTAGGTATGGAACTAAGGTGACATTACATTCTGAACCTATTTCAAAATTTCATTTGGAACCATATATGCCAAGCATGATGACACTAATTATGTTATCTCAGACAAGGTGTTAGAAAATAATGAGGTTGAATCTAAATCACCTCTAAATGGAGTCCTAGATATTTTCCTTGATGATAGGGCCTCTGATTTACATGAGCATGATCCCTAAAAGTTAATTAAATAAAAATTACTTGGTGTCTATTGTCTTCATGAAAATAATGCACCAATTCTAATATTGATGAAAGATGAGCAACCTAGTGATGGATTATGGTAGCTATATTTTGATGGATTTATGAAAAAACATGGAATTGAGCTAGAATGATGTATTTCTCCTCTCAAGTTTTATTTTTGTTGTTCTAATAATGTCACTGAATATGAAGCACTAGTGCATGGTTTGCAATGGGCAAGAAAGATGAAGGTTAATTCCTTACAAGTCTTTGGAGATAGTGAATTAGTAGTTCACCAAGTAACGGGACTTAATATATGTAAGAACCCACTAATTAGGTCTTATAAGCATAAATTATGAGACCTAGTTGAAGACTTTCAATCCTTCAATATTCATGCCATATCAATAAATCAAAATAAGCATGCATATAGGATAGTTATTATTGGATCACAATTCAGTATCCCAAAGAATACAAAAAGGGACAAAGTCCAATCACACATTAAGGTAGTTGTGAGACCTTCTATCATAGATAATCATGAAAATTAGAAAGTATTTTAATATGCCAACCATATTTTTATATTATTACAAGAGGAAGTTGAATTCTCCTCAAGGAACCAAGATAAGCATTTACAACAATATGATGATTATATTATGTAATTAAAGACAAACAAGTTACCTAAATGACTGGTCACCTTGGAAAATATATTCAGTAGAGATGATAAATTAAGAAAAGAAAAATTTAATTTATCAACCAAGGAAGAACATTACACAAATGTAGAGATTACAACTAGAAAAAACTTAAAGGTAGGTAAAGTTTGCACATCTTCAGAGAAAGAAGATTTTATTAAGTTATGTTCAAATTTTATAGATGTGTTTGCATGGTAGTATATTGACCTTAAATGTTTTGATACAAGTCTAGCTCAACATACCATTGAGTTAGAAGATCATACTAGGCTAGTTAGACAAAGGCAAAGGCTAATCAATCCAAAGATTGAACCTCTAAAGAGAGCTAAACTGCATAAGCTCATTGAGTTAGCCATAATATTTTCAATTAATCACTCAACTTGGGTAGCAAATCTTGTTCCAGTATGAAAAAAGAATGGTGAAATAAGGCTATGTGTTAACTTTCATGACTTGAACAAGGCCTCTCTCAAAGATCACTATCCATTTCCATCAATGGAATAGATTTTACAACTAGTTGTAGGTTTAAAAAGGTTCTCTTTATTGGATGGTTATAGTGGATATAACCAAATTTTTGTCAAAGAAGACCAGTAAAAAACAACCTTAACCACAAAGTGGGGGATATTTTCATATATAAATATGCATTTTAGTTTATCTAATTCTAGAGACACTTTTTAGAAGGCTATGGACATGGCATTTTAGGGTCTCCTCAATAAATTTATTCTTGTTTATCTAGATGACATAACATTATTCTCTAATAGCACAAGTGAGCATATGATTCATCTTAGATAAGTTTTTGAAAGGTGTAGAGAATTTGGAGTGTCTTTGAACCCAAAAAAGTGTGTTTTCTCTATCCATGAAGGTAGGATTATTGGACATGTCATTTCAAAGAAGGTACACGCATAGACCTTGATAGGATAGAATAAATTCTTTCACTATCATCACCTAAGCATAAGAAAGGATTGAAAATCTTTTTATTCAATATTAACTTCATAAGGAGATACATTTAAAAATTTTCTACTTTAGCTAGGACACTTACAACTAGGTTAAAGAAAGGTCAGAGTTTTAGTTGGTCTAAAGGAGTGAAAAGTTTTGAAGAAATCAAGAAAGCTATAGCCAGTGTTCTTACACTCCTAAATACTAATTTTACAAAATATTTCTTCTTATATAGTTATGATAACCTTGACACGATATCATGTATTCTCATACATAAGAATAAAGAGACTTTAGATCAACCAATAGCCTTTTTCAGTCAAGGATTAGAAGAATATGAAATAAGGTATTCTTTTGTTGAGAAGCACATTATTTTAGTTATAAGGTCTCTTAAAATTTTTAGATACATACATCCAAGTGTTAAGGAATTTCTTATAAATAAAGATATAAGTGATAAAAGATCTGGTTGGATAACGAAGGTCATGGAATATGACATTGAGATCAAAGTCATAAAGCTGGTTAGAGGCAAAGGACTCTGTGAACATGTAGCCCAAGACTTGTAGGATTCTAATGAATAGTTTATGGTGTCAAATGATCAATAACTTACAAATAATCAAGCCTCAACTTCCATCTAGTTGTAAGATATGGTAAGATATCTACAAGATGGTATTTACCCTTCACATCTCACTCTTTCAAAGAGGAGATATTTTAGATTATAGTCAATTCATTTTCCCCTTGTTGATAATATATTATTTAAAAAGTATATCAACGGTATACTACTAATATGCATATAACCAAGTCAAACAAAGAAGTGACTTGAGTAATTCCATGATGGACATGGTGGAGGACATTACTCATCCAAGATTACAATTCACAAGATCATGATAGTTGGGTATTACTGGCCAAGTTTATTTGATGATTGTCATGCATGGGTCAAGAAATATAGATAGTGTGCCATGTTTATTGGAAAAATGATACTTATAGCCTTACCTCTCTAGTCAATTTTATTTAATCAACCCTTTATCTGATTGGGATTGGACTTTGTTAGTGTTATCAACCCCCCATCAAGCTTAGGACACAAGTGGATCCTGACTACCACAAATTATTTTACCAGATGGATGGAAGTAGTAACATTAAAATAAGCCAATGAAACTAGTGTTATAAACTTATATGAAGGTCTAATTACTAGATTTATGGTCCTTTCAACTATAATTTATGATAATGCTATGGCTTTAATAGGATCTAAGATTAGCCAGTGGGTAGTTCAACATAATATTTTTCTTAGTACCTAATAAAACTATTATCCACAAGGCAATGGCCTTATTGAGTCTACCAACAAGAATTTTTTGAATATCTTTAGGAAGACCGTAGAATAAAATAAAATACCAAGGCATCTAAAATTGAAGTCAGCTCTGTAGGCTAACATGATTACATATAAAAGATCAATTACTAATTCTCTATACAAATTAGTATATGGTAAGGAAGAAAGAATGCCTATTTCTCTTGAATTCCCTAATTTGGAATTAATGCATCAGCTTGAGATTTTGGAGATTGATATAATGAAAATAAGATATGTTGAGTTCATGGAGTTAGAAGAGATAAGGCATCAGTCCATGTTGGTTATGAAGGCCCATCAAGCAATGATAAAGAGATCTTTTGACAAAGAAAATTCTTCAAAAAAATTCTAAGGAAATTTGGTTCTCAAATAGGATGAGGATAGAGCCAAGATATAAAAACACACAAAATTTTATTCTCTCTAGAGTGTACCATATACAGTTTCTAGTTGTAAATCCCATAATGCTTTCTATCTCATAAGGATGAATGGTGAATAACTTCCTATCCTAGTCAATGAGATACATCTCAAACACTGCTATTAAGGAAAGCTAATTCCCCTACACATAATTTTTTATTTTTTTTCTCCAAGTGTTTTCTAACACATTAGTTAGTTTCCTTTTTTTTTTCTAAATAAGTGCTTCTTTCTTGAAAAATCATTCAATAGTTTAGTTGCCTTTATTTTTTAGGTTAGTTTCCCTTTCAATTTGTTTCTTTCCCTATTGTTGGGATTTTTCTATCTTTGTAAGTCAAAAATTTATCTTAAATTCATGTAATGGTTCTTGTATTATCTATGATGATCCAAGAGTTATGTATATGGTCAAAGTTCTCAAGCATAGCAGGCATGCTTCCTAGCTAATTTGCCAAAGATGTTGGCTATTTTTTGGCCTATATACATAGCTTTCAAGGAACAAACAATGTTCCTAATTGAGAGAAGGATCTAATGATAAAGGAAGAAGGTGCTATTGCTTAATTATACTTTGATTGATCTTAGAGAAATAGGTCTACAGAGTAAATGAAGGATCTATATAAGTTTGCATAGGTAATCATGTAGTACAAGTCATGGACAAATTTGCTTATGTTTTAGAAGTTCATTTGAACTATACCATTATCAAGATGTTACTTAGAAATGGACTAGTCATATTTTTTGCACATTTGATAAGTATGTTTAGAAAGCTTTGCAATCCCTCATGTCATGTATACATGTTACTTTGAGTACCTGGATCATTCCCTACAAGTTTTGTGCCTTCATGACTTTTGTACTTCAAGTTATAGGCCTTCAAATTTAGAATTGCAATATAAGATGTTCATACTAATGTCAAAATGAAGTTAAAAAAAATATCTATCCATGCTTAAATTTTACGGTCTTTAAAATGTCAAATAAATTTATGTGGACATCAAATGACATTCACATAAAAATAAAGTTTAATCAAGGCAAGTAACCATTTGGGTTCAAAAGATCCTTAAAAGGTTTGAAGTTGGTTAAGATCTAATGATCCATGAGAGCCCTCATACTGACACATAAAATCTAATGATCCACATTGAGTCAACCAAGTCAAAAGGTCCCTAGGTTAAAGCCTTTAAATATATACAAGTTATACATAATCTAATGGTGTGATATGATCAATCTAAGATCAGACAGATTGAATAAATTCATAAAAGTATGGGTTTTAGGAAAATCAATGGCTTGTAAGCATTCATGCACAACAAGATCGACAGAGCAAGATAAGTAAAAAAGGGTTAGATGATCTTGATGATAAATACAAAGAAAATAAGTGTCCAAAGTTAGTGGGTCCTGGTAAAATATCAAAGACTTGTGTGTATTAATACATCCAAATCTAACAACATGAGTAGAGTAAATAAGTTAAAAGGATCTATGAAACCAATAAGCATAAGGATATTTAGGTATGATGTAAATAGTTTGAGTTGGCAATTGATAGCCAATAAGTGAGAGTGATCTTGGGAAATTTTTGATAAAAGTTAAAGAGGTTATTTTGCACCCAGGTAAAACAAATATAAAGGGGTTGAGATTGAAGGTGAACCAAAGTTGAACTAGGGCCATAGTTCAAAAACCAAGCATTACCAACAAAGCTCCATATAGGTAAAATAGATCTTTTAGGTCTAATACAAAATTTGAGGATAGACTAGTGACTATGTGAAAACTAATGGTTTAAGACTAGTTTTTGTGTACAGTGTACCTATGTCTTGCCTCATCATGGTTCACATTTTTAGGTTTAGATGGCCACTTAATGTAGATGTGTTACTTTATTTCCAATTATAAGATGTGATCCTTGTCAGTAGATCATTAGATGATATCATGGATTTATAAGAGAAGATCTGTCAATTAGATAAGGGTAGTGAGCATTCAATTCTTTTACAAGGCCTTTGAAATTGTTCCTTCTTGATAAGATCCTAACTCAAGAGCATCATCAAATAGGTTTTAATCCATTAAAAGTAGTTGGTCCTTTTCTAATATATCTTTCCCTCTATCTCCTTCTTTTTATATAAATGAAGGCTTCTAAGACTTAAAAAAGATCATGTATCCCTATCTTTTGGTATGACCAAACTCTACCAAAATTTTTATTATGACACCTTTTTGATGCAATAAAGACTAAATTCCATCATTTTCTAAGTTGGATTGAAGTGTATTCTATGAATTCATGTATTATAGTTAAGTGAATGTATGTTCCTTGCTTATGTCTATATTTTTCACACCTTTAAGAAGTAATTAATAGTTCTCACAAGTCATTATAAGTGTAATTTACAGTTTATTGTCTATCCTAAAAGTATATATATTCCCTCTCTTAATAATTTTATAACTATTTAATGCATTTATGTTCTTTGGTCTAAAAAGTGTCTCATAGTGTGTTTTATGTGAATTGGAATGACCAAATCATTGGTGCATCACCAATTTCTACATACTTTAATAAGATTTGTCAATTCTCTCTCCCTTTTCCAAGTAAGTGCTAGTTTAGGTGATATATCTATAAGGAAGCTGACCTTATCTAGAGGTATGATCCACTTTTAGGATATCCATAGCCTAGGATCAGCCCCATGTTAGACTATATTTAAGTAAGAAGATCTGAATAATCCCCTCCTCAACTAGGGTGTAAATATAGAACCCCAAAATTTAGTTAAATAATGACTCAATACTATAAAGATAAAAGATACATATTATTAAGGACACTTAATCCATTTGGAGTCAAATGAGGGTCAAAAAGATAGAGTCTACAACCTTAATGCATATACACATGTCTATGTATAGAAATAAGAAGGCAAGGTCTAAAAATGTCATAAAGAGCCATGCACATTGTGAAATAGGGTAATTAAAACTTTCATGAAGTTTTAATATCTTTAATATTTCATGATGGAGTTAATAAACCAGGTTCAAGACCTCATTTCTAAATTCTTCCCTAAGTAACCACCTATAGCCATGTACTGAATATGTATAGGTAACAAGTGAGTGTGTGAAGGTTTTAGGAAATTTGAGAAGGTTATTGAATCTTAATAATATTAGAGAGTCATTGAGATGTCAAACTTTTGAAATTAAAGTTCTACAACCCAAATATGCACTCAGACTATCCTAATGAGCACTTACAGGTTACCTTGGCAAGAAAGTTGGTTATAAGGTTGAGAAGAAAAGGTCACCTATAATTAGTGATATGGGAGCTAAGGTGAAGTGATAGATAGGTTATAAGAGTCATTAAAATAAAAAATGACCCAAAGGAGGTTCACTAGAGTTGATTGTCTATAAGGCTCTGTAAAACCCTGTATACACAATGAATGTAAGCTACAAGTTTGCCTACCTAATCATGAGGGATACTTGCTTGTTATGAAGTAAAAAATGGCATAAGGGAGGTTAAATAATATTTAAATGGTTTAATAGTGATATTTAAATTCCAAAATATCCTCAAAATCATTAATAAAAACAAAAGCTAAAAACTTTGTTCTAGGCCAAATGAAACTCTAAGCCTATTTACCTTGGCAAGGAATGGTTGCTTGTTTAGAATGAATATGGGAGGTTGGTATGAATAATAAATTCATGAATATTATTATGATAAATTTCTATAACCTTCATATATCCCTTATAACCAAAAAATATAGTTAAATTTTTTAAAAAACCCTTTCTACTCAGCCAATGCAAGATATAGGCTTGCTTGGTCAAATGCTTAAGAGAGTGCTTATTTGGAAGGATATATATAGATGTAGATGAAGGATTTATCTCAAATTTAATGATTTAATAATAATATTACAACCTTTATTTATTATTCATAATTAGTGAGAAGGTATAACAAGCCTACAAGTCTATTTAGTCTTGTAAAACCTAAGTTCACGAGCACATGCCCATATAGACAGTGATGGAAAGGGTGACTTGTTGGGATTAAATTTAAAGTCTAAGGAATTTTGAAATTACAAATTTATATTAAATACCCTAAATACTCATAAAAAACAATTGATAAAAATAAAAACTGGCACTTAAGCCATGGAAACCACCTCAAACTCTCTTAATGAGTAACTGTAACTTTAGACCAGTTTTCTCTCACTTTGTATAATCATGAGTCTATGCATGGAACCTAAGGGTTTTTAGGGATGTTAATGAGGTTAATAAAATAAAATATTCTATAATTTTTTGTTATTTTATACCTATAAAATTCATGAACAATGATTAAAAATTTAGATCCCTCTCCAATGGCTAGTTTGTAGATCAAGAGTCAACTTATTGCATTCAAAACTGTATGATCAAGATGCATGGTGACCTAGGATCATAGGGATATTTGAGGGGGATATTTTAATTTATATTTTTTTCATTAGGTTAGGTTTTTAATTCACATGGTTTATGAATAACTACTAAGAACCAAACCCAATTTAAACCCTCCTAAAACCCTAGTAGTGACCAATTAAGAGAGATGAACCTCTAAAGCACATGAGATGCCCTGAGTTGATCCTAAAAAATATTGGACATTGTCTAGGATTCTAATTGGCTTCCAACACTATACTTTTTTTGTACTTGTAGTTATATGGATTGTAATAAATACACTATTTTGAAAGGTTTTTGGTGTTTTACAGGGGGTTTGAGCAATGGAAAACTCAAAAACTATTGGAGAATGTAATATGGAATGTTTTAAAACATTAATACTATAAATACATATATGACATCCTAGAAGTGATCAAACAAACATCATTTTTCAAGGCAGTCTCAAATAGGCCTAAAATAAAATTAAGTTTCAAGGCCATTTCATGGTTCTCATACTTACACAAGGTCTCAAGGCCTCAAATTTGACATGGAGATTTGTTATAGGATATGAAAATTTAATCACATGATTTTTGGTGGTTTCAAAATTTTGGGAGAGATTTGGAGCATAAAATTAGGCTTCTAAGCAAGGAGCCCTAATCGAGGCCTAATTGAGGAGAGAGAAAGGTAGAAAAAGGCACTTCCAATTACTCTTAGGACTTGAAAATTGTCATGGAGATATAAATACATACCAAGTCCTAAAAAATTCCCTTATTTTTTTATTACCATTCATACACTATCCTAAATAAGGAGGTTTGCATGATTTTAGGGCTACAAGAAAAAGAAGCATAATGAGAGATTTTGGTGTAAAACAAGTTCTTGGGGGTAATTTGAGACATCCAAATGAGTTTATTCAGGTTTTATATGATTTTAATATATCATATATGGAGAGATAATGAATTGGAGAAGATGAATTCAAGTTTTGACACTTCTAAGAAAAATTGGCCTAGTGAGGCAAATAGATTTCTACACACCTAGCAAGAGAATGAAGTGATGTGTCAAACATAATCTAAAAATATCATTTGAAAGTGTCTAGATTAGATAAAATATGTAACTAAACATGACATGATGGTCAAGAGTGCCATTTATTCTCTCAAAAGCTAAATAAGGGGTAGTTTTGAAGAGCAAATACAAGGTGTCAAGTCAAGTTTCAAACTTTCACACCACTTGTAAGAAGAGAACGTCTTCAAAAGAGTACACTTGTATTCTATGACCTATTGAGATATTTTCATAACTCCTCTATTGATTTTAAATCATGATAAACTTGTCATCTCTTTCTCTCATATGCCCTTCTCCTTCTCTCACATTTCTCTATGTATTCAACCTTGATAGGTTGTGTTTGTATCCTCCACTTGGGTATGGAGAATCCTCACCCATTTATAGCCTTAGATAAATGATAATAATATATATTTACCTTCTCTATGGACTGGTTTCAATATGCATGCTTGACTATTGATCTTGCTATGTGATGGTCTTTCTTCCTTGGCATGTTTGTCCTCATTTTAGCATTCATGTTCAGTTTGAAATCCTTTTTACAGGTATTTTAAAGTGTTTAAGTGAGGTGTAAGTGTTTAGTGAGTAGTATTTTAAATAGTTTCATGTCATGACCTCTTGATTAGTCATTATAGATCAAGAACTCTTCACAACCTTCATGAGAAACATTGATGCAGAGAGGTAGATTCAGAGTAGTGTCATGTGTAGGTTAGTCTCTTGTTTGAAGTGCATTTATAGTTGGTTTATAGTGGTCAAATCATATTTAGTGCATCACCTCCATTAGATTAAGTTTATCTCCCTTTTTCTAGCAAGTTATAGATTAGTGTTTTATCTTAAGTGATTTATTAAAGGGGAGCTAGCCCTTTAACCTATAGATTCACCTCTCTAATAGGGCACAAACAACCTTGAGGTGTTTCCATGTTACATCAAATTTGGAAGTCTTGAACTACCTTTCAAAGGTTGAAAATTTTGATTGATAACAATTTTGGCATGCCTGATGGGACTAAGGTTAAACATTGTGGAAGAATTATTAGTGTTGTTCTTCTACATATTAGCCTTTGGAGGCATTCAAAACATCAATGGTAAATCCATGTATAATAAATTGGTTCTAGTAGCCCATTAACTTGTTCAAAGTAAGTATAATTTTCATTCCTTATCTTGATGAGGTTTTTATGGTTGAGTTTGAGGTGAATTTTAGTTTTATGTAAGTGGATGAGGCATATAAATCCTATAGTAATCCATATCAACCTCACCATGAACCTTATAAATCATATAATGAACCTTATTAGCTTCACTATGATCCATACCAACCTTATGATCAGGCTTATCAAGTTCAAAATGTTCCTAGCCAACATAGTCACTTCTTAAATTAGTCCATTTCAAGTTTGAATCAAACTCTCTTAGGATATGAGAGGTACATGATAGTTCTTAACACAAAAAGGGAATATGGCCAATATATCCCTCTCAAGTGAGATTTTGGATGTAAGTGGTCTCATGTAAAACATAAAATATAAGTTGGGAGTTCATGAAGAATAATAAGTCCAACTTTATCAACCCCATGTGTCTTCATATACATAACCTCATCCCTCATATGTGTCACTCATTATTCTCCAAGAGACCATTCAAAATGAGTATCAAAGTGTTTCAATTTATTCATATATTCCTCAAACTTTCCCTTCTTGAAATTCAATCCAAGGGAATATTCAAAAAAGTAAAAGATTGTTGTTGAGCAGCCCATTATTGAGAACTGAAATGCTAATTCTCTTCCTCAAGAACCCCCCAAGAAGTCTTTCAAGACTCCAAGATGGAACCAAAATGCTACTTCTCTTCCTCAAGAACCCCCCAAGAAGTCTTTCAAGACTCCAAGATGGAACCAAGTGATAAAATCATTGATTAATGAAAGTAAATAATCATAGATTGAGGAGTTGAAGCCAAGGAAGAATATGAAATTATGCAAGTCTTTCCCATCCCTCCTCAAGAGTCCTCTTGTATCTCATATCAACCTTCTTGTATTCCTTATCCTCATGAGGTCACTATCCATATTCAATAAAAGTGTTTCCAAGAGAGTATAGATAATCAAATTGAAGAGATGGAGTTAAATATGAAAGTACTTGAATCAAGCTAAGATCAAGAGGTTGAAGTCAAAGAAATCCATGTGATCATTCAAGTTCCTTTCCCCTCTTCCCAAGAACCTATAATTTTTCCATCTTGGAGGTATATAAAAGAATGTTTTAAAAACAAGGAGGCTCTAGTTGATAAGTTTGAATATTAAGTTGCAAATATGGAAGAACCTTAATAAGGCTATGAGAAAGATGAAATGGTGGTTGAGAGGAATGAAACACTTATAACCCAATTAAATCACTTTCCCTTCAAGCTTTTTTACAAGAACATTTTATCCCTAACCAATCCATAATCCATCCACTATACATAATACTCCATCTCCAACTCATGAAACCATCCATCACTCTCCCACCATCTCCCTTCTTGAAGAGGAACCTATCATATGGGCAAAAAATGAAGAAGAGATTGTAGCTGCAAGTGTGGTTCAAAGAGAATGTGATGAAGACAATTATAGTATCTATGATGAATAATTCACCATTGGTACTCCACTTGGTGAGGTTAGACAAAAATTAGTCTTTATAAATGAATAAATGAGTGATTTGGATGAGATTAAAACTACCTATGAGAAGAGTGTTAAAGTTTCTACCTTGGTCAATGAAGAAGTTCGTGAAGATGTGAAAGAAAAGGTTCTTGAGAAAGACATCATGTTGACTGACCTTATTGAGTCAAATGAGCAGGTTCACAGAGACTTGAAATACATGTGTTACACCTATTTTCATATGTTCAAATAATATGAAGGTATATATAATTTGGTACCTCTAGGAGAACAAGAGCAGATTGATGAGGAAGAAATGCAAACTGATCAAATTGCTATAGAAAAAGAAGAAGTCTCTAAGGATGTGCTTCAAGTTGTATATATTTAAGAAGGATTTCAAGAGAAGGATGAAGATCTTTGGTAGTATTACCTAGACATATGTAGTGATTTTGAGGCTCATCAAGGTCCTATAGCTCATATTGGATAGATTAAAGATGATATGGAGGTTACCCTCTTACTTGAGAAACAATGTGATGATCCACATGAGGTCAATCAAGACCAAGTACCTCATGTCATGGAGTTCTTAGAGGCTAATAATGAATTTTGTCCTATGAGATAAGATATTCTCATTTTGATATAGGAAAAATAATCAAGAGGCATAATGAGAAGGATATTGAGCCACAAGATGAGTTTACTTCATAGGTGATAGTTTTGTAGATGCCACTTTACTTGAGATCATGTTGGTAGGAGTGGTAAGTAAGGAAATGATGAATTAAACAAGAGAAAGGATCAAGAGGTAGATTGCCTCATGCCATTATTCATCTCATAGAGTAATAGATACCATATGGTTCCCCTTTGACCCAAGAGGAAGAAGAAAATTTTAGGTTATATATATATATATATATATATATATATATATATAGTTTACTTTTTTGTTTTTTATGTTCCCTAAGTGATTGATATCACATGCATGTGTTTATTTCCTTTGTTTGGTATTTGGTGTCCTTATTTTTTGTGTTTAGAGGTCAAATCATCTTGGATTATCATGTTCAAGCTTTGGTTAGGTCTGAATCAAGTGTAAATGACTCCATTTCCCAATGGAAGGTTAAAGCTACCGGTCTATTTAGCATAGCAGGCATGCTACCCCCATGAATCATCAATTTGTTGACCAATTTTTACCCCCAAGGTCAAAATTTCAACCCCTATAGAATAAAAATTGAGTGTCCTATTTTTTAAAACTATGTTCATAGCTTTGGCATGTTGTAATATCCTTCCAAAAGTCTTCATAAAACTTTATTAGCATTGGTTAAGGTAAATTTGGAGAAATTAAGGTAATACTTTATATTTATGTGTATTATCCTAGTCATACCATGGAGTGATGAGATTTTTATAATAGGTTTCATATGTCCTTAGGTGTCCTCCAAGGTAATTTTGTGTCTTAATCACCTTGTTTAAAAATTTCATGATGATTTGGAAAGTTTAAGGTTCTCTTGTGGACTTTAAGGTATGAAAAAATAGTGATTTTTTCTACCTTTCATGTATTCCAAAGCCCACTAAATGGAATATTCCATAAAATACACTTTTAAATGACCTTATAGTAGTTACATAAATTCCACATAGTTCATCAAGTCATAAATTGGTTAGAATCTTGATTTTCAATTCTTTGAAGGGGGTTTTGGGAACTTGTACATACTTGTGAACTTATCTTCAAGAAAAAAAGTTTTAGAAGTGTCATTTAAACTAATAAAAGTGAAATCCATTTTTTTTTGTAAGGTAAGGTCCTAAAAATACAAAAGTTACTTTAGAACCTCCATCACTCTTGTTATAAACTTATAAGGGCAAAATTCAAGTGGATGGTATGGACAGAGGAGAAAGAGTTGAGTCCTAATTTTTTTTCCAGAGGTGGGGGTCCTAGTAGGATTCCATTTTTTGGTAATATTTTTTAGATTAATCCCCTCTTATTTATGAACAATCTCTAAGATTGACAGTAGGTCATTATGCCTTATCCATTCAAGTAGGGTCTAATTTTGCTCTCGTTTCTTGATGCCAAAATTCAATAGAAAAGAATGGTTTTTTGGAGTGTTTTCAAAGGATAAAATGAACCATTTAATGGTATTTTCATCAAGAAACTTATCCTTGGTTAGTTTTTTCATCAAGGAGAAATGTGTCTCAAACATGTGGAAGATATCTCTCCATCTTCAAGTGTTTTTGGTTAGTTTGAAGTGATGCTACCTCTAGAGGTTTTCAGGTGCTTCATCATTCATGGAAATACTCCTCACTCTCACATGATTCATGTGACCTCTTATTGAGAAGTATCCCTTATAGATGATCCTTTTAAGATATGTCATGTTTTTGTTCTTGGAAATAAGGCACAATACATTAATAGTCTTCTACAAGCATGATTGCCAAACCTGACTCAAATGAAAATAAGAAATAAATTATATCATATGAGGATGGTATTGATAAACTTAGAGGTATAAGGTAATGAGGAGTGAGATCCAAATGTACTCACAAACAAGATTAAATTATGTTTTAGTCACTTACAAGTTTGCAGACCTATAAGTGAACATTAATGGATATTAGACCTCATGATAGAGGTGTTCAAAAAAATTAAAGACATGGTATAGGCTCATGAACACCCATATGAATCTAATATATCTCTCACTTATATCATAAAAATCATGAATGGATAGACTCTAATTCTTTGCATGAACCCTATTCAAGGGTTGACTATATGAACACAAGGTTGTATGTACAAAGAAGTAAATTTTGAGATGATAAAATGTTTGATTATAAGTATATAAGATTATTGAGAGAGTGGTATGAGAATTTACATGAGTTGATTACAATCTCTAAGTAAAAGAATCAAAGGTCTGGCTTGGCAATTTTAAACAAGTAAAAAAAGAGACCTACCAGTTACAGACCTGTAGGTCCTTTTTTGGATAAAATAATTGGTTTATGATAAGAGACATTAGTTAAATCATGAACCAATACTTTCAAGATAAAATATACAAACTATTAAGGACACATAAGCCATTTAGAGTCAAATGAGGGTCAAGAAGATAGAGTCTACAACCTTAATGCATATGCATAGGTCTATGTATGGAAATAAGAAGGCAAAGGTCTAAAAATGTCATAAAGAGATATGAACCTTGTGAAATAGGGGAAGTGAAAATTTCATGAATTTTGAATATTAATATGTCATAATGGAGTTGAGAAACCAGGTTCAAGACGTCATTTTCAGACTCTTCCCTAATTAGCCACCTACAACCATGTATTTAATATGTATAAGTAGCAAGTGAGTGTGTGAAGGTTTTAGGAAAGTTGAGAAGGTTATTGAATATTAATAACATGATAGATTCATTGGGATGTCAAAGTTTTTAAATTTAAGTCCTACAACCCAAAGATGCACTTAGACTATCCTAATGAGCACCTACAGGTTTCTTAGGCAAGAAGGCTAGTTATAAGCTTGAGAAAAAAATGGTCACCTACAATTAGTGATATGGGAGTTTGGGTGAAGTGATAGATAGGTTATAATAATTATTCAAATCTATAATTACATAAAATAGGTTCACTAGAGTTGACTGTCTACAAGGCTTTCCAAAACCCTTTCTACACAACTAATGCAAGTCATATGCCTACCTAACTAGTCATTAGGGATACTTGTTTTTTATAAAGGAAAAAATTGTCTAAGGGAGGGTAAATACTCTAAAAATGGTTTCATAGTGATATTCAAATTCCAAAATATCCTGAGACTTAGTAAGAAAGAACAAAAGTTGAAAACTTTGTTCTAGGCTAAATGAAACTACAAGCCTATATGCCTTGGTAAGGAAAGGTTGCTTGTTTAGAATGAATATGGGAGGTTCATATGAATAATAAAGTCATGAATATTATTATAGGACATTTTTATAACCTCCATATATCCCTTAGACCCAAAAACATATTAAAAAATATTAAAAAACCCTTTCTACTTAGCCAATGCAAGCTACAGGCCTACTTTGTCCAATGGCTAAGAGAATGCTTGTTTGGAAGGATATAGAGGTATATTAAAGGATTTATATAAAATTGATTGATTTAATAATACCATTAAAATATTTATGTATTCTTCATAGTTAATGAGAAGGTGTAACAAGCCTACAAGTTTGTTTAGGCTTTTAGAATCTAAGTCCAAGAGAATAGGCCCATATAGATAGTCATGGAAAGGGTGACTTGTTGGGATTAAAGTTAAATTATGATTAATTTTGAAGGTAAAATTTTATATTAAATTCCCTAAATATTCATAAAAAATAGGGTAAAATAAGGAAAAGTGGCACTTAAGCCTTAGAAACAATCTCGATCTCTCTTAATGGGTGACTATAACTTTAGACCAATTTTCTCTCACCTAGTATGATCATGAGTCCATTTATGAAACCTAATGGTTTTAAAGGATTGTAATGAGTTTCATACATTGAAATATTATGGATTGTTTGCTATTTTAGACCCTTAACATTCATAAACAATGTTTAATAACTCAAACCCCTCTTTAATGGCTAGTTTACAAACCAAGAGTCAACTTATTGCATTAATAATTGTATGGTTAGGATGCATGGTGACCTAATATCCTATGTATATTTTATGGGGATAGTGTAATTTATATTTTTGGAATTTTTTTATGTTATGAAGGCACATTATTTATGAATAATTGTTAAGAACCAAAACTAGTTTAAACCCTCTTAAAACCCTAGTAGTGACTAGTTGAGAGAGATGAACCTATAAAACACATGATATGCCATAATTTTATCCTAAAAAATCTTAAATTTATTTATGACTCCAATTATTTTCCAACCCTATGATTTTTATGTACTTGTAATTGTAGGGACTATAATAAATACACTATTTTTCAAGGTTTTTGGTGTTTTGTAGGTTTTTTTGAGCAATGGAGAACTTAAAAACTATTGGATAAGGTCATTTTATATGTATTAAAACTTTAAAACATATAAATATATATATGACATCCTAGAAGTGATCAAATAAACATCAGTTTTCAAGGCAATCTCAAATAGGCCTAAAATGAGACTAGGTTTTAAGGCCATTTCATGGTTCTCACACTTCCATAGGGTTTTAGGACCTCAAATTTAATATGAATGTTGGTGATAGGATAATAAAAGTTAATAAAATGATTTTGGGTGGTTTAATATGTGTGGGAGAGATATGGAGTAGAAAATTAGGATTTTAGGTAGTGAGGCCTAATTAAGGAGAGAAAAAGGTAGAAAAAGTCACTTCCAATCACTCTCAAGACTTGAGACTTGTTTTGATGTTGTAAAGCCATATTGGGTCCTCAAATATGCCCTTATTTTTTTATTACCATATGTATAGTGTCTTACACAAGGAAGTTTGCATGATTTTAGGGCTGTAAGAGAAAAAAGCCTAATGAGAGATTTTGGTGTAGAATGAGTTCTTGGGGGGTATTTTGAGACCTCAAAATGAGTTTTTTAAGGTTTTATTTGATGTTAATAGATCATACATGGAGAAATAATGAACTGGATAAGATGAATTCAATTTTTGACACTTGTAAGCAAAATTGGCCTAGTGAGGCAAAGAGACTTCTAGACACCTATCAAGAGAATGAAGTGATGTGTCAAAGGGAACCTAAAGATATAAGTTTAAATATTTAAATATCAGATAAAATACATAACTCAACATGACCTAATGGTCAAGAGTGACATTTATCCTCTCACAAGCCAAAGAAGGGGTAGTATTGAAGAGAAAATGCAAGATGTCAAACCAAGTTTCAAAATTACATGCCATTTGTAGGAAGAGAACATATTTATAAGAGTAAAATTGTATTACAATACCAATTGATATATTTTCATAACTCCTCTCCTAATTTTAACTCATGAGACACTTGTCATCTCTCTCTCTTCTATGCCCTTCTCCTTCTCTCACATTTTTCTATATATTCAGCCTTGATAGTTTATGTTTTCATCCTCTACCTAGGTATGGATAAGCCATACTCATTTTCATCCTTTTATCAATGATAAAAATATGTTTTTACCTTATTCATGGATTATTTTCAATATGCATTATTGACTAGTTGATCTTTCTAAGTGATAGTGTTGCTTCCTTAGCATGATTATCCTCATTTTAGCATTCATGTTTAGTTTGGAATCCTTTTTATAGGTATTTTTAAGTGTCTTAAGTGAGGTTTAAATTTTTAGTGAGTATTATTTTCAATAGTTTCATGTCATGAGTTCTTGACTAGTCCTCCTAGCTCAAGCACTCTTTACAACCTTCATGAGAAACATTGATGTAGAGAGGCAGATTTGGAGTGGTGTCATGTGTAGTTTAGTCTCTTTTTTGAAGTGTTCTTGTAGCTGGTTGGTAGTGATAAAATCATATTTTGTGTATCACCTCCATTAGAATAGGTTTCTCTCCCTTTTCCAATCAAGTGGTAGATTAGTGTTTGAGCCTAAGTGATTTATCAAGGGGGATATCCCTTTCACCTAGAGATTTACCTCTCCAATAGGGTACCCACAACCTTGAGGTATTTTAATGTTACATTAAATTTGTAGGGATTTAACTACCTTTTATAGAGTGAAAATTTGACTGATAACAAGACATTAGTGTTTTACCTTGGTCAATTGTGTAGTGTACTAGTTTCTAAAGAATTGAGCTAGTGTTTAGGTGGTAAAAGCTAAGGCACTATTGGCTTGGATCTCTAAGGGATGGTATAGGATTGAATTTGGGATGTATAGGGATGTGTAAGGCCCACATGAAAGATGGATAAGTGTCAAAATAGGTGATAATATAGGTTTAAGGCTAATATAGGAATGGGTTATCTCAAGTGACACTCAATTAACTTAAGTAAAATTTTATATTAGAAAATTTCCCCCCCATTTATTCTATAGATGTATCAAATTTAAATGAATAGGATAACGTAAAAATAAGTGTACATAGACTTAACTATGAGGCAAAGCCCATAAATTTGGTTTTGAGTGTGTGAAGCATGTTCCATTACATATCATAAAAATGGAACATGGATGAATCAGTCCTTTAATAATATCAAAATCAAATACAAAACTAAATAAAGAGATAATAGATTGTTAGAAGTAAAATGACTGAGAGGGGGGTGAATTAGTGAGCCTAGATATTTCAATTCCAATTCCAATTCCAATCCTTTCAAACTATTAAACAATCAACGTATATCAACTTAATCAAGAAAAATTAACAAGAGAGATCATTCATTTAATGCATACACAAGATCAAACACATAACACATAGTTCCTATGGGAAACCCTCATGAGGGAAAACCCCACTCTCAAGACTGCAACACATGGACTACTTATCCTAGAATAGATTACAAATAAGAGACTGATCAAGTAGTTATGAACAAGATTTAGTGAAACATCAATTTAAAAAAGATCCCTACCCTTAATATTATCAAGTCCTTTTGACCACCTTTTGTTAAAGTACTTTCTACCTAAGGCTTTTAGTAAAACACCTATTTCACAAGGAGCAACTGCCCCAAAGGAAGATCAAATTCTTCTAACCTTCTAAGAATGCCTCCACCTTTGAACTAATGTATTCAACACATGATGATGGACCTATGATAACACAATATAATTTAATTATTCACACACTCATAATGCATCCAAAAAACCATCTTCTAGATCACTTCACACTACTCATTTTCATCAACCTACAATAGTTCTATCATAATATTGACAACATGAAAAAATAATCATACACACAGTCCTCACTCTAACCTATGCATTTCATATATATATTTTAGAATCCTCAACATATGATCTACTCACAAATGTCTCTTCTTCACTCTACTCTAACAGGTCTCTGTTACACTCTTAACACATACTCCACTAGTCTACATGAGCCTCCACTTCGAGCACCCACTCTTAAGTCTCTCAGACATGTCTTCTTCACCAAATATATAAACCATCACATTTAGTTTTACTAATTATAGATAATTCATGAATTATAAAATCAAACATATTTCCTTTTCATCCATAATACATGCCTTCACCCTTAAGGCATCTAACATGGGTCACACTTAAGCACAAATCTCTTTTAAATAAGCCTAAGTCACTTTTTAGGTCCTATGATGACACATTCACTTCTTTGACACTTATCTAAGACAACTAGGAAAATAAGAGTACTTTAAAACATATATACTAGTGACGTAATATATATAGGTCCCCTCAAGTGTCCATATCCATCACAACACCCTTTTGTTAACACTCAATTAGCTCAAAAACCTTTTTGTACACACAGTCATTATGAACAAAAACAAATTTAGCTTTTAATGATTTTAAAATATTTCATATGATTATCCAAACCTTCATAATGCACATATATGGTCCTCATGGAGCCTAAAACACTCCCAAATATCTATTTCATCACGAGACATTGAAACAACATCAACACAAGCTCAAACATCCTTACCAAGTTCTTAAAAAATGAATGTCAAACACATAGTACAATTTGAACCTTCATAACATTGACTTTACATACTTTCAAACCTTAAAATATATATTTAAATATGATCCTTGGATTCCTCTACAAGTTTTATTTTTACACCATGAGCAAATTTTGCCTGTCTCAATAGTTATAGCCAAAATACAGAATGTTGGTTTTTCCTTTGTTAAATTCAAATATTCAAATACAAACAGTGATAGTTAAACCTCAGTCACTTTGATCACATATCATGTCCTCATTGATTAGATAAAAAATGCACCATAAATATTATTCAAACTTTAACACATATTTCACCACTTCCCAAACATTAAAATTTGAATAGTTGACCTCATCTCATGCAATCTTGTAATCTTGACCACATACACACTGTCGATATTCTATATGTAACTCGATATTTATTTATGTTAATCATTGGACACTTTGAAAACATCTCACATAATATGAACCATTAATATACATATGTATAAAAATATTATTATCATTATATCTTAGAATAATCTCAATATTTATATCTACGTGACGTTAAACTTTGAACACTTGTCCTCATCACGCCGCTTCCAGACATCTTAGAATGAACACACTCTATTGATCCTTTTGAAAGGAACCATATCTTTAAATTATTTAAACAATGAACCATTTGAATCATTTAAACTAATGTGTACCATATATATTTATGAACTCTCATGAACCGTTGGATCTCCATCTGGTCCTGATCTTTAACATCATGTAAAAATGACTAAGTATGGGGACTATTGCTTATCTGCCTAGAAGGCCAAATTTGGACCTCAATAAATTTTACTACACTTAGATTAATGATCTTAAATTTTTACCATATTATATCCTCTCATAATATAATCCAACCATGTGAAAAATTGTTCTTGAAATCCTTGCATGTGTGAGATATAACTTCATTAATCTACTCATTTAGATTTTTTCTGCCATAGAGCTAACCATGCCAAGAACTATTTGGAAGGACAACTTTAGACCTTATATGTATGATCTAAAATTTATAAAAAATAAACTAGGAAAAAAAATAACAAACCCATATGAAAATTTTCTCCTCACACCTTCACATGTGTGAAATATAATAACATCATAATGCCTACTCAACTTTTCTTGTCACATGCAAATTTGGCTAAGTATGGGAAAACACTATCAAAGTGCCTAGGATCCCAACCTTTCACTTGCATATCTTATGTTTAACTTCATTTCATGACCTAAAATTTAGTGAATAGAAACTATGCATAAATTTTAAAACAACCATATGACCAACTCCCCCTGACTCATCTAGCCATGGCAATTATGATGTCAGTAAACTACCTACTTAGATTTTTTGCCACTAGACCCAAAATGTCTAGATGAAAAAATTATCAACTAGATGAAATGCACTCATGAAAAAAAGAACTTAAAGCATATAAAACTTATTATAATACCTCTTACACATGATCAATACTTTAGATTCATCCCTAATCATCTCTAACCATGCCAAAATAGAAAATCAACAAGGCATACTTCAAGCATACTAAGACATGCACATTGAAAACTTTGTCATTGTCACATAGACTATCAAGGAAATTCATCCACTGACTTGGAAACCTCTATGACATCATTTAAAATTATCCAACAATCTTCCCCTTTGTCATTGATGTTGACACACATCATATAGCTCACCTTCGTTCTATCACTTCAAGCACTCTCACAATAGGAACTTTCTCCCCCTTTGACACAATGAAAAATTGGGCACCAATTGATCCTAAGGACCTAAAAAGACTACCGGAAGAAGAAGACAATCTTATAAAGATATTAAAAACTCCCCCTTACCTTGATCCTACCTCTTCTTACCTTGATAACTTCCTCTTGTTCCATGCCAATACTCTCTTCAACTAATCACTACAACCAATGAAGAACACACAAAAGTATTGAAGTGTAATAGAACTCACTAAGAAAAATTTGAGAGAGAATCCCCCTAATATTTTTGAGTAATAACACCTCCTAAGCATCTTCAGATTTTCACACACCATGAAGAACCACCATACAAGTTTACTAGCCTTCTCCCTTAAACCACCTCTGGAGCAATGCTCATGAACTTATTGCTCCTCCTTAACCAAAATACCTTCTATTGATTCATAGAGAAATAAATGAAACCCAAACTTTGTCTTAGATACTCAAATGTAGATTTTGACAATGGTTTGGTCATGATATCTACAAGTTTCTCTTTTCTAGTCACATACTCCAACTTATTATTCTTATTACTCACTTATTCTCTCAAGAAATGATATCTAATAGTAATGTGCATAGTTTTTTAGTGAATAACAAGATTTTTTGAGATACTAATTACACTAGTGTTATTAGAATAGATAAGACAAGGTCCATTTTGTCTTACCTTATAATCTTCCAAAGTTTATTTCATCTACATGACTTGTGTGCAATAAGTAACAACTATTATATACTCAGCTTTTCTAGTTGATAAAGGCACTAAGGCTTTCTTCTTGCTTAGCTAAAACACTAAGAATTCCCCCATGAATAAGACCTTACCACTTGTACTCCTCCTATCATCCACACATCTTGCCCAATCTGCATCAGTATATGATTTCAAAGTGAATTCCTTACTCTTGGGGTACCATATACCATACTCTATGGTGCCTTTGAGATACCTTAAGATCTTTTTGACTACTTTCAAGTGAAATTCTCTTGGATTAGCTTGAAACCTTCCTACAAGACAAAATTTTTGCATGATATTAGGCCTAGAATTAGTAGAGTACAAAAGACATCCAATCATAGATCTATAAAAAGTTTGATCAACTTTTAGTGAGTCATCTAATTTACTTAACTTCCATCATGCGATCATTAGAGTACCCATTGGTTTATAATCCATCATGTCAAACTTATTTAGCATATACTTGATGTATTTAAATTATGAAATGAATATCCCTACATCAAGTTGATTAATCTACAATCCTAAGAAGAAATAAATTTCTCCCAACATTGACATTTCAAACTCAGTCCTCATAGTATCTACAAACTCTCTACTCATATTATCATTGTTAGATCCAAAAACTATGTCATCAATAGATACAACCACTATCAATTGATGATTGTCTTATATCTTAATGTATAAATTACTATCAACTACCCCTCTTTTAAAACTTGGACTCAAAGGATACTTGTCTAACTTTTCATACCAAGCTCTAGGAGCTTGTTGAAGATCATAAAGAGCCTTCTTCACTTTACATAAAAAATCTTGATGGAGTATCCTTTAGGTAACTCAGATGCAGATTTCACATCCATTTGGTATACCTTAAAACCTTTGAAACATGCATATGCCAAGAAGAATCTAATTGCTTCCATTCTTGCCCTAGGAGAAAAATTTTCATCAAAATCTATTCCTTCAACTTGAGCATATTCTTTACACACCAATCTAGCTTTGTTTCTTGTGACTTATCCTTTCCCATTCATCTTGTTTTTGAAAACCCACTTGGTACCTATCACATTTTTATCTTTTGGCCTAGGAACAAAATCCCATGTTTCATTTTTTACAATTTGATCAATTTCTTCATCTATTGCATCTATCTAAATTTCATCTTTTCTATCTTCTATGAATGTGTTGGGTTCAATTATGGATAATAGAGCTAAGTCTTGTTGATTTTGACTGATCAACATTTTCCTTCTAGTTTGCAAACCTGCACTAACATTTCCAATAACTTGAGAGATTGGATGATCTTTCTAAATTCTTCTAGATGGATCTTTAGAGTCTTATCTTTCTTCCTCCTATTCATATTCATCATTTTTTTGAATAGATAACTCATAAGTGTTTGCAATAGAATTATAAATTGAGTCACTTGCCTATAATTTTGACTTCTTGACTCCACTTGTCTCATCTACCCTTACATTTAAAATTTCAATAATCTTGTGAAGTCTCTTGTTGAATCACCTATAGGTAGTATGAATATAAGATTAACCTAAGAAGATGCCTTGATCAAACCTTGAATCAAAATTGCCAAGATTATCTTCATCTCTTTTGATGAAGCTCCTATTCCAAAACACTCTAAATTTTTTGACATTAGATGCTCTATTCTTCCATAACTCATAATGATTCTTATAACCATTTAATCTGATTTGACACCTATTTAGGATGTAAACTGAAGTGTTGGTTACCTCTTCCTAATAACCATATGATATTTTTGAATCTTAAATCATGGTTCTACTCATCTCTTGAACAATCATGTTCTTCCTTTTAGCAACACCATTCTGTTATGGTGTTCTAGCAATAGAATATTGTCTTTTTATCTCTTATTTTTCATAAAAATAATCAAATTCATGAGACCAAAACTCACCTCCTCTATCTGATCTTACACACTTGATCTTTGACCCTTTATCATTTTCTACAAGCGTTTTGAATTCCATAACTTTTGTAAAATATTCTAATTTTTCTTTAAGAAAAAATATCCAAGACATCCTATTAAAACCATCAATCATAAGTATGAAGTAGCTATTACCTTGAATACTTTAGGTTCTCATAGGTCCACATAAATTAGTGTGGATCAAATTTAATGGATTTTTAGTGGAGAAATTATTGGATTTATATCTTATTTTGGTTTTCTTCCCATGAAAAAATGCCTTGCAAAGAGAATGAGGAATATTAGAAATCTTGGGCATATGCCTTACCAACCCCTTTGAACTGATCTTTACCATATTATCAAAATTTATATGTCCAAGCCTTCTATTCCAAAGCCAACTTTCTTCCAATTAACTCATGAATCGCTCTTCCTTCTTGGATTCATGGAAAACATACATGTTGTTATTTGTTTTATAAACATTTGAAACTAATGTGTTAGCCTTTCTTGCTTCACATACATCATTATGAAAATTTACAACATTTTCCTATTTACACATTTAGATAACACTTAAAATATTATGTTTCAAACCTTATACATATAAGAATTCTCAGTTTTAGACTGACCATTATCTAAACTCACAGTAAATTTTCCAAGTATATTAATAGATTTATTGTCACCAAATCTCACTGAACTAGGGTTGGTCTTCTTGAGAGAGATAAACTTGTTCTTATCTCTTATCATATGATTTGAAAATCCACTATCTAAGAACCATCTATTGTTTGCATCTTCTTGAGTATGCAAAGCTGCTTGAACAAACATTAACTCTTCTTTTGGTAGACCACTTGAATTTTGCTTCTTTACTTATTCAATCTTAGACTTAGTCTTCTTAAACCATTTGATGGTGTCAATGACTTGTATATCTTTTTTCCAAAAAGATCTTTTACAATTTTTGGCTATATGACCTTATTGGTTAAAATTATAGCATATAATATTCCTTTTGATCTCTAGATAGAAATCACAATCCCTATATCTATGACCAAATTGATTATAGGAGAATAAATACCCATTGAATACATCATTCAAATTTGACCTTCCTTTGTCTTGATCATTACCTGTCCATGAATTTTCATTCTCAACCCTTTTGGTGGATCTAAAATCCCTTTTGTACTTAGATAAGATCACATCTAAGTAAGTCATGACTTTATTTTCAAATTGTTCCTCCCTTTGATTAAGACCATTAACCATCATGACCTGCATATTTTTTACTATTGCTTTTAGATCTTTCACTTCCATCTTCACATCATCCATGTTTGATAAAGCACATAATAGTTTGTCTTGAAGAAAAACCATAGCCTTTTTGTTAACCATTATACCTTTGATCACCTTAAAGTGGTTAAACTTGCAAAAAAGACTGACTATGATAGTAATTGTTATAGGTTCAATCACTGAGAGGTGGGATGAATTAGTGAGCCCATATATTTCAATTTAAATTTCAATCCTTTCAAATTATTAAATAATTAGCATTTATCAACTTGATCAATCAACATTAACAAGAGAGCTCATTCATTAAATACATATAAAAGATCAAACACACAAAACATAGTTCCTATGGGAAACCCTAATGGGGAATAAGAACCACTCTCAAGCCTACAACACATGGACTACTTGTCCTATAAGAGATTACAAACAAGAGACTGCTCAAGTCCTTCTAACCAAGATTTAGTGAAACATCAATTTCACAAAGATACTTACCCCTAAGATGATCAAGTATTTATGACCACCTTTTGGTCAAGTCTTTCTAACCTAAGGCCTTTAGTGAAACACATATTTCATAATGAGCAACTGCCCCTAAGGAAGATCAAGTACTTTTGACATCCTAAAAACACCTCTACCTTTGAACTAATGCCTTCAACACTTAATTATGGACCTATGATAACACAAACTCATTTAATTTTTCACACACTCATAATGCATCCAAAAAACCATCTTCTAGATCGCTTCACACTTCTCATTCTCATCAACCTATAATAGTTTTACCATAATACCAACAACATGACCAAACGATCATACACACATTCCTCACTCTAACCTATGTCTTTCCTCTATCTTATCCACTCTTCAACACATGCTCTATTCACACATGTCTCTTTTTCACTCTAATCCAATAGGTCTTTATTACACTCTTAACACATAATCCACTAGTCTACACAAGCCTCCACTTTGAGCACCTACTCAAAAGTCTCTCATACATGTCTTCTTCAAAAAATATGGAAACCATCACATTTAGTTTCACTAATTATAGAGAATTCATGAATTATCAAATCCAAAATCTTTCCTTTTTGGCCAAGATACATTCCTTCACCCTTAAGGCATCTGACATGGGTCACACTCAAGCACAACTCTATTTTGTCAAGCACGGGATATAATGAGAGGGGGGGTGAATCAGTATATCATAAATCTTATAAAATCTTACTTAATCAAATTCCACTTAACCATACATTCAAGATATGCAATAAAATTGAAATAATAAACACCACACAAGATAGAGAGAGACACCATATTTAACATGGAAACCCAATGTGGGAAAACCACAGAGAATAATATCAAGTATATGAATGAGCACCAACTCAAGCTACAATATTTTCAAGCACCAACTTGTAGGCGCACCAACCCCTTTGTTGAGCACCAACATAAAAACTATTCATGAGCACCAACCCATGGGAGCACCAACCCCTTTTGTGTATACCACACAACTATCTCTCAATGTTTCTTTTTCAACAAATGATAGTACATTACAATATCTCTTTCTTCTCTCTCTTTTGCTCTTCTAAGTTGGATATAATAACTACAAATCATACTCTATCTTACATATTGCAAATGGATTCTCAAGCCTTTATTTATATATTTCCAAATGACCTTTGGCATTCACTCTTTGTGACCCTTCAATCTTCATGGAAAATGGCACCAAACGTGCATGACCCTTCATATCCTTGCATTTGAAAAGTCATATGGTGACCCTTCATAATCAAAAGCATCCTTTCCTCTTTTGTCTTTATCTTGGTGAATTTTCATATTCCTCAAAGTGTCCCTTCATGAGAAATTGTGCCCTTCCTCTTTTGTCTTCACTTGGTGACTCTTGGAATTCCTCAAGATGACGCTTCATAGGGAAATGCATCCCATTCTTCTTTTATCTTTACCCTATGACTCTTTGACTTCTCCATGGGCCCTTATTTTAACTTTATGCAACCAAAAATATATTCATTAATATTAAACAAATATTAACACACATTAGCCAAGATATAACTATTAAAAACATCATTAAATGCACTAGGGCCTTTATCACAAATAATGCTAGACCTTTGACACCAATGACAATAATTCCAACAAGCTCCCCCTTTGTCATTGATGGCAATCTCAAAATGAAACTACCACATCCTAAAACATACACATACTATCATCTAAAAAACATATAGTAACTCCCCCTTACTGTAGCAACCTGTACCTATTCCATGTACCTATTTATACATCTATACCTATACCTTTATTTCTCCCCCTTTGACATCAATGGAAAAGGGCCTACATGGAGCTAACACTTAGCTCCCCCTCAACTAATGCTGAACCTCAATGGTAGGAAGTAAAATAAATTACTCCCAACTCCTCTTGCAGATCCTTGAATGCGTCCTTTGATCATGCCTTTGTGAAGATATCTGATAATACATATAAATTGTTGTATGTCCTTTGAGCATCTGCAATCAAGTCATTTGAATATTTTCTTCTAACCTCACATCCTTCTACATAAAACTTTAATGTGTATCCCTGATCACATATTTGACTTATACTCAATAGATTATGCTTAATACCTTTTACATAGAATACATTCTTAGTCTTGGTTCTACCATTATCCAAACTCAAAGTACCTTTTCTAGATATCCTGGTAGTGGTTTTATCTCCAAATTTCACTGTGCCACCATTGATATTTTTTAGAGTTATAAACTTAATCTTGTCTCCTGTCATGTGCCTTGAACATTAGCAATCGATGAACCATGCTGATCTTCATTTCTTGCATGCAAAGTTGTCTAAACCGACATAGAATCTTTAGGTTGTTTCTTCTACCATGAACATTTTTGAACCTTCTTCTTGATGAATGGAACCTTGAAAAAATTTTCCTTCTTGATTGACTTGAACTTGTTCTACAATATTAGGCTATGTGTTAAAATTTATTTCACTTGTAACATATTATGGCCTCTTCATCAAAGCTTGATAGAGAAGCAAACGAATTGTAGCTTCTACTAGATTCTGCATGAGTTTCCTTCTTGTTGTTTCTAAAATTTTTATCTCTTTTCTAACTTTCTATTTTATTATGACCATATCCGTTACAATAAAAATAATAGCCATGAAAATAGAACCTATTTGTGTATCTCTGTCCTGATTATATTTTGTAACTTTGTTCCTTCCAGCCTTCTTTGTTTGAGATGTCCTCTGTATTCTTCACTTCTTCCCTTTTTATTTCCTCTTTTATAAGAGCTTCAACATAGCTCTTTTTCTTTTCAAATCTGATACCTATCTTATCTAATATTGTCTTTTGGATTTCTAATATCTTATTCAACATGTTAGTGATATCCTCAAATTTTGAATCACTAACTACTTTATCATTGACTGCTTTCTCAATATCTTTTTTTAAAGAAGAAATTTCAATAACATACCTTTCACATTATTTTCTTACTTTTTGCAATTGTGATGTTAGATATTTTTCTTTCCTTTTAGCTTCTTCAAAGTGTGTTGTTAGATCATCAATTATTTCCTTTGACTCCTTTTCATTTTTCTCGATCTGGTGCTTCAATCTTCGATTCTTCTTCTCAATAGCTTCTAATTCTTCTAAGGCAAAAATGAGTTATCCTTCCAGATTCACTTTGGCTTCATCCTATTCTTTTTCTTGATCATCTGTACTTTTGCTTGCAGAGGCATCTTCATGTATGGCCATGAATAGAATATCTTCTTCTTTAAAATCACTGACTCCACTATCTTCGACTGAGCTAGAATATTTAGAATACAAACTCTTCTTCTTGAATCCCTTCTTGAATTTAACCTTTGAAATTCTTCTTGTATGTAAAATTTCCTTCTTCATTATCATCATTACCCTTATTTTGGCATTTATTTGAAAACTATCCAATCTTTCCACAATTAAAACATTTAAAAGGTATTTTTCCTTGATATTTACCTGTGCCCTTTTTGGCTTGTGAATGAAAAGATCTTCGTTGTCATCTTCATCATCATTATAACTATCACTTGATTCTTGAATCTTATCCTTCTCTTTATTTAATGTCTTGAATTCTCTTCTCTCTTTGAGGGCTTATCTTGTTTAGTCCGCATCTCATATGGCATGAGAATACCATGAAGCTCATCCATCTTTAGCTTGGCTAAATTATTCATCTCTTTAATTGCTAAAACTTTTGCATCATATCTCAATGGTAGATATCTAAAAAACCTTTTAAACCATGCTCAATTATTATAAATTTTCTCAAAGACCTTGAATTTGATTAACTATTTGATCAACCCACAAGAGATAACTTGTTATATTTTCTTCTTCTTCCATCTTCAATCTCTCAAACTAACTTCTGAAAGTTTGAAGTTTAGCTTGCCGAACCTTTCCATCACCTTTGTAAATATTCTCAAGCTTTACCCAAGTTTCATGAGCAAATTTACATTGCATAACTTTAACAAATTTAGATTCACATAAACCACATAAAATAACATTTAAAGCTTTAGCATTATTTTCACTTACCTTCTTTTCTAATGGAGTAGTTATAAGTGTCTGTGGATCTTCATATTCCTCCACCACTTCTTGCCATATGTCGAATCCAAGGGCCATCAAATAAGTCTTCATTCTTATGCTCCAAAAAACATAATTCATCCTATAAAAAAAAGGTTCTCTATTTGTAGAAAATCCTTCATGTGATCCAACCATCATACTTTCCCAATCTACCTTTAAGTTGTAAAACTTTTTCAAAAGGAACCTTCTCTAATACCAATTGTTAAGCATGAAATATACTAAGAGGGGGGGTGAATCAGTATATCATAAATCTTATAAACTCTTACTTAATCAAATTACACTTAACCATACATTCAAGATATGTAATAAAATTGAAATAATAAATATCACACAAGATAGAGAGAGACACTAGATTTAATGTTGAAACCCAATGTGGGAAAAACCACAAATAAAAATCTCAAGTATATGAATGAACACCAATTCAAACTATAATATTTACAAGCACAAAATTACAAGAACACCAAAGCATTTTATGAGCACCAACACAACAACTATTTGTGAGCACTAACCCATATGAGCACCAACCCATTTTGTGTATACCACACAACTATATCTCAGTGTTACTTTCTCAACAAATTATAGTACATTACAATATCTCTTTCTTCTCTCTCTTTTGCTCTTCTAAGATAGATATAATAATTACAAATCATACCCTATCTTACATATTACAAATGGCTTCTCAAGCATTTATTTATAGCTTTCCAAATGACCTTTGGCATTCACCCTTTGTGACCCTTCAATCCTCATGGAAAATGGAACCAAAATCGCATGAACCTTCATATCCTTGCATTTAAAAAGTCATATGGTGACCCTTCATAAACAAAAGTGTCCTTTCCTCTTTTATCTTTATCTTGGTGACTTTTAGTATTCCTCAAAGTATCCCTTCATGAGAAATTACACCCTTCCTCTTTTATCTTCACTTGGTGACTTTTGGAATCCTCAAGATTACTCTTCATGGGAAAATGCATCCCATTCTTCTTTTGTCTTTACCTCATGACTCTTTGACTTCTCCATGGGCCCTTCTTTTAACTTCATGCAACCAAAAATATATTCATTAATATTAAACAAATATCAACACACATTAGCCAAGATATAAATATTAAAAATATCATTAAATGCACTGGGGCCTTTATCACCAATAATTATATACCTTTGACATCAATGACAATATTTCCAACATCTTTCAAACAAGCCTATGTTTATTTTTAGGTCATATGATGACCCATTCACCTCTTTAACACTTATCTAAGAAAACTAGGAACATGAGGACACTTTCCAACATATGGACCCATGATAAAATATATATACGTAACCTTAAGTGTTCATATCCATCAAAAAACCCATATGTTAACACTCAATTATCTCAAACACCTTTATATACACATAGTCTTTATGAATCAAAATAGAATCAAATTTTAACCTTTTGATCATACTACATATGATTGTTCAAACCTTAATAATGCACATAGATGGCCCTAATGGATTAGACAACACTCTAATATAGATAAGTCATCATGATACAAAATCAACACAAGATCAAACATCTTTCTCAGGTTATTAACAGATGAATGTTAAACACATAGTCAACTATGTATAAAAGATTGATACTGTGTATGTGGTCAAGGTTGTAAGATTACACAAGTATATATGTGTAAAAATATGTGCTCACTATTATATCTTATAATAATCTCAATATTATCTCTTCTTGATGTTAAAATTTAAACACTTGTCCTCATCTCACTGCTTCTAGACATCTTGGAATGAACATGCTTTGTTGATGCTTTTGTAAGGAACTCGATCTTTAACTTCATTAACCAATGAACTATTTGACTTACTGTACATCATAGATCTATATGTATGAAATCCTATGAACCATTAGATCTCCATCTGGTCTTGATCTTTAACATCATGTAAAAATGACTATGGGGACCATTGCTTATCTACCTAGAAGGCCAACTTTGGACCTCAATAACTTGTTTTGCACTTAGACATGTGATCTAAAATTTGGACCACATGATGTTATCTCATATGATAAGAAACTATGTGACAAAATAATATTTAAACCTTTGTACATGTGATATATAACTTTATTAATCTACTCAAATTTTTCTACCATAGAGCCAACTATGCCAAGAACTATCTGGAAGGCCAACTTTGGACCTCAATACATTTTTTTACGCTTTGACGCATGATATTAAATTTAGAAAAAATAAACTAGGAAAAAAAATTAATAAACCCATATGAACATTTTCTCCTTTCACCTTCACAAATATAAAATATAACAAAATAAAAATGCTAACTCAGTTTTTCTCATCACATTGCAAATTTGGCTATGGGAAAACACTGTCAAATTGCCTAGGAGTCCAAATTTTCACTTTCATATATTATGTTGTGCTTCATTTCATGACTTGAAATTTAGAATATAAAAAATAGGCACAAATTTGATCATAACCATATGACTAACTCCCCCTGACTCATCCACATGTGGTAATTATGATGTCAATAAACTACCTACTCAAATTTTCTGCCACTGGACCCAAAATGTATAGATGAAAACAATGATCAAATAGATGAAATACAATCATGCACACAAACACTCAAATCATATAAAAATTCTTATGGGACCTATTTCACATGATTAATACTTTATATTCATCCCTAATCAGCTCTAACCATGCCAAAACATAAGATCAACCAGGCATACTTTAAGCATACTAGGACAAGCACTTTGCACACTTTGTCATTATCACATGAAATATCAAGGCACTTCATCCAATCACTTGGACACCTTCATGACATAATTGACAATTCTCCAATACAAAGAGATAAAATTAATGAACACACCACACTGGGTACATGAACCAATGCAAAAACTAATTGACATCTTATGTGTGTACATGTATATAGTGATCAAATGGTGAATAACTTGGACTGAGGTGATGGATTTTTCAATCCCAATGTGTGTGTGTCTCAATAACTCAATCTAATTTTGAATCCATCATTTGCCACCCATACTCATAGGATTGTACACTATGAATAACTTGGATTGGGTTAATGGCTTATCCAATCCTCCTATGTAGGTGGATCAAGAACTCAAGTAGGCTATGACTCCATCATTATCTACCCATATATAGTAGATGCATCTATGATTTAAATTATATGATTTAACTAAAACTATGTAAGATGGATCTAGGGATACTATGAAACTCTAAAATATAGAATGACTAAGGGGCCTCTCAGGCACTTGAGAATGTAGCTTAGGTACTATGCAAAAATGGCAATTACTGTAGACTAAAAAAGGCATAAATATGGTGTGAAACCTAGTGAAAATGGTGTCATAAGTATACAACAAGATAATGACATTAATTTTCCCATTCCACCTGAGGTGATATTATACAAAATTGATCATGTAAAAATAATGTGTCATGAACATGCCCCCAATTCTAATATTTGTACATATGGATTTTAGATTGAGTTATATAAATATGTGTCTATGTATATCTAAAACTAAAATGGGAGTGATCATGATGTGCATGATTCCCCTAATTTGATTAAATATGATATGATTCTATGCAAAATTGAGAATAAATTGATCAAATCTAATAACTTCTGACTAAAATTATGCAAATATAGACTGTAAATATTGTGTTCTTCTATAAAATTTAGATTTTTCTATTTATAGGGTTACTACATAGTAGCTTAGTTCCTTGGATAGTAGCACACCATGCTAGTGTCATCTATGTAGTGCTAATGTCCTTTTGTTTTTTCTATACATACCAAAATTGATCTATGTCTGACTATTTTCCACTGTGTCTTCTTAATTTTGAGATCTATAATTTTTTCTATGTGCTAAAAACTATATTTTGAGTACACTTAAATAGACTAATATCTGTGAGAAACCACTATCAGTTTTCCCTCTTTTTAGGGGATTTGTTGTACTTTTGCAATAAATGTACTCAAAATAAAAGATCTACATGATTTTCTTAGGTTAAAAAAATATGATATGTATGTGATAAACCAATATAATGTGTATACATGACATCATAATGTAAGATAATATAAGCATAAGTTGGTAATGTATGATTTATGTTAGATTTAGTAGTCATAAGGTGTCAAGATAGTTATAAAAATCTAAGCATGTTTATGAATAGAAAATATGGGTAATAATATATGTAAACTACTTAGGGGGATGGGGCATGATGTCCATCAAGGAACTCAAACAGGAAGGAGAGATGCATGAGGTCACTCATGGCATTAAATACTAGGTTTGAGTAACAATCAAAATAAAAGTGTGATGGCCATGATGCATACATGAAAGCATGCATACAACACACATGAGGCACATTAAGTTGGCCAAGGGGCCACAATACAAGGGACATGGGTATATGTCATTAAATATAAGAAATCAATACATACAAGTACATGTTTAAATTTTAGAATATATAAATAGAAATTAGGTTAGCATACATCCACATGGAAGGACATGTTCAAATGTCTACATACACAATCAATAATGCACACACAAGGACATGGACACATGTGTAAAACATACATATAATGAAAGGAAGTTTCATAGAGATATAGAACAATGAAATATTCAAATGCCCTTGAGTAAATGTATAAGAAAAGAAACATAATCAAGTCTATACTAGGAAATATAGAAATGAAATTTGCATGAACTTATGATATAAATCTGTATAAGAGCAAAAATGTACATAAATGAGTCTATAGTAGTAGTAAAAAAAATTGAGTAGTATAGGATTATCAATATCAAGCTATAATCAATGATAAATTTGTGATATAAAATATATAAAGATGTAACTTGGTAAATAGGAATATGTGTATAAGATTCCCCCAATGGAAAAATGTATCAATGATGAATTTGTGTAGCTATGTATGTGCCCCCAGTGGGTATATAGTAAAAAATATAGATACATGTGCTGGATGTGACTCCTATAATAATATACAAATAATTGAAAAGAACAAATGAATCATGTGTGTATGATAAAATTAATTATAATATCATAGATAACATATATAATACTTGGAAAATATATAAAGAATGTGAACATGGATATGCAAACAATCTAAATTTTCTGTTTTTAGAGAAATGTTTGAATGTTTTTATATTTTTTGAGTATATAGGATATGTATAATAAATCATTCAAATGAAACTATATACAAGGAGAAAGTTAAGAGGAGAGATACTACTTACCGATGAGTCTCATAAGAGACTCACAATCAATGTGTCCTATACCAAATAGAGGGATAGTGATCATGCATGTTGTGTGATGAGGTATTTGGGATTTGAGAATCAAATGTACTAAGTGATCTATAATTGAAACTACCTATGAAGCAGGGCTATGAATTTGTGAAGATGACTGAACTGTCTTGTGAACTATAGTGCATTTAGGAATCCTTATGGTAGAAGAATCTATAACTAGTTTGGATTCTCTCTACTATAACATTGATATGTGTGGTGGTGAAGAGAGATAACCTCTAGAATCCACAACATGTATTTGATGTAGGGGTTTCTCTAGTAAATGTCTCTATGGGAGAGTATGCATATGTGGTACTACTATAGGAGTATACCTCACCTACACTAGTGGCTCAACTAACACTAAAGCATGATAATAAAATCTATGCCTAGAACTATAAATGGTGACTACTATATAAGTGGATGTGAAACAGGTAAAGGATACTCATATGGAAGGACCTCAACTATAAACAACTAATTATCATGTATATACTTGAGACATTTATGTATGGTGGATGGAATGGCTCAAATTTATTGTATCCAAGGTCCACCCAATAATATATAAAATGTGACTACACTAGGTACTACTATGAATCTGGTAGACACATGTGTAGGACCAACCTATAATGGTAGTATTATCTCCCTGATGGATCTCTAGACATGGCCACTAAAGCCATGAATAATTATATTTATCTAAGACATATCTTGATTTGAATAACCCAAGTGATGTTGAAGTGTGATAGTACACATGTTTACACTTGACCCATTGTCAACCAAGGCATTATAAATATGATGGTGATCAATGTAGGCTCTATAAATAATGCATATAAATCTATGTCATCATCAACTATCTCCTACTTTGAAAAAGTGATAATAGGTCTAGAAGGCACTGTAGTATGATACACACCAATGATATTATGTAGATGATGTGGATCAATTATATGAGTCTAATAACATGTTTGTGGTAGATGTATTATTAGGAATCTAAAGAGATAAATTTTGTTAGTTTCTTGTGAGTGAAGTCAAAAGAGAATTCAAATCAAGCAATACAATAAAACTAAACTACTCTTACCTGAGTACTTGAGTGATCTTAACAAAATTACAAATAGTATATATAATAAAAAACTATAACACCTCCCTTGTCAAACTAGTACTCATTCATTGGTATAGATTATGTTCATGCTTAGCTTGTGGGAAATAGAGACTTTCATCAATGTAATTTCCATTTGGGAAACACTTCTCTAAGAGCACTTGAGGCTTGGATTGAATTTGAAGCTTCTCGTTAATCAATCTAACATTATAACTTTGGATTGACATCTTGTTTACATAGGGTAAATGACACTTGTATTCTAATGTTCTAAGACTAACTCTAACTCAAGTGTGGTTAGGTTTAATTTTCACCTCAGTCGTGTCTAGATTAACCTTGGTCATGTTCAAATTAAACTTGGGTTGGTTCAAAGTAATTATGAAGGATTGATAACTCATAAAAGATATTTATGAGTCTTGATAACTCATACAAGATATTTATGAGGTATGACTCACCTTTTATTTGAATTTTAGGCATTTATAAAAGATATTATTAATTCCTTTAACTTTGACCTCATCTTTATTGAAAAACTCATTTATTAGAAAATATAATTCCCTAATTTAATTTTAATTAATCTTGATTATGGTTTTTTTCATTTAGGAATTATTTTGTTATTTTGCAATAATATATCAAAAGGCCAATTTAACAATTTGCTAGGTCACAATTTGACTAGGATTGAATCCAAGATAGGTTATCATTACATACATTGTAATACCCCAAATAAGGATGCCTTGACATGATTATGGGTAGTTATATCCAATACATGAATGAATTTGAGTGTTTTAATTATTTCTAGGCTTAATTTGCATAGTTTAGTAGAAATCAATCTGAAGTCTAGTTTAGACATAGATGTGGCCAAAACAGGGTGTCTAAATTTTTCTCCTGTTTGAGAAGGCATTACAAGACACAAAAACAATAATATATTTTAAAATAATTAAATAGGTTTTAAGAATAAAAAGAATATAATAATTGAGGAATGATGCTCCAAATAAAGTTTGGGAAGCCTATGATGCCCCCTTGAGGGAGTGGTTGACACATATGATTGATGGATGGTCTCTAAAAAAGAAGAAAATAAGAAATAAATAAACCCATGGATGAAATTGATCTTATTTTGTTAATGATTACACACAGTGATTAAAATATTAATTTTCCTAAAGGAAATTATAATCAGTAATGGAGGCTGAGACACTAAATTTCCTAAAGGTGGTTATAATCAATGGCATATTATGCACCCTAGCAAGGCAGATGGGTCAAAATAATCATTTAAAAAAAGTTGGTTATAATCATTAGGATGACTTAGAGTGGATAATGATTTCCCCCAGTAGGGAATATTTGAATGTGATAAAATGGTTATGCCCTAGTAGGGTAGATTAGAAAGCATAACTCAAGGGTATAACTTGTTACACAGATTAAATATGAGTGGGTGTAAATGTAGGTGTGATGGTCTAATTAATTTCTAAATATTGAAGAAGTCAAAAACAACCTAGAACATGAGGTTTCACAAAGTGATGAAATATATGATTGGAAAAAAGTAATGGGGATAGAAGAATAATGGTGGCCGAGTTGACATGAGATACATTATGTACCTAAGCACTACCTACATAGTCTAAATAGACCTTAGGATAATGTAGTTCACCCAAAAATGGGAGAAAATGGAATGAGGAATAGAATAGAATAATAATAATAATTGATCAATATAGATGATTTAGTTTTACTTTTTATTATGAAGATGTTCATCATTATTAGAATTGATACAAGCAGAGTGGTCAATGAGTTGGTTTTATCAAGGAGTAAGGGATATATTTTAATTTGGCACAATAGTTTAAAGAAATCTCATGTAATGAATCCATTATCATGGATTTATGTTGAACTATTAAAGATGATAGGTGTGAATTTGGGATACCTACTAGTATAGATATGCACATCCTAACTAGAAAGGATTACCATTCATTTTTTATTGAATTACTCTATGTTTGGGTGATGTTTGTGATATTCTAGTTGTGAATAAGGATAAGTAATTCCCACTTCATTATTTGATAGATGCATTTTACTAAATTTTGTTATAACACATGATGATATACATCATGATATAAAATGCCATGATGACTTGGCTATAATGTACATAAGGACTGACTCTTGATCTAATAGACAATTGAAAATAATTCACCAATGATAAAAACCATGATGATAATGTTTTCATATGATTATGAATGGAATAAATTACAATGCACAATGAATCACCTAATGAATGCATATAAACTAAGTCAAGGCACAACAATGAAAGCAAACAAATAGGCAAATAAACACAAAGGTTAAAAATAAAAGTAATAGAAAACATCCTATCATTTAACAAGTTAATATCTATGTGTGAAGGCTCAATGGAATGAAAAATAGATGGTGTCCCTAATCAAATATATATGTAATGGATCAACATGTGGGATAAGATATCCTGGTATAAGTTCCATACTTTGGTTTTACCCCAATAGGGAAAAAGCTATGAGCTTTGCTTAAAAGTGTGAATGGAAACCCACCACAAATTTTCCCCTATAGATTGAATTAAGGATTTTTCTCTAGTTCTAAGACAAGATAAATGTTTTTCAATTTTGCATATTTATATCTCTGAGTATATTGTAAGACCTTTTGAAATGTTTAGGTTTTCTAAATGTTTGAATGTTTTTAAAATGTCTTAGGGTATCCTAAATCAATAGATATTTACAAGATACTACTTGTAAAATAATGAAAGCATGGGCTTAGGTTGCATGAAAAATCATTAGAGCACTAATTAAATTTATCTCAAAATAGTGAGAGCATTGGATGTTACTCATAAAATGGTGAGACTGCTATGTAAATTTCTCACAAAATGGAGAGAGAGTTGGCTTAGGTTTCTCACAAAATGGAAAGAGTATGGGAAAATGGGTGATTGAGCTGACCTTAATGTAAATTAAGCATTACCTACATAGTTCCAAAGGACCTCAAATTAATGTAGCTCAAAATTCTGACAAGATATGAAATGATGGTAAGGCGAGGCAAAGGGCAAGGCAAGGCAAATTGAAAGGTATAAAAAAATGGTAAGGCAAATGGAATGTGGGTAATTTAAGGCATGATTATGTTGTTCTTGATAATGTGGAGATGCATGTCATGATTAGCATATGATACAACCAAAATAGTCAATTATTTAAATTGTTAGCCCACACCCCTTCTAAATAGATACTCTATCAAGAATCTATTGATTTGAACTCTAATAATGTTGTTATGATCTTCATTGGTTGTTGATTCTATTTCCTCCAAAATTCTAGATAAGATGTCTTTGTATCTTATATAAAGAAAAGTGTGGCCAAGGATGGTAAATAGGGAAAAGGATTGGATATAAGGTATTGGTTAGCAATGTAATATAGGTTTGGAATGGAGAAATGGATCATAGTGGAATGTATAATGGTTAGGTAACAAATGGATATCAAGATTTTCAATCACACACAATGTTTTTGATTCCATATTCAACATAATTTGGTTGTGGTGGGGCTAAAGACTTCTGAATATTCTCTCAATAAGACCATCATATTTCTCTATTATTTGGGATAGAGAGATGCTTCCATCTGATTATGTTGTAGATTGGAGGTTATACTAATGTTATCTTCAATAATGTCTTCATCAAGTAATTAAGAACTATTGTGCTTAGCTATTGGTGCCTCAAAGAGTTTTTCACCAATAAAGTTATCTTGATTGTCCCATATCACCTCCAAGAAGGTTTCACTAAGGAATGTTTAATTTTAAATTTTATTGTCTTTTATCACCTCAAATAAGGTTTCACTAGAAGATGTTGAGTTTGGACTTTGATTAACCCCTAGTGCCTCTAAAAAGGTTTCACTAGGAGATTGTTCTTATTTTTCATTAATATGGTCTTAGTTTACCTAATATTATGTAACTGATATGTCATATTGGATGCAATTCAACAATGTGTGATCTTGTCAGTCCCAATCAACACTTGTGGGAGGTAGAATGTCAATATAATGGATAGTATGGTTGGTGTTATTGGAAGGTATAATGTTAATGGAATGGTAAGGGCAACAAAATACTCATATAAGATACTAGGAGAACTTATGTTGATGTTGAAGTAATCATCCTCAAAAATCATGAAAAGATCATAAATATATTCAAACTAATTTATATTGTGTATGTAACCATTGTTTTAACAACCACTAATGTATTAATGTATTCTAATTCTGAAGATGATTCTAAATAAGGACTCTACATTTGATATTAATACTGACATTGATTCTAATTTTGATGTTATATCTAATGTTGATTAAAAAATAGAACCTGAATTTAATTTCAATTATTCTTTTGGTGCGGTGGAAAATATGTTATGTTGAATGCATAGTAGTGGATGAGTAATGTCCTATGGTTGAACAATGTGATCTTTAGAAATAAGCTCCTCTAAGAAGCACTTAAAAAATACTAGATTGTCAAAGTGAGACTCCTCAATAAAAGGGAAATGGTCAATAGGCAACTCCATAGAGACTGGCTTGTCAAAGTGAGGCTCTTCAAAGGTAGGGCAATGGTTGAAGGGTGACTCAACAAAGACTAGATTATCAAAGTGAGACTCCTCAACAAAAGGGAAATGGTGAACAATAAACTCCATAGAGGCTATCTTGTCAAAGTGAGGCTCCTCAAAGATAGGGTAATGGTTTAAGGGTGATTTATCATAGGTTAACTCATCACAAATAAGTGTTTCAACAAAAACATCAAGGATAGATTGGTTCTCTCAGCATTGGCTTACACTTGTTTATAAAATCTCATATTTGGATACATTTTGGTCTTTAAAGGATGGCTATTGGAGAGGTAAGGATTGGATATATTATGGATCAAAGACCGATTTGGATTTTTTAAAGTGGGGAAAGTTTGGTAATGGATGAGTAATGATATGCGATTTGATAATGGGCTCTTTGTAAATAGGCTCATCAAATATGGGCTCAATAAATACTGGTCATGTGTCTATGATGGTAACTATGATACATCTAGTTGTAATTAGATAATCTTATTGAGATAATGAACTACCATATTTGGAAGAAAAATGGGAAGGACCTATAATGGTGATCCTCAGGTGCTATAGAATTTGGTTTTTAATGTATGCTAAAGGGGGAGGGATTCAAATGGTAATCCTTGGGCACTATAGAGCTTGGTTGTTGATGCAAGCTAAAGGAGGAAGGTCTATAATGGTAATCCTTGGGCACTACAGAGTTTGGTTGCTAATTCAAGCCAAAGGAGGAGGGTATCGAATGGTAATCCTTGGGCACTATGGAGATTTGTTGCTAATACAGGCTAGAGGAGGATTACTAACATAATTAAAGGATTAGGTACCATTATCAAATACATTATCCCTATAAAGGTGAAGTTGGTACTTTAATTAGACCAAAGAAGGGTGTTATTAGCATATGATAATTGACATGGCTTGGTTTGGAAATTAGCCCAAATAGGGTGATCTTGGTCTACAAAAATGGTGATGAACTTTGTCTTTGGTTATGAAATGGACTTGGTCTAGGTCTAGGTCAGATTTGGATTGATTGGAATGGTCTAAAAGGGGTCACAAATGACCCTAATTAGATTAGAATGTATGTTCAAAAACAAAACTTGATTTGGCATGATTTATCAATTTGGTTGAAATACTTGATGTTTGGAAAAGGTCAGGCTCAAAATGTGGTCAATCTAGACATGAAAATAAACATGGTTTAAACATATGAAAATAAATTTGGTCTAGTCATATGAAATAGGTCATGACACAAATAAACTTGATCTAGCCACATGAAATATGTCTTGGCACATAACTTGGTCTAAGATAGATACTTGAAATCAAGTAAAGATGTAAAAGTAAACATAGGTACCTAGGAAAAGGTCTATAAAAATCAAACTAAAATCCATTAAAACTATAATCCATCCAAATTTCACAATCTAAAGATAAAAAAGTGAACCATTAAAGCCCAATTTGTAAATAAGACTCATGTATAAACCAATTATTTTAGATATGAATTGTGAAAGATATATTTTGAATGGGATTTTGAAAGACTTGGTTTTTTAAATGAACAATGGCCTAGAATTAAATGGGTATCATAATGATACTTTTGGAAGAAATAGGCACACAAATTGATTTTGACTTAATGTCAAAAAAGGAAAGTGTTTTGTTATAAATTTGGTAGTTTAAAAATTCCTCCTTGAACAAGAGCACCAAAAAGTAGTTTTAAAATGTCTAAAGAAAATTTTTGGAACAATTTTGATAATGTAAAACCTCTTGGTTCAAAGTGGTGTAACACGTGTCTTGTTTTAAATGTTTTGACTCATTTTGAATTTGGTACATAAGCAATTTTAGACCTAAAGATACATGTTATTAAAAGAAATAGAAAAAACATCTAAGTGTATGTCCTACCCTAAAATTGACTAGGTGTGTGTAGATTTGACCAAATTTTCCACTAATATACTAGTCTTGAAAGGAATTAATTGTTAATCCAAAAATTAAAGATTTCATGTAGTTAAATTTTTTAATCCCCCCATCTCCCAAGAATTAGTACGTGGCAAGGAACTTGGAGTGATGAAACACTTAAAATTTGGCAAGATATTCCATGTCAAAGTAGGGTTTACTAAAATCTATAATTTTTGAAATGATCTAAATGATCCCAAGTACATATAAAACAAGGGCACATCACATAAATTAGATTCAAACTTGCTAGCTTGTTATGTAAAGGTCTAGTCCTTTACACAATAACTTTAGCCGTGTATTTATTAGTGAAGTTTAATGTCTAGTGTGAACTAATTTGGGTTTTTATTAGAATTATCAAGGTAACTTCTCGGCCACTATTCAATTCTAGTATCACATGCCCAATTTAAATACCCCACTATGGAGTGGGTTTGGAACGATTCTGGGAGATGAAACACTAGGTCAACACTCTCCTAAATAACTTGTAAGGAGGCTATGAACTCTTGGCCATAAGTCAATGCATAAAAAGAAATAAATGAAAAAATAAAAGAACTTTAGGGTTATTTTTGGGTCACCCAAGTAACTTAGAGCTTGAAGAGAGCATATGTACCTTTTATTTATTTATATAATCAAACAAACAAAGTAGGAAATAAGGTGCTTTTGATCACCCAAGTTACCTAAAGGGGATGGGGGAGAGCATGCACATGAAGTTCATTTTTCCAAAAAAATAAATTAATCTAAGAATGGAAACTAATTACCTTTACAAGAATGGAAAAACAAAAAGTGAAAGCTCTTAGGATCACTAATCTAAGGTTATTTTTATTTTTAGGGAACTAAGCAATATGTGAAGTGAAATTTGGCCCCTTGGATTTGTTGTTTTCATTTGTAACCTTGAAATACAAAAAGTAAAGTTGTTAAGTGATTTTTAAGCAAAGAAACACACGTGAATGAAATTTTGAAGTGTTTAAACCTCTTTTTATTGACATAGTTTCCTGAAAAAAAATGTTAGGGGGTTCACTTATGTTTATGAAAAATAATTAGCTAACAAGTAACTTTCACTTTCAAGCTCTTGGGTTTTTTTACATAAAGAAAGTCACCAATTTCCAAATAGAGTGAAGTCATTATTTTCCTATGGAACTAAAACAAACAAAAAATAATTTATAGTGAAGTCACTATTTAGTAGGCATAAATTTTCCAATTAGGTTAGTCAAAGTCATCATTTATGTATAGAAATAGATAGAAGTCACCGAATTTATGAGAAATGTTACCTAGAGAAGTCATCGAAACACAAAAGTAAAGTCATGGATTTCATAGAGGATGATTTAATAGGTTGATATAGTCATTTATGTCAAAATAACCATTTTATATGAATTTGTTGAAAATTAGGTGTGAATTCATTATTTCTTGAAAAAAATAATCACAAAATAGAGGAAAAAATAAGTGAAGTCATCATCTAGAAAGCACAAAGTTGTTGATTTGTAGCTAAATAAAATGATGGAAAATTATGGCATAAAATTGAAAAATTGAAGTTGTGAATGATATTTATAAGATTTTTAAAGGTTCCATGTCACTCCTTTGGTACATGTGGGGTGCATGGTCCCACCTGGCATGCCATTATGTATCATTAGAATCATTAGGAATCTAAAGATTCAAATTTTGTTAGTTTCTTAGTGGTGAAATCAAAAGAGAATTAAAATCAAATAATATAATATAAATTAAAATGCTCTTGCTTAAGTACTTGAGAGATCTTAACATAATGAACAAAAGTACAAATAGAAGATAAATCACAAAATTATGGTACTTCCTTGTCTAACTAGTGCTCATTCATTGGCATAGAGGATATTCATGCTCAACTTGTGGTAAATAGAGACCTTCATCAATGCAATTTCCATTTGGGAAACACTTCTCTAAGACCACTTTAGGCTTGGCTTGGCTTGAATTTTTGAAGCTTCTCTTTAATTAATTTGACATTATAACTTTGGCTTGAGAGCTTATTTCGATAGGGGCAATGACACTTGTATTTATAGGTTCTAAAACTAACTCTAACTTAAGTGTGGTTATGTTTAGTTTTAACCTTAGTTGTGCCTATATTAACTTTGGTCAAGTTTATATTAACCTTAGGTTGGGTCAAATAAATTATGAATTATTGAAAACTTATAGAAGATATTTATGAGGATTGATAACTCATAGAAGATATTTATGAGGTGTGACTCACTTTTTTTTTTAATTTTAGGCATTTATAAAAGATATTATTAATTCCTTAGACTTTGGCCTCATCTTTATTGAAAAAATCTTTTTTATAGAAAATTTAATTATCTAATTAAACTTTAAATTTATAATTAAGTAGCTAATTTAAATTGATTATTAATTAATCATACTTAGGGTTTTTGGTATTTAGGAATTGTTTTATTTTTTTACATTAATATATCAAAAGGCCAATTTATCAATTTGATAGGTCACAATTTGATTGAGGTTGAATCCAAGATAGGTTACCATTACATACAAGGTAATACACAAAATAAGGATGCCTCAACATGATTGTTAGAAGTTATATCTCATGCATAGATGAATTTGGGCATTTTGATGATTTATAGGCTTATTTTTCATAGTTTGGTAGAAATCAATCTGATGTCCAAGTTTAGACACAAATGATGCTAAAATGGGGTTTCTTTAGTGCTTTTGCCTATTGTATCATTATATTTATGTTTTATAAATGAAAAAAAAAAAATCAATGCTTTTTCTTCCATTTTTTTGGTCTAGGAGCCTCTATAGGATTAACAAGATTAATGATATTCACTTCTATCAAATATTATATCTTATGTCACAAACTAATGCATCTATTTGTAGTATGGACTAGTGCCCTATGATAATCATTTAATGCATTGACATCATAGTTCATTAGAGAAGAGTCCTTGTTGTATCAATATCTTTGATGGGAAAGAGAGATATGATGTATTCCAAGAGCTATTGTAGAACCCATACTGGCAACTAAGAGTCATAAAATGTTTCCTTGGAGGATCTAATAAAACCATGTAAGGAGGTAGTTCTAAAGCTATATTAACTATCATTTTTGAGTCGTCATTATTCTCACTGGGTTTCACCTTGTATGGAGGATTATTATAACTCTTAGTAGTTGAATCATATCTATTTGTGTACTTTAGTTTGCCCATGGAGAGAAGCTTGACTTCCCATTCTTTCACTATGTGACAAAGATCTGTGAATGATGAAAACTTATTAAATAAGATACCTTCATGTAATGTTGGTAACAAACTTGGCTTGAATATGTCTTAGAGTTCTCTATCTATCATGAGGATAGTCATCTTTGATAATATAGTTTTATATTGCAAGACATATTTAGCGATTGGCTCATTATATATTTTTTTGAGTTGTGTAACTTGAGAATAGGAAACCTTATAGCTAATGTTTATTGAAAAGTGTGCCAAAAACACATTTTTAATAGATATAATGATGTGATGGACTAATTAGGAACATTATAAAACCATTGTAATGCATAGGCCTTTAAATGGTGAGGGAACAACTTAATAAGGATCCAATCATTAGACACATAATCCAAAAATGCTCCATGGAAAGCTCGTAGATGGTTATCTGGGTCATCCTTATCATTATACAAGGTAATATTGGGTACCAAAAATTTCAATGGTAAGGGATTTGCCACTATATCTTATGCCAAAGGTGTATGTAAAAGAACATGTAAATCCAAGGCATGAGATGTTCTAGTGGTACCCTATTGAAGATGTAACACCTTGTCCTATAAATCATGGATCTCATGCATAAGGGAATGTACATATGGAGAGGAGGAACTATCCATATGAGGTGTTTCCATTGTTTAAGGTTACAGAGTTAGAATAGGTTGTTGTAAAATTTGAGTTTCCCCCATACTAAGTGTTGGACCATAACTATCTACTAAGGGCGGGGGGGGTGAATTAGTAGATTTAATAAATTAGTCCTTTAATAATTTCAATGTAGATTAAAAATATATCATACACACAAAAATATGCATAACACTAGATGTACGCGTAAAACCCAATATGGGAAAAACCACCATGAGAATATCTACTAGAATCTACTCTTCTAATCCAATCTCATATTGAAGAACCTCACTGGTTATAAAATTTAAGGGCACCAAATCTAAGGAAATACCAATCCCCTAGTTTAAGAGTGCCTACTCTAAATAATCACCAACTCCCTAACTGAGCACCAACCAATCAGATTTATAATCAAAATATGGAGCTACAACTCCATATTACAATATTGATTCATAAATGAATCCAATTCTAATTTTTTGTTATAGGTCTGATCTATAACTACTCATACTCTACACATCTCTCTTCTCTTATCTTCTCTTTTCCCCTCTATCTTTGTGTTTCTATATTTCTCTATTTGACACACTTCATCAATCTCTTCCTCTCTACCTCTTTCTCTTAATTTGACTCTATTTAGTAACAATAACATTTACTGTATCCTAGATGACATATATAAGCATTATTTCTAGGTCTCCTATCTTTTATATGTTCACACTTGGATTGTAACAAATCATGATCCATCCTTAGACTCAATTCAATCGATAGGTTTCCCAATTATTGAATTCATGATCCACCACCATGATTCTCTATCTTATTACTATATTTAACATGTATTGGGATCTAGTTTTGATGCACATGCCATATTACTCAATTTAGATTGATCATAATGATCTATATCATTGTTTGAGTTGTATAATGCATTTTTATTCCATAGTCTATCACTTAACCATTAAGATGAACATATATTTAAATACTGACCATTGATATTAATTTTTTCACCATGATCTAATGATCCTTGTTCAAATGACTCAAATTTAAAACATGTCTATTAGATCAAGTTCTGATAGGCTCATGTACTCTGTTAGATCCTTATACGCTTCTAGGATTTAATGTTTCAACTTTAAAATACATCCATTAGACCTTTTGGTATGTGATCTTGCATCTCATTAGATATTCAAAGTAGTACAAATTTACCTTCTATGCATTGATGTCAATGCCCATGATTGTAGCACTTATCACTATCATGTTCCTTCTTCACATTATCAATCCCTACACTTATGAAACTTGGCACTAACACATTCTTTCTGACTAATGGGATACCCAACCAAAAGCTCTGATACCACTTTGTTGGGAAATACGAAAGCACACAATTGATTACCAAATACAAGCAACTTACATGTGGAATTAACCAGAATCACAAGTAACTAGAATTCAGAAACAACACAGAATATGAGAGACAATACACAATTGTATTAATACTCTTCCAGAATGAAATACAACAAAGAATATTGCCATAGTTTTTATTCCTTACACACCTCTAGGGATCCCACACCTCTAGGGCATAAATAGTAAATCTTCCCTCAAAGCTCTCTCTCTTACGGTCCCAACACACAACTCAAACATAGAGTTGGTGTTCACCTCCAACCAGCCAGTATCCACTACTACTAGTACACCAGTGCTCCACACACTCCACAAGTGCTCCACACACTCCAAGTACACAAATGTACTTCAAGTAGATCTCCCCTAAATTGCAATAACCTGCAACCCAAATGATCTCACTTATGGAAGGAACTGCCTTGCCTTCCTCTCTTGCTCTCTTTCTGAGTACACACTATACTCCAAGTAGATCCTGCTTGATCCTACTCCCTATTGTGATGTTGTACTCCCTAATCTTGCACACCTACAAATCAATCTAGTTCTACACACTTGCAAACCTGGATCATGCACACACATACACCTTCAGATCAATGATCTTACTTACCATGTAGATCTCCTAACGTAGCCATGCACACCTGCTAACCAAGATCCTACACAACTGAGGAATCCTTCTGATTCTCCAAAACTAGCACCCACACTTGGTACTACTGTGGAACTAGGAGGAACACCCTTGCTCACCTCACACGCAGAAGGAGCTAACTTTGCTCAACTCAAACTAGAACACTTTACAATACAACCCATGAGTCTCTTAAATAGATCTCATGCAAACAATATTTAGACACCTAATTACAATAAATAGATCCACAACTTTTAGTCTAAATTTGTCTGTTGACATGCAAACACTTGATTTGTTAACTAACTGCCTGTAAAACTTGCAGTTTTGAACCACACAGGTGACCAACATCGGTCCCTATCTACCTAGAGGTGACCAACACTGGCCGACCCCTGACCGATGTCGGTCGCTCTTCCTGTTTAATCTTGTCGATGTTGGTTGGCCTGACCGATGCCGGTGTCTGTGACACTTAGCAACCTCTAACAACCTCCTTCCCTATTTTCATCAGTGAAGCTTTTATCTCCACAACCTAACAATCTCCCACTTGGAGATAAATAGTTGCATTGTACATGTACTTGTACCCTGTCTAATCTATTTCTTGGCTTGTATCCCTCTTCAATCTCAATCCTAAATACCACCCACCACACAACTTGTGGTGCACCTCCTATCATTCTAGTAACTTGCCACATCCAAACCTAAAAATCCATGTAGTGAAGTCCTGACCCTGCATAGCATGAATCCCTACTACTGGTCCCTCTCAAATACCTGAGAACCCACTTCCTCGAATTGGCTCCTAACTCTCTGACAGCTCCCACTGCTTGGGAAAACTCACGTCTATACCAAACCTCATGTGATTTCAGACACTAAACTATCCAGCCCTTAGTGTGCTCTGGTTCTACATCTTGTGTATTGAACCTCACCAACACTTGATTCACATCAGCTCCCACTGGAGACAAAATCAACTTGTGATCTCCATGTCTCTCATGCCAAAGAATTTTTCTGCTCCAAATTCCTCATGACATGCCACTGAACTAAACTTACCCTTAGCTCAGCAAAACCCTGTATGTCTAAACCTACACCAAGCTCATCCTCCATATATAGTAATAGGATAATGTTGTGACCATCATCCACCTAGTAAGACAAACACAATGGTTATATTGACATTGACTAAAGCCCTGCTTTGTCATCCACCTGTCAAACCTGTACCACTGTCTTGCAGCTTCCTCAAGACCATATGACCTAGCCTTCCGTCTCATGTGTCTATTCACTCTATTCTTCAACTAAGGAATCCATTCATCTCTTAGTGATTTCTTCTGGCTGGCAACCTTACCATAAATCCCATTTGGTTCTGCATCATATTCCTACCATGCTCCCACTGTTTCTTGGATCCTTCTTGCTCTGTAGTGAGCAACGAGTATAAAGAAGAGGAACAATGAATTTGAGGCTTACTTACCACTTTAGTCCTCCATATGGGTGTTTGAGACTCCTTGATAGCTTGTTATATGCCCAAAATTTGTTACAGTGACCGATCTCGGTCACTACACAGTCTGCATCCGATCGATGTCGATTTCCATGCGCCTATCCTGACTACCAACTCTACCGACATTGGTGTCCCTATTGCTGATGTCAGTCCTCCTGACCGATGTTGGTCTTACCTATTACTGACGTCAGTCCTCCTGATCGATGTTGGTCTTACCCTGCCCAACATCACTAGCTTCGGTCTACACATGACTGACATCAGCACCTATCTGTTTGATGTTGGTTCCTCCTGACTAACACCAGTACCTATGTTCAATTGTGAGTGATGAATTTTTACCCGCGAGCTCTCCATGGATCAAAACCCTATCCAAACCACTCTACTCAAAAGTATCTAGCCCCATCCACTGGTCTCTGTCCGTCATCTCCTCCAAGAACACCAAGGCTTTCCAGTTCTTAAGTCTATCAAACACATCTATCTTTTGCTTAAGAACATGCATCTCCTTCTTGCTCTTGTGACCAAGCCTACAAAGCCACATCTCTGCAACAAAAGAAGAATCAGTAATATAAGCAAGTAGATAAAGGATACCTAATTTCTTACCACCAGCTAATTCAAGTGCATCTGTTATGAGAGTTCTTGTGCATCTCTCATCACCCAACTTTCCTGAAGAAATTAGCTGCATCTCCAAGACTGGGACCTGCATGACCTCCTTCAACACCCATGTGTTGGTCACCTGGAATTTCAGCTTCACTTCCCCTTTGCCAATTCTTTGGCAAGGCACACCAGCCCCTAAATAAATCTTTTCAAAGTCTCCAAAGACCTTACCATGAAAAGATACTCTATTTCAGACTACATGGAAAGAGGTAATAGAATCTATAAAACACGATTCTACTTTATCTAAGAAACATACCAGAGCATCCTGTGCCACATCACCTACAACATCTGCTTCTTCAGTTCCTTCATACTGATCTTCTACCAACCAACAATATTCTTTTCCCTGCTCTTTCTTTTCATAGGACCATAATTGACCATTCGTGATTTTCAATTCCTCCATTCTTAGCTTACTTTCTTCTGCCGTTGTTATACTCCCACTCAATCAGAAACCCCTGAGAGTGACCTGTAACCAAACACAAAACCTACTCCCTGCAACCTTAGCTCTGATACCACTTGATGGGATACCCAACCAAAAGTTTTGATACCACTTTGTTGGGAAATACGGAAGCACACAATTGATTACCAAATACAAGCAACTTACATGCGGAATTAACCAGAATCACAAGTAACTAGAATTCAAAAACAACACAGAATATGAGAGACAATACACAATTGTATTAATGCTCTTCCAAAAGGAAATACAACAAATAAGATTGCCACAGTTCTTCTTTCTTACACACCTCTAGGGCTCCCACACCTCTAGGCCATAAATAGTAAATCTTCCCTCAAAGCTCTCTCTCTTACGGTCCCAACACACAACTCAAACATAGAGTTGGTGTTCACCTCCAACCAGCCAGTATCCACTACTACCAGTACACTAGTGCTCTACGCACTCCACAAGTGCTCCACGCACTCCAAGTACACAAATGTACTTCAATTAGATCTCCCATGAACTGCAATAACCTACAACCCAAATGATCTCACTTATGGAAGGAACTACCTTGCCTTCCTCTCTTGCTCTCTTTCTGAGTACACACTGTACTCCAAGTAGATCCTGCCTAATCCTGCTCCCTATTGTGTTGTTATCCTCCCTGATCTTGCACACTTGCAAATCAATCTGGTTTTGCACACCTGTAAACTTGGATCATGCACACACATACACCTGCAGATCAATGATCTTACTTACCATGTAGATCTCCTAACGTAGCCATGCACACCTGCTGACCAAGATCCTACACAACTAAAGAATCCTTCTGATTCTCTAAAACTAGCACCCACACTTGGTACTATTGTGGAACCAGGATGAACACCCTTGCTCACCTCACACACAGAAGGATCTAACTTTGCTCAACTCAAACTAGAACACTTTACAATATAGCCCATGAGTCTCTTAAATAGATCTCATGCAAACAATAATTAGACACCTAATTACAATAATTAGATCCACAACTTATAGTCTAAATTTGGCTCTTGACATGCAAACACTTGGTTTGTTAACTAACTACCTATAAAACTTGCAGTTCTAAACCACACAGGCGACCGACGTTGGTCCCTGTCTGCCTAGAGGTGACCGACGCCAGTTGACCCCTGACCAACGTCAGTTGCTCTTCCTGTCTAATCCTACTAATGTCGGTTGGCTTGACCGATGCCGGTGTCTGTGACACTCAGAAACCTCTAGCAACCTCCTTCCCTATTTGCATCAGTGAAGCTTTTAGCTCCACAACCTAACACTGAGCACTATTAGTCACTACGCTTTATGACACTTGGAAATAGCACGTACTTTATAATCAATCCTCATTATTGTGACACTTGGAATTCCCACATTAATCCTTGACTATTTGACTTTAAATTTCTCCATATATTTACTATTCAAGCTCCATAATTATGACACTTGTCACTAGTACGTTTACTCATAGGTTCCTTTGACAAATTGACTTTATTACACTTCATTGGATCTTAAATGTATAATTAAGAACTAACTGTTGATCAAGCTAGGACAAATATTAAGTCTAAGAATTAGGAAATATTAAGGTCTTTGATCACTAATCAAGTTGGTAATTACTAGGTCAAAGGGGCTAGTTGCATAATGATGATAAGGACTTAAGATATAACGTAAGCAACCTATTCTTACCTATATCTAATAAACATAAAAATAAAACATCCCTGTGAATGCCATGGCTTAAACCCTTAGGGCTTAATTGAGAAACCTTGTAATGTTTGAGAGATAAAATAAATTATTTTTTATCTCATTTCTCTTCATCTGAATCAGTGAACCATATATATAGGATGCACTTGAAAAACCCATAACAAATTTTCAATCAATTGTTCTTCAATCCTCTAGAAATGGTCTCTATAAAATCATGACAAATTTACATTGAGCAACTATAAAACATGATCTTCTCTCTAATCTCATGCCAAAAATATCTCTTTTGACATCAATGACAATCATATTGCCAATAATATCCCCCTTTGGCATTGATGGAAAAGTAAATACTCTAATCTTTTAATATTTTGCTCCTTCTTTGGCATTGTTTACATTGGCTTTTGATGAACTTGAGATGAACCTGTTCATACAAAACTTGTTCCCCCTTGGCAATGGAACATTTGACTAAACTAAATTTGGACACATGCTCTACTTTTTCAAAGTTTTATAGAGATAATTTGCACTTTTTCACCCCCTTTGATGTCAATGGAAAAGAAACTCTAACTTTCTCACAACTTGTCCAAAATTTTCTCCCCCTTTATCAGATAAAGGAGTTTGTCCAAGAATTTACAACCATAAATTCATTATAAATTTTCAAAAATATGCATATGAGTTACCTTTTCTCTCTTCTTCTAGGGATTAACAAGACTTATGTGATATTCCTCATGGAATCATACCCTATCACTAGGATCTAGTGATGTGATGTAGGTACCACCACTCCTAATTTCTATCTTAGATGCTCAAGTTATTTCTTGGGAAGAGTTTTGGCGAATATGTCTACAAATTGATCCTAAGTTTGCACATACTCCATTATGACCTCTTGACCTGTAACCTTTTCTCTTAATAAGTGATACTTGATTGATATGTGCTTAGTTATAGAATACATCATTGTATTATTTGATATGTTAATAACACTTGAATTATCACAAAAAATAGAGATAGGTGATTTATATTCTACCTTGATGTATTTGAGTGTTTGATTTATCCATAAGACTTGATTGCAACATACCACTGTTGACACATACTATGGTTCTATTGTAGAAAGAGTAACTGACTCTTGTTTTTTGCTCAACCATGAAATAAGTCTATTTCTAATGAAAAATGCACCACCACTAGTGCTTTTTATATCATCCACACTTCCTACCCAATCAACATCTATAGATGTTTTCAAAGTGAAATCTTCACTTTTAGGATACCATAGGCCATAGTCAATTATGCTCTTGATATATCTGAAGATGATTTTCATTGCATTGACATGTGGTTCTTTAGGATCATCTTGAAATATTGTAACCATGCATATTGCTTGCATTATATTTGGTCTTGATGTAGTTAGGTATTGTTGGTTAGACTTATTACTCAGTTAATACTAGATTTTTAAATCTACTTAACATTAATTGTCAACCTAGGATATGTAGGCTTTTTAAGGATGTTGGTACAATATATGAATTATTGATTCATAAGATAACTTAATTAATGGTTATATTAAACTAACCTTATACTAATTTCACCATATAAATATAAAAGAAAATTATTATATGAGAATTCAAAAATTCTTCACACTTATGAGTCACACATGCATCACACTTCATATAATCAAATTATTAATGAAATCAATTCACACAACACACTTTAATCTAAGAAGGGTCAGGATCTTCACTGAAAATCCTTTTGAGGGGCCCCTCCTCATTCAAAACTAAGTTCTAATATTTCTTTGAGACTGACAAAACCTTCTTATGTAATTATCTTTTTCATTATTCAGATGTGTAGTAATTAAAGATTGTTACAATATATTATAATATTATATAAATCAGAATGAAATTAATTTCTATGATTCCATCCTCTCTAATATAATCTATATTTTGCCATTAAATACATAAAGTAGTTTATTAGCTCTAACCAAAAACACTAAACTAGGAAAGGTATAAATAATTTGAAACTAACTTGGTCAACCTTCATGTAGTTAATAACTTAAATTTACTTATTTTTAGGCCTGATTGGGTAAAAAACAATATATGCATCTTTGTTATTATACTTCTTTCTTTCCTTTCCATTGTCCTTGTCTTATTCATCCTTTAGCATCACATCCAAGTTTCTTTGCATGTGAGGGTTTTATATAACTATTATGGAGGATCATCTTCAATCACTTACTTTGTTTCTAAGACAATTGGATGTTTCCTTAAAAATTGATTACTTATTATCACAACAATGGTTTATTTTATGTAGTGGTTATGGGCTCCTATAGGTGTAAGCCTACAGTTGCTACATGCAACCTATAGGTGAAAGACTATAGTTTATATGGGTAATCTATAGGTGGAAAGCCTACAGCTTGGTAATTTTTATAGGATAGAACCCCTTTTGTTTTAGGCTTCTCTATAAGTTTTGTGATCAAGTAGGATACCTATAGTATTATACTACCCTTCAAATGTCTGTTAAATAAGGTTACACAAGTATAATCTAATTAAAGAGAAAACATCATTAATCTATAACATAACATGTATATATTAATGCACATATATAATCATTAATTCATTCATTCATTTACATAATTCATGGATAGTTATAGGAATTCCTATAGGAAAAAGATATATAATTGGGTATGGATGAGGCTATAAATATAATAATTAGTGGCCTCATCACACCCCCTACTTAACCTCTTACTTGTCCTTGAGCAAGCTTTTTTTACATTCTGAGTCCATAGTATTTATTGAAATCCAAGGGCTCAATATAACCCATCTTGTCGAAGGTATAAAATTCTTTAGCATCATTTATGATTTTCTACCTTTTCTTTTTTACTTCTCTGTCAACTAACACTTTTCCCTCCCAATCAAGAATCAGGAACCAAAACATGGGTGGATGAAACATCAACCCTAACCAACTTATTATTCTTTTTATGACAAGCTCAATATGCATATATACTCTGTGTAATGCCTCTTTAAGGTTCTAAGGGGAATAAGGCTCTTTTCTTTTTAGGTAATCTAAGAGCTTTGCCCATTTATGAAAATAAGAAACAAGAACTTTTTTCTATCTCCCTCCATGAGGCTTAAGTAGTGGTTTTGGACCTCTACTTATTTCTTTATTACCCATGCTTGTGGAGTATCTGTATTTATGAAAGTGATCCATTCATTTATTATAGCTTTTGAATTAGTATATTCACCCCTAATCATTAGGGTATCCTCTTTTTCTTTCTCTTGATAGTCCTCTACTTATTTTTTTCTTCTTGTTTCATTGAAGACATATGAGGTAAAGACATTCAAGACATCCCCTAAGTATATATTGGGGTTACAATAGGGATAATGTGGCACAACATATTGATGCATGTAAAACTCACTCAATTGTGCCTAAAAATTAGGGTCAGTATGCTTATAGACCTCAAAGAAAGACTTAAGATCACATAACATGTAGGACTGATAACTATATATCCTATCATATCTAAATCTGAGCCACATTTCTTCTAAGTATACAACATATATCCTAGAGGGTGATCTATATTCCATTAACATCTCAGTAGTCTCATGCATTTTAGTGATCTTCTCTTTCAAATAAGTGATCTTAGTCTCATCTTTTTCTAGGCTTTCCTTTAAATCTTCCTAATGATCCCTTGCTTTGACATATACTTTAAACATTTGTATAAAATGCTTGTGATAAGTTTAATCATTATTGAATGTTTCCCCAAGAAAAATCAAAAGGTCATCAGTTTTACCTATTGGCCTAGTAGTTGAGAGGTCTACATCAATCACTTATTCTACTGTAGGTAATTTTGCAGTGGTTTTTATAGGAAAAAAATTATTTTGGAAGGGTACCAAATATAGATAATTATCTATTGTAAGTTCCTCTAGGGGTACACTAATTCCATCTAAAGGTAAGGTAGATGAAGCTATTGCAGGCACTTTTAAAATATTTTTTTTAGGCTCCTCCACTACCCTTTCCTTGTTTGACTCTTCTTCCATAGATGGCTCTAGAAACTCTACTACCTCTAGAAGTGTTTCCAAGACTCTTTCACCTTTTAACTTTGATATTTTTTCCTCAACCTATATATCTCTTCCATGGCTTGTTCCAAAATTTGGAACTCCTAGTCATGAGGAACTGTGTCTTGCTATGCTGCTTCTTCTATGGTCCTTTCTTTAAGCAATTCTTCTTCTTTTACAGGTTGATATGACATTCTTAGTTATTTTTTGTATATCATATGTATTTGAGTAGATCCATGTATTCCTTTATAAATATAGGTTGCTCAGGTGACTACATTTTCTCTTCTTTTATAGAATCTTCTTCAATAGGCCACTTTGCTATCTCAAACCAATTAGAAGTCTTACGAAGTCTGGGCTCCTTCTTCTTCCCTTCATCCTCACTAATGTTTATATGTGAGGATGATAGGGTTGTATTTTAATTATATGAGACCTCTTAAGAGGAGGTATCTTTATTTTTGATGCAGAGGGCTTCTTCCTTTCAGTCTTCTTTTTCTTTTTAGGAGGGGGAGCTATTGAAACCTGCTCTTCTTGTACAACTGGTGATGGAATAATTTTTTCTCCTTTTGAAATAGAAATGGTGGAAGAATCTAATTTTTATGATGAAATGTTTGGAACAGTAAGAGAAGGAATATTACATCCAATTTTTTTTTTGGACTTTCCTTCTCTATGTCCTCGAGAGGTAGCACTAATTTTCTTCATCTTCTCTTGCTTGTAGCAACTACTGGTGAAACTTTAATAGTTATGGGATGACTAGTTGTATTAGTTCCTACAATATCCTCTTGTGTTGTTTGTTGGACCTATCCTTTAGGAGATTACCCCTTGTTATTTTCCTCCTCTTGCTAAGGTTCACCAGTCTTTAGGGTTAGAAACTATTCCTAGGTAAGGTTAGGTCTAGTATTTTTTATTCCTTGTTTAACCATCAACCAAATCAGACAATGATGAGACAAGGCTTTCTCTACCCCATTTTGGTATTATTTAGACATTTTTTAGGATATTTCACAAGTGGTTTGGGATATTAATATTCTTACCATGCCTTAAATGATTCAAAAATTTGAATTGGAGAGTATAGATCAAAGATTACCTTCCTTCACATGTCAGATATTTGATGATATATGAGGCCACTTTTCTCCAGGCTGGGGGTGGACTCAGTCTCTTCACACATCTTTTCTTTAACACTAGCCTTTCATTGTCTTGATAGAATTGTTGTCTAGTTAGTTGTCCATTAGGTTTTTCTTCATACTTTTCCCCTATTCTTGGCAACCTAATAACCTAGCTTACTAGTTCTTTTGTAACTAGAAATGTGATGCCAAATATTGTAGCTTGTTCTCCTATAAAAATTCTTACAAATTATTTAGTGAGAATTTCTGAAAAATGCTATAGTTTCTCAAAATAGGTAGTCCATCCAACCTTGTTGAAGATGGCCCAACTGTCTATGTCTCCTTGCAATTGCCTATGGTTTGAGGGTTCCCTTCTCACTATTGAACCTCCCATTTGGGCTAGTTTATCTTCCTATCAAATTTTTAAAATAGATATCTCTTTAAAACACCCAATTTTACCTTCAAATTTCTACCTGTAGCAAAGCAAGTTTTTTCACTAATGGTGGTTTTGGTTGTAGGGTATAGTAATATCTTACTTAGGCATTTTTTTTTGAATGGGCTATGATCTTGAAGTGGGAAACAATAAAATTGATTTTTCCCCTATCGAATGTCAACACAATTATAATATAATCATAGGCTTTCAATCTTCATGCATAGATTATCTTGGAGTGCTTGCAATTGATTACCCATAGCATGCTTCCCCTATGTGAAGTTTCACTTGTCCCTAAGTGACATGGTACATGTAGGATGCAAAGAGATATGATGGGGTCATTATGAGCGTGTGAGTGGCATAGCTCATGATTAGACTTGATGAATGATATTTTAATGATTAGATATGATTTTTTAATATAATGAATACTATATTAAAAAATAAAGTGATTTTCAATGACTAAAAGATACACCATACCTTTTTAACCATTTTTTCTTAGGGTTACGACATATAAAATTTGCATGTGAGTATTTACCATAATGAAAGCTTATTTTGTTATTTCCTCATGTAATTATTATCCTAGTATTAATTATTTTATTGTATTGTTATCCTTGGGTAATTATGTGATCATAGTATCCTATCCTTTAATTATGCCCTCAACAACCTATATGCAATCATGATGACCTGCAAAAGACTAAATAAATGGTCTTGTAGTGATATGAGAGACTATTTCCATCCTTTCACAAGGTGGTTTCTATATATTTTTATTTGTTATCCAAGTTAGATCCTTTATGAACATGGAAGAGAGTGGGTGATGGCATTTGCTACTCTTGATCTCCTCTGCATGAGCCTACTGATGGATTGTTTCTCTTCTATCTTACTCCTAGTGAATGATGGTGTTTGCTGATAGAATCTTTATTTAATGAAATTTTAATTTGGAAATCAGCTAGTTTATCAAACTTGGGACCTATGCTCCAAAAAAGATACCAGATCTATCTTATTTACATAGTGAAATTATTTTTCATGAAGTGACCAGAAGCTGAGAATGGTTCTTTTGTATCCCTAGAGCAAAATATTATGGTCTGCAACACTCCAAATAGGGATTGGAAATATATGCCTTTATTGTAGCACTTACTTTGTTATTCAAGGGTATGGATATTCCTTAGAAATATTTGAATTTTCTACTCTAATCTTCCTTCACTCCTCTTATATCTTATCTGGTGTCTTCCATGAATTTTTTAATAGCCCATAGCCAAAGCCATAGGTCATAGTTTGTAAGGAATCAACCTGCATATACTAGAGAGGTGTATATAAGGGTTAGGATGTACTTGCATCCACTATAGTTTGAGCCTATAGACACTATAAAATTATGCACATCAATGATGAAGGTGCTCCTAACAACTATAGAATAACCCATAATAACTAGAAGAATTCCTTCATTTGACAAAGGTGCCTATAGCAATGGTGAGGGTGCCTATAGTAGTTATGAAGATGCCCTCAATAGCTCTAAGGGTACCTTTAGTCCCATTTTTCAAGAGTTGTTTCTTGCCTAAAGAAACTACAAGTTGAACCCATAGCTACTAATGATTGAGGCTAGAAGAAACTGAAAAGAAAGATGTGTTATAAGAAGATGAGCAATTTTGCTCAAAATGATTCTATGTTATCCATTTTTGGTTTTTACCTCTAAATAGCCAACAAGCTAATTTTATTTTTAGGCATTTTTCATAGTTCTAGGCAATCAACAAGCTGGGTTTCTCCCTAGAAAATGCCAACAATGCCCAAAAGGGTTTTCATTGTTGGTTTTTTTTATTTTTTATTTTTTATTTTTTATTTTTTATTTTTTTATTTTTTTATTTTTATTTTTATTTTTATTTTTATTTTATATTTTATATTATATATATATATATATATATATATATTTTTTTTTTAATTTTTAATTTTTAATTTTTAATTTTTTATTTTTTATTTTTCTATTCTAACTACTGCTTGCAGCAAAATGTTTATTCTGGGTCCTTACCATGTTAGCTATGAGTTTGATGGGTCAAGGACTATGTGAAGATCTGAATCTTCATGCCAGAGGAGGGCTAGAATGTCCTCCTCTCCTTCTCTATCTACTTGTTGGTTGGTTCTCCCTATGGATGATGAGACATCATACTAATCCAACACATCATTGAATCCATTTTGGAATTGCTTACATATCTACTTGGTAAATTCTTCTTGCGTGAGTGGCTTTTTCTATAATTTTAGCTTGTGGCCATTGACCAGTAGATAGAATCTTATCAAATCAATGATCTAGAGTTACACTACTCCATTGTCATGAACATACTCAATCTTAAATGGACTAAGCCATCTGATTTGAAGTTTTCCCTTGTGATCCTTTTATTTTGAATAAAAAATAAGGGCCCAATCTCCTACATTAATTTCTTGGTCTTAATATACCTGTCATGTCATCCAATCCACTGCTATTGTACAAGTTTTGTGTTCTATAATGACTACTATCTATATTCATATAAGACATTAAGTTATAAAATCCTCTCTTTATGTGCTTTAGATATATCCATCCCAAGTTCTAGTGTTGTCCATAAGGTCTTATGCTCAAATTCAATTAGCAACACATGTTTCTTCTCATAGACCAACTCATATGGGGTGAAGCCTGTAGTGGTCTTCCACGTGATTCTATATGCCCAAATAGCTTCAAGTAGTCTAGCCTCCCAATCCTTATGGGACAACTAACAGTCTTGGTCAAAATATTTTCTAACTCCCTATTGGTGACTTCCACATATCCATTAGACTATGGATGATATAGAGTTGATTTATTATTCCTAATCTCATATTGTTAGATCAGGATGGTAATTAAATCAATAATAAATTATGGTCCTTGATCAGTGACTATTTCTCATGGCACACCATATCTTTTGAATATTTATTCATAGAGGAAAGTTGCTACCTTTTCATCCTTGGCATGTGTAAGAGCCTATACTTCCACCTATTTAGTGACATAATCAGTACATACAAAGATGTACTCTTTGTTGTTTAATTTTGGATCAAATGGTCCTATAAAATCTAGGCCCCATTTATCAAATGGTTCAAGCACCACTTGAGAATTGAAAGGCATCTCATCCAAAAGTGTGGGTCTCCCCATACATTGACATTTGTCACAATGAGTTGTATAGCTTATTACATCTTGATGGATTGAGAGCCAATAATACTCTATATTTAATATTTTTATTGATGTTTGCTTGGCTGCAAAGTGTCCTCCATAAGGTTCATCATGGTAAACTTTGAGGATATCTATAACTTCATCTTCTATGAGACATCTTTTGATGATGGAGTCAAGCCCAATATATAAAAGCAATCTGAACAGTTAGAAATACCTACCACTTTTTTGAATCAAAGCTCTTTTGTATTTAGGGAGGAAGTATTGTGTAAGTTTCCCTAATACAAGGTAGTTATCAATATTAGCATACCAAGGTGTGGTAAGGGTGAGGGAGAACATGTGATCATCTAGAAATGAGTCATCCACAATGGTACCCTCTTGAGGGGATTGTAGTTGTGATAGGAAGTCAACCATGGCATTATCCTTACTAGGCTTATCTATAATAGTTAGATCAAATTACTATAATAAGAGCAACCATATTATCACTCTACCTAGGATAGTTGGTTTTTTCATAAGGTACCTAATGACTTTATAGTCTATATGAATGAAGACTTGGTACCCTATTTTATAGTGATATAACTTGTTGATAGCATAAACTACTACCAAGAACTCTTTTTCAATGACCATGTAATTTAATTATATTGTTTGTAGGTTCTTACTTAAGAAATATATGACATAGATGAGTGTTTCTTATTTTTGGCCTAGCACAACTCCCAAGGTAGAATCTGAAGTGTTTGTGTGAATATGGAAGGGAAGCTTCCAATCAGGACCACACAAAACTATGGTGGTGGTTAATAACTCCAATTACTTGAATGCTACATCATAGATAGGAGTCCATATGAATTCAAAATTTTTAATTAGGATAGTAAACAATAGTGTTGCTACTTTGATAAAATTGTTTATAAATCTTCTATAGTAACCAACATGTCCTAGAAAACTTTTGACATCTTTCTATTTTTGAGGTATAGGTAGATTTTTTATTATGCTGATTTTTGCATGGTCAACATTGATTCCTTCAGCAGATACATGGTGGCCTAGGATAATGCCTTATATCATTAGCATATAGCATTTATTTTGGCTTAAGGATAAATGGTTCTATTGAAAATGGTACAGTAATTTCTTCAAGTTCTTCAAGCACTCATAAAATATTTTTCTATAGACAGTGAAGACATCCATGTAGATTTCTACACATTCACTGGCTAGATTTGAAAAGATACTCAAGATAAACCTATGGAATGTTACAGGAACATTGCACAATCCAAAATGTAATACAATGTAAGAATAATTACCCTAAGGACAAGTGAAGGTGGTCTTCTTCTATTCCTCAGGAGAAATTCTAATCTAGTTGTAACCACTGAAGTCATTCAGGAAGGCAAAATATGTTTTCCCTGCTAGTGTGTCTATTACTTGATCTGTAAATGGTAGAGGAAAATGATCCTTTCTATTTTTTGTAATAAGTTCCCTGTAATCTATGAAAAAACACCACTCTCTATTTTTCTTTGGTATAATTACCAGTGGTGAAACCCATTAACTATCTGAGATTAGATATATAAATCCATCGATTAGGAGTTTTTGTAGTTCCACTTTGACTATTTCTCTAAGAGCTATATTCATCCTACGTTGTGGTTATATGATTGGTTTTCACTCTTATTTTATATAAATGTGATGTGTATATGTTTCTAGGATAATTCCTTGCATATCCTCATAATCCTATGCAAAAGTGTATTAGTTTGCATGTAACATGGTGACTAGGTATTTTTCCTCATTTGACTCCAACTTGCTATTAATAAGCAATGTTTTTCTTGGAGAAAATTTAATTTGATTTGTGAGTGCTTTGATAATTTCTAAATTATTGATGGATTTGGTTTGACTTTAGTTATGAGGCAACAACTGATGGAATGTTTCTTGTATAGATGCAATAGATTTATCTTATACCTAGAGGTTAGTAATGGGAAATTTATGCGTGATAGGTTGTTGGGATCTTCAAGATTAATCTAGTAATTATTCTAAAAAATATTTGAGAGAATTGTATCTTCCTCTTGATCAACCAAAGTGCACACATGGTCTATGTTGAATACATGAATTAAGGGAAGCTGGTCTACCTCATCTTTTTTAGCCCATAATATATGCTCTAATTTCAAGGATGGCTGTGCTAGAGGATAGAGGACTAACTTCTTAATGTGGTTACCATTAGATATCAACATATTACCTAATCTACAACTAATGAAGGAATTTTATGTGGAAATCTAAGGTCATCTAAGATGATAGGGTACCCACCTAAATTAGAGTTTGGTTGTAGCACAATGAAATCTATAAGATAATCTCAAAAATCTATAGTACTGACAAGATCTTCAATGACTCCTTCTAGTCTGACTATAGACCTATTAGCCATTTGTAGTATTGTAGATGTGGGATGGACATTATTTATCTATACTTTTTTTATGGTTTTAATTTTCATTACATTTATTGTATCCCTAAGGTCTATCAATGTATTGGATAGCTACTGGTCATGGATCTGGACTATTACTACTAGGCATCCTAGATCTAAATATTTTTTTGGCAGGGTGTTTCCTAGCATAATGTCTACCAACTAGCCAATCACATGAACTATATTAGGATCCTTCTTCTTATATCTTTAGAATATAAGGGCACATCTTTGATGGCTTGAAATAGAGAAATTTTAACATAGATTCTTGAGCTGCCCTATGAAGTCAAATTCAAGCTCAGTTGTGTGTCGTTGAAGGCTAAGACATTCTAGAAATGGTGGGGCTACTTCTTCAATAACTTTATTTACTAGTTTAGAAAGTTCTTGTGGTGGTGAAGTTGGGTTAGCATGATCTTTTGAAGTTTCTTGATTTGTCTCCATTATTATGGGTGGGTCTAGGAGTGGTAGAACTCTTCCTAAATGTAGGTGATATGCTAGGTACTGAACATGTTTAGTATTGAATGTCAGTTTCATCAATTTATTTACAAGATTTTGTATGGGTTGGGTAGGGATCTGATTAGTCTTGGATGAATCTTGTGTATTAGGCATAAGAGTAGGAATTTATTTTTGCTATTGTGAAGGGAATCCTCCTTGATAGTTTTTCTAGGGCTGATTGGGTCTCTAGGGTTGTTGTCACTGGTTTGTGAAGGGTGGGCCTTGGAGTGGCTTCCAAGCTTGTATCTAAGGTGGGGATATATTTTGTGGAGGTTACTAAGAGGTGAAGGGATGGCTTAACTGAGGTGGCTACCAATTGAGTTTAGGAGGTGGAACATTCATCCATGGACTAATTCAATTAAGAGTAGTATTTGTAAGTTGTGAATTAAGAAAGGTAGAATTTTCAAAAGGTGGATTTTGTCCCATACTTGGATAAGATGGCCATTTAACCCATGAATTTCTTTATGAAACATAGAAACTTGGTCCCCATCTCTTCTTATAGTGTGCAACTCTACTATTTTTGGTTCTTTAAATGTGATGTTAGTTACCTTGGCCCCAACCTCATGACACTTACAGTCTATCTTCTTCTTCTTCTTAAAATATGGATAATAGATGGTCAAAGATTGATCTAAAGCTACTTACTTTTTCCTTGTGTTTAGGCTAACTAGTTAGGTGGCCAAGTTACTAACTTTATATTTTGATATGCCACTTATGACTATTAGTGGAAGCTTGCTACCCTAGACTTTATTTATGGTAGATATGGAATATTTTTTTCTCAGCTCTTTGATGTCTATGAATGTAATTTGGGAGATATCTACCCCACTCATTAGGTCTAAGTCTTCTAAATAATCTTCTCTAACTCCTTTCAGGAAGATGAGTTTTAGAGGCTCTTTTTCGAGTGCACTTTGCTTGAATTTTTATACACTAAACATGAATTATTCAACATAGTCTTCCAAGGATTCATCCTCTTCTTTCATCATATTTAATATGTTGTTTCTTATATAATTTATTATTTATCCATACTCTTGATACTTAGCCAAATACTTCTTTTTAATGTCTTCCCAATTGTGGACTGCATTACTACCCAGTCCTGTGAACCAGTGAAGTGTTGAGTCTTTAAGGGTGGTTGGAAAAAGTTTTAATTTTTGTGCATCCTAATTATAGTCATATATTATATAGAGGATATCAAATTTTAAAAAAAATATGTTTGGGTCTTCTGATAATGTACCTCTAAAATTGGGTAAGGTTGAGGGTAGGATATTTTTCATTTGTATTACATCCATTGCATTTGAAATAGGAAATTCAAAAGTAACTGTGTCTGGAGTCCTATTGTCTTCTACAAATTCTCCTTCTCCATTTATGATGTCTTTTATTATGATATGGATACCAAAGTTACTCAAGATCACATCCTCAAATTTTGTATCAATCCCTTGGTCATCATGATAGTAAATATTTATTTGTTGATCCATAGTCTTTTTATCAGATGAAAAGTTTGAATACCCTTTTTAGCTTTCTTTGATTTGTTTAAAAAAGCCTTGTTAGAATGTTGTTCTGATGTTACTTTCTAGCATGCTTGGTTCATGTAGTTCTTCCCCTTTATTTCTTCTTAATAACTCAGCTAATACTTCCTCCACTTCTATTTCTTCTTTCAAAACCAATAGTACTTCTTCTACAAACTACCTCTTTTGGTTTGTATTGTTCTCTTCTTCAAGAGCCCTTTGACTTATGGTATATATTTTAACATAATTCTTAGTTGTTGTAGGTACTTGTGGTTCTTTCTTGGTAGCAACTTGTAGCTTGTTTGGTAGGAATTTCCCTCAAGAATCTCTTTGTATAAACGTTGAGCCACTCTTTTAGTTATCCTATCCCTTCCTACATAGGGTTAATTTTTTTATTTTTCATTTTATGTTTTAGGGGTTGTTTCAAAATGAGTAGAAATAAAATACAAAAAATGAAAGAATGTGGAAATCAAAAAAACAAGAATATAAATTTTATCTCTAGAAAGCAATAAAGTTATATAATGAAGTAGGAAATAAAATTAGAAAATGAAAGGAGGAAAGTTACTCTAGCAAGTAGTAAATGAAAGCAGTAAAATTAATCTAAGAAGTAAGAAATGAAAGTAATAAAATTAATCTAGAACTACTAATTCACAACTTCTTTAACAATGATGCCAAAATTTTGATTAGACTTATTACCCAATTAATACCAAATTCTTAAATCTACTTGACATTAATTGTCAACCCAGGGTACGTAGGATTTTCAAAAATGTCAACACTATATATGCATTATTGATTCATAGGCTAACTTAGTTGCTAGTTGTAGTACAATGAAATTATACTAATTTTACCATATAGATCTACAAGAAAATAATTATAATATTATGCAAAAAAAATTTGAACTTATGAGTTACACATGCATCATACTTTATATAATCAACTAGTAATGAAATCAATTCACACAACACACTTTAATTTAAGAAGGGTCACAGTCTTCACTACAACTCCTTCCGAGGGGGCCCTCCTCATTTAGAACCAAATTCCAATATTTTTTTGAGAGACTTAAAAAATCTTCCTATAGAATTAGCCTTTTCATTACTTATATCTGCAACAATTAAAGATTTCTACAATAGATTACAATATTCTAAAAATTAGAATGCAATTACTTTCTACAATTCCATCCTCTCTAATCTAATCTAGGTTCTACCATTAAATACATAAGGTAGTTTATTATCTCTAATAAAAAATACTAAAATAGGAAATGTACAAATACTTTGCAACTAACCCAGTCAACCTTCAGGTGGTTATTAACTTAAAGTTACTTGTTTTTAGGTCTTAATAGGTAAAGGAAAATATATGCAACTTTACTATTTTGGTTCTTTCTCTCCTTTCCATTGTCCTTGTCTTATTCATCCTTTGGTAGCACATCCAAGTTTATTTACATGTGAGGGGTTCATATTGTAGACACCTAAAAAGTGTCTAACCCTTGGTCTTCCTCTCTCCCCTTGGTCCCTTGCCACTTCGACTATCCCTAACCTACCTAGGTCTTATTAATTTAAAATAATCATCTATTTTTAATTAAATAAGTCCTTTTTTTTCCCTCTCCTCGCCACCTCACCACCCTAGGATACCCTCCTTGGATCCCCTTTATTCCCCACATGGCCATTTAATGCCTTAGACTCCCATTCCAACCTCTCCTCTCACCCATTTAACCCCCGTCGACCGTTTCATCCTCGCATTCATTTGACCCGGCCGTTGGGAAACAGATGAAAGGCTATTTTTAGCCTTTCTCCAGCCTTTCAGCCGCCGACGTCGGTCAGCCTTCGGCCGACGTCGGCGATATTGCCGGCATCGGCACCCTTCATAACGGTTTTTCTTCACCATTATCTGGTCTCTCTGTTCTGCTGTTGGCTCCTCTTCGCACCTCTACGTTTCTCCCTGGCATCCCGACTCTTCAACCTTCATATAAGACCCTTATATCAGTCCTTTCACTTGACCTCACTCCCAATCAATTTGACTCTCTCCCTCAGGTACACAGCAAGCTTCTGCAAGTGAATAACAGGGATTTTTCATCAGCAACAGGTTTCACATCCGGCATCACCAGCAACAAGATCAACACTTTCTCCAGCAGGCACAGGTATGTTGTACTCTGTTTGTTTGCTTTATGCTTTCTAGTCTGCTTTTAAACTAGATTCAGCTCTTCTATCCCCCCAGACTGCTAACCAAACCAGGCAGACCCGGATTCTTATCTCCCTGATTGGCTTCCTCTATCTCTCTGTCCCTCTCTGTCCATTTGACTCTTTTGCACCTCTGCCTAAGACCATCCATAGACCTGTCCACAGATCAAGATCAGACTCAGACCCGTCCACAGACCACCCTTAAACAGACCACGGACCAAGCCCAGACCAAGACTCGACCAGAACCTGACCAGACCCGTCTAGAGGCCATTGCCCCGACCGACGCCGGTCATTGCCCCCACCGACGTCGGCAGACTAACCGATGTCGGCAGACCCGACAACTGACGCCGGTAGAGACCACCGACGCCGACGACTGCAACCAGGCCGACAGCTTCTTCCAGGTAAGCCTTTGCTTCCTTTTCTCTTTCAGTTTGCTATCATTTTAGTCTATTTTAGCATTCTGTCTTTTTATCAGTCATTTATCTTTTATCAAAACAGTGGGTTGACCTCCCTTAAGGAAGTTCTCATACTTCTGGGAACAAGCTTTTGCTTGGCAACCCACCATCTACCTATCTAACGCCTTTTTGTCCAAGTTTTCTTCTTTGCAGGTGTCATTCCTCCATAGCCAAAGAGGGGTGCTCACAAGCGTCTGGATTTACGGTGCGCAGTCTATATCCAGGTACTTCACAAGCCTTATCCATTACTTTTTAGTTTCTTCTTTCTCTTATAATCTGAAAAGTGAATTAGCGATAGAAACATCTCTGGCACACCCGGTGGGACCCTAGGTTCCTCCTGGGTTCCTTTTTCTTCTTCATTCATTTAGGAGCATTAGGTTCTTACCTTTTCTCCTTCTTTTCTTCTCAATGACACTATAAGCAGGAATTAAAAAATGAATCTTTCTTCCTTGCATTTCTAGACTAGTCTAAACATCATACTCTCAACCCTTTCTCAAACTTGTCTTCATAACGAACATCACATTTTGACTTGGGCATTAAAACGTATTGCACTTTCATTTCTGCTTGTGCTTGCATTAGTCCACATCTAGTAACTTAGACGCATATTGAATAAATCATAGACACTTGATGTTACACTACCAGACCACATGCACTAAAACGAACATAAAACTTACTTGAAACAAGGCCCGACTGGGATTTCATCCCCCAGCGGATACCTTACCCGTCCTGGTAACCCCACTTGGATTTCATCACCAAGGGGGAAGCCCACTCCGTTCTCTGGCGGAGGATAAACTCTAGGCGAGGTATATCTTGGCTAAGCGAGACCAGCTAACCACTGGAATCGTGAAGTGAGGGGAGCTTGCTCCTTATCACCAGGCCACGTACCAGACCCTAACACAGACTTTGACCACCTAAAATAAGACCTGAAACCATCTTTAGATCACCTTCTTCTAGGACCCATTTTTTTAGCCAATCTCCCCAAACATTCATCTAAGGCATAAGCCACAAGCTTCTAAAGTTAATTCCTAGGATTTATCGCTTAGGCTTGTCTGTCTCTCTCTGTTTTCCGCTTCTCATCTGTTTGTTTGAGTGAGTGAGGATGCTTTCTCCTTTGTTTTTCCAAGAATCTTCAAATCTTTTTGTTCTCTAGAAAACACAGTCACCGGCATCAGTTCTACCACCGACGTCGGCTTCCCCTGTCACCGGCATCGGTTCTGCTACCGACGTCGGCTTTCCTTCTTACCGGCATCGGTTATCTGACCGACGTCGGCTATCTTTCTTACCGACATCGGTTTTTCAACTGACGTCGGTCTCTGTCACTATCCTTTTTTTCAAAACTAGTAGCCTAAACCCTGTCCCTTCTCTGTCAAAAACCACATTCTAGCTTTCTGAGACTGCAAGAACACAGTTTCTGGAACTAGGACTCTCTTCTTAACCACTTTAGCCAACAACCACTTCCGTCTATCCCGTCCCTAGCAAGTCCTATCATGGAGTTCCACTCGGAGACTGAAAGAACTCCTACAGGACCGACCCCGACCCCGACCCTGACTCAAATTCCCATCATTCCTGAAGGGGACCAAGATTTCACGAGATTCTTGGACCTCAATGCCGCAGCCCTCCAAAACTATCTCGCGAGAAACCCAACGCGAGACCTTTTGGGTGGCGTGGCGATGACATCCACGCCATTCACCACCCAACCCTTTATGACTCAGCCTTTCGCCTTAACTATTAACCCAACCATGGCCAATACGCAAAGTTTGGCCTCCCCGCCTATTTTTAGACCGACCTCCATCGAGGTTCCATTACCCCCTCGACCACCTGCAATTCAACCAAGTTCTACATCATATCAGAACTTGATTGTCTCGACCCCTCATACTCTTGCGCCCACAAATGTAGGAGTGCCAACCTATCTTTCTACCAGTGCCGCCATTCAATCACCTTTGGCGGTGCCCAATCAACTTATACCTTCAACCTTCATAACGCAACCACCTCTAGCCTCCACTTTCGCCCCTACGACTAGTCATCCATACATTGTACAACCGACTACGTCGCACGCCTCCTCTAGCCTCTTCCAAGCGCCTTACAACATGGGGGGCGCTCAACCCGCCAATCCGTCAGCAGATCTTATCAAGATGCTGATGGATAAAATGTCCAGTCTCGAAGCCTCCATTTTTGGTTCAAGCAATACTTTGTCATATGAGCAAATTTGCAATGAGCCCATCCATCCTTCCGTCCCTATTCGACCATACCCTAACCATTGGGAGCTTCCTAAATTCACTCGCTTTCAGAGTAAGGAAGACCCACAACAACATCTACGGGCATTTAGACATGCCTGTTATCTTATTGCCCATGACGATGCGTTGCTTTTACGCACGTTCCCTATGTCACTTTATGGCCCAGCCCTTGACTGGTATAGTTCTCTTGCCAGACACTCTATCTTTTCATTCATCCAACTCGCCCAATTATTTCTTGACCATTTCTCAATCAACATCACCAAACAAGTCTCAATCACAGACCTTTACTCCATCAGGCAATTTGATGATGAATCAATTGTTGATTTTGTCGCTCATTGGAGAGGTCTGATCAACCAACTCTCCTTCTCTTTGCCTCAACCCGAGCTCATCGAGCTCTTCTCTCGAGCATGTGCCAGACACATCTCTTCTACCTTGCGGATTCAGACATTCTGCACTTTTGACGAAGCTTTCATCATGGCTCAAAAGCTCGAACTCCATGCCCTTGAAGAAGATAAGGTCAAATTGCATAATACCAACGCAAAAACCAATGGCCATTCTTCTTCCAGACCTTTTTCTTCTGCCAATTCCGAATCTAAAGGAGTGGCCCATACTGTGGTCGTTAGATCACCATCCTCAACAACAACGAATTATTCTCAAACTTCAACATCTCCAAGCATCACCAAACTATTCCAACAACGGTACATTCAGCGTTCTTACACTCCACTTGGAGAACCATACGCTTCCATTTTGGAAAAACTTCTCAAGCAGGGGGTCCTCAATCTCCCTCCAATCCGACCACCTCAGTTTGACCCTTCAAAAGCCATCCCTACATGGTATAGGGAGGCCGACTTCTGTCCCTTTCATCGCGTCCAAGGCCATGACATCGACAACTACCGAACCTTCAAAAACATCGTCCAAGACATGATCGACAAGGGGGATCTTATTTTAGATAACCCGAACGCCCCTCCTAACCAACATATCGACATCTTCAAACACCCTTTTCCAAACCATCTACCTACTCAAAACAACGTCCAGAATTTGACCAATGACCCTCCAGACCATGACATTCACACGATTAGCACTATCTTGCCTCTTGTCCTTGACCAACCTCTTCCATTAAAGGATGAAGAACCTTCTTCTCCTACTAGTCCTCCATCTACCTCTCTTGTATTGGAAGATGCCTTGACCACGTCAACGCCATCAAGCCCACCTCCGTCCGAAGACCCTACCTTACCTACTCCTCAACTACAATTAGAAGGCACGATCATCCATGCCCTCTGCCCACTTGAGGAGCCGCCCTCTCTTATTTCTTCTCTACCAAGAGAAGAACCAGTCTCTTTACCCATTTCAACTGAGGAACACCCAGTCACGGTTTCCTCCTGCCCTTTGCCTGAGATTGCTATATCTCGTGCACCTCCATCCACATCCAAACCCAAACCTATATCTAACATCGCCTCGCACAACAGTGGCCCTCGACCCAAACACACGAAGACCACTAGACGACATCGGAGAACTCCTCCTCCACCTTCATCATTGCCCTCTATCTTGGGCCCGCATCCGTCCACTTTAATAGGAGTGCTTCCCACTCCCATCTTTCACAGAGGCAATTTGCTTCCATTACTCTCTCAACCCATCAGACATACATCTCCTCCAAACCCTCGACCTATGCCTCCTTCGCCTCCCAAACCAACGTCACCAATCCTCACTACAATAAAACATCTAGACCCGTTAGCAGGTTCATATGCCTCGCTCTTACAGCACTTGTTGCAGTCCTCTCGCCTCGACCTCCTGCCTCTTAGACAATATCAATCTCTCGGACCTAAACCACCTTGGTTCGACCACACTTGCATTTGTGCGTATCATCGCACGCCTGGGCACGACACGGAGCATTATCATGCCCTCAAGGTTGCCATTCGCCAATGTTTGGAGAATGACACCTCCCTTCTCGACCACGTTATCAATAAACCTTCAACACCGCCTCACTCATCAACTCTCGGATCAAGGCCATCTTGGTTCGACAAATCTAAATTCTGCCACTATCATCACATTCCAAGACATGACACTGAGCGTTGTTGCGCTCTCAAAGCTGTCATTCGTCAACACCAGAAAAAGGACACCCTTCTCACCAAGGATCCTCCTGACCACCTCTTCAACAAAACATCAACCCCGACCCATGCCTCTCCAACCTCATCACCTAAATCAGGATCTCCATGCCAGACTGTGGTCCCTTTGCCGCCATTGACCCCCTTATTCAACATTAATACCATCCATCTAACCACTAAACCTCAACCGACCTTAACCAATCCTTCAAACCTTCTCCCTACCCACTGGGGGAATTCATCCTTCATCCAAACCTCGACCAACTCTTCAACCCAGTCTCTACCACATATCAATCACTCATCTCGACCAAGTGTCCATCGACCCAACCCCCGACTAATTATTCGACCAGTCTCAACCAAGCTTCAACCAAATATCAATCAACCAGACCTCTCGACCAAACATTCAACCTTTTTCAACCAACCAACGACAATGTCAATCAACTTCACATCCATCAATCAACACCTGACCAATCTGGAAAGAGGCAATTGGGGCAAGTTTGCTCCTAATTGACTTGGACCTTATCATAACATACAAGCATGGCCCAGGGTCTTATTAAGCCTTGAACCCCTTCTTATGACTTGTGTCTTCGACCGTTTCTATTGTTAGTCGAGTGTTCGATCACTTGACATTTTACTTGAGCTCGTCCCTTGAGCAATCCTCGTCCTCTTAATCCTCATCCCTTTCAACCCTATTCCCCTTTAACAAGTCCTCTACGACCCTTTTATGATGCATGGATGCTTTGTCCTAATAAAAGGGGCATCCTTGAACTTCTACAGCCTTGTCCGTGACTCTAATTCCTATCAAACAATACAAATCAAGATGTCAAAACATATCCATGGTCACAAAATCAAGTCAAATCAAAAAGACAGACTGATCCCTCGAAGGACAGCTATTCAAACCTTTTTATTAAGCAAAAATATAGACCACTCCCTCGAAGGATGGCTATGACTAAATCTTGCTACAAACAGCAACTTTTATTAGAAGCTTCCCGCATTGATCAGCTTCGCAAACTAACCATTACATCAAAAGACATCTCTATGTAGGCTTCCCGCATCGATCAGCCTGCACCAAAAAAAAAAAAAAAAAAAAAAAAAAAAAACGAGTCACAGACTTGGCTTGTAGCTGTCTCAAGGTCTCCTATAAAAAGGGGCAAGGTTATTCCTGCTCTTAAACTGGGTTACCCTATCCTCCTCCTATCACCTACTCAAGGGACTTCGAGCTCACTTTAATGTCAAAGTGATTCGATTACCACTCTAACACCATACTGGTCGACGACGTAATGCATGAACGGGGCTTTGGTTCTACTAACCCCTATCTATGCTTCCTTTCTGGTCCTTGTCAATGAAAGAGTGATTCGCCTTTCATCTTTTCTCTACGCTTTGGCCACATCAATTGTCGACTCATCTCAAACCCAGCCATTTTCATCATTTTCAGCTGACATCACCCTAGACCATTTCACATAGTTTCTATGGACACCAATACACATGGAAACTACCAACTAGACCCAATTTATGTTAAGCATAAACCAATACTTGCTGAAGCATAAATAGACCTTTATTCATTTTTAGCATACATCCATCACGACTATGGAAACTTGCTAGGGATGACAGACTCTCGACCAATTCTACAGAATACACCATCTGTAGCATCATTTTATCCTCATCTTAGCCTCATCATTTCGACGCTCAACCAAACTCATCATCAACCATTTTGACCCTCGCAGTCCGAACTACATTGGTCTGAGGCCCTATGACCAGGGCTATGTAGGCAGCACTCAGATACCACATCTTCTGAGGTTAGCTCAACCACCCCCTTTTGTTCGTCTCTATGATGGATAAACCTTCTCTTCTTTGACTCTTATCACGACCAACTCCGTCAACTTTGACCAAGACCAATCATCGACTTTGACCAAGACCAATCAATCCCTCTGACCCTTCCTCCCTTTTAGGGAGAACTACATCGGCCTGAGGCCCTTCACACAAGGGCTATGTAGGTAGCACTCAGTTGACATGGGGTCTTCTGGGGTTAGCTCAGCCGCATCCTTTTGTCCATCCATCCTCTTGACCAATGACCATTGGAGATAATGCGTACCTCCTTCGACCTTCGACCACTTCCAAGACAGCGTGTTGCCTTGGTTTTTTTTGCGTATGTGCTACCTCACGGCTGGTTAGCAGAATTGTCTGCAGACTATTTTTGACCCTTCGCAAGTATAGGATCGCAAGCCGGTTGATCCCTACTACTTGTGGCTTTTTCGTGTTTTTTGGGAGCACTTCCTGAGCCTGGGATACCTGGAACACGACTACCATTTGGAGCTTCAGCTTAGATTGAGTGACCCGATCAGCAGACGACTAAATGCTGGGGCCTGGTTACTTCAATTTTGGCACTCCTTGACCCTCGACATGCGACAATTTGACCTGACCCTCTCGTGAAGTGGACTACGCGCAATCACGACTATGGCAGCATTTTCACTCACTCTCTTCTATCCACCTTTTGTCAAATCAACACCCGATATTAGGTTTCCTTCCCTCGACTCCCACTTTGAGGGGGAATACCTCATCCTCACTTTGGGGCAATCCACATCATCCCTCACCTGGGGCAACCACTCCCTATTTTTGTCTTGCAGTTCATCCAGAACAACCAACAAGACAAAAAGGGGCAAATGTAGACACCTAAAAAGTGTCTAACCCTTGGTCTTCCTCTCTCCCCTTGGTCCCTTGCCACTTCGACTATCCCTAACCTACCTAGGTCTTATTAATTTAAAATAATCATCTATTTTTAATTAAATAAGTCCTTTTTTTTCCCTCTCCTCGCCACCTCGCCACCCTAGGATACCCTCCTTAGATCCCCTTTATTCCCCACATGGCCATTTAATGCCTTAGACTCCCATTCCAACCTCTCCTCTCGCCCATTTAACCCCCGTCGACCGTTTCATCCTCGCATTCATTTGACCCGGCCGTTGGGAAATGGATGAAAGGCTATTTTTAGCCTTTCTCCAGCCTTTCAGCCGCCGACGTCGGTCAGCCTTCGGCCGACGTCGGTGATATTGCCGGCATCGGCACCCTTCATAATGGTTTTTCTTCACCATTATCTGGTCTCTCTGTTCTACTGTTGGCTCCTCTTCACACCTCTGCGTTTCTCCCTGGCATCCCGACTCTTCAACCTTCGTATCAGACCCTTATATCAGTCCTTTCACTTGACCTCACTCCCAATCAATCTGACTCTCTCCCTCAGGTACACAGTAGGCTTCTGCAAGTGAATAACAGGGATTCTTCATCAGCAATAGGTTTCACATCCGGCATCACCAGCAACAAGATCAACACTTTCTCTAACAGGCACAGATATGTTGTACTCTATTTGTTTGCTTTATGCTTTCTAGTCTGCTTTTAAACTAGATTCAGCTCTTTTATCCCCCCAGACTGCTAACCAAACCAGGCATACCCAGATTCTTATCTCCCTGATTGGCTTCCTCTATCTCTCTGTCCCTCTCTGTCCATTTGACTCTTTTGCACCTCTGCCTAAGACCATCCACAGACCTGTCCACAGACCAAGATCAGACTCAGACCCGTCCACAGACCACCCTTAAACAGACCACGGACCAAGCCCAGACCAAGACTCGACCAGAACCTGACCAGACCCGTCTAGAGGCCATTGCCCCGACCGACGCTGGTCATTGCCCCCACCGACGTCGGCAGACTAACCGACGTCGGCAGACCCGACAACCGACGCTGGTAGAGACCACCGACGCCGGTGACTGCAACCAGGCCGACAGCTTCTTCCAGGTAAGCCTTTGCTTCCTTTTCTCTTTTAGTTTGCTATCATTTCAGTCTATTTTAGCATTCTGTCTTTTTATCAGTCATTTATCTTTTATCAAAACAGTGGGTTGACCTCCCTTAAGGAAGTTCTCATACTTCTGGGAACAAGCTTTTGCTTGGAAACCCACCATCTACCTATCTAACGCCTTTTTGTCCAAGTTTTCTTCTTTGCAGGTGTCATTCCTCCACAGCCAAAGAGGGGTGCTCACAAGTGTCTGGATTTACGGTGCGCAGTCTATATCCAGGTACTTCACAAGCCTTGTCCATTACTTTTTAGTTTCTTCTTTCTCTTATAATCTGAAAAGCGAATTAGCGATAGAAACACATATAGCTATTATAGAGGATCCTCTTCAGTCATTTACTTTGTTTCTAAGACAAATAGATGTGTCCTTAAAAACTAATTACTTATTATCACAACAATAGCTTGTTTTGTGTAGTAGCTATAGGCTCCTGTAGGTGTAAGCATGTAGTTTCTATGGGCAATCTATAGGTGAAAGCCTATAGTTTTTATGGGCAACATGTATTTGGAAAGCCTATAACTTGGTAGTTGTTATGCGATGGAGCCCCTTTTGTTGCAAGATTCTCTATAAGTGTTGTGACCAAGTAGGATACTTATAGTCTTATTCTACTCTTCAAATGCCTATTAAATAAGGTTACACAAGTATAATATAATCAAAGAAAAAATATCATTTATCCATAACATAACATGTATTTATTAATGCACACATATAATCATTAGTTCATTCATTCATTTACATAAGTCATGGATAGTTCTAGGGATTCAAATAGGAAAATCATATATAACTAGGTATGGATGAGGCTATTAATAGAATAATTAGTGGCCTCATCAAGTATAACAAGCTACCTATCATTGATCTATACAAATTTTGATGTGTATAAAGGGACTCATCCTCTTTTCTTAACTTGAATCTAGTTATCTTGGGAGTACTTACTAGTTTGTTGTCTTCCATCCCAAACTTCATAAGCATTTCCTTAGCATATTTGGTTTGAGATATAAATTTCCCTTCATCAGTTTGTGCTATCTGTAGACCAAGGAAGAAAGAAAGTTCTCCAAGAATAGACATCTCAAACTCATTTGGAATTTTAGTAGGAAATTATTTTCACATTTTATTGTTGCTACCACCAAAGATGATATCATCTACATAAACAACAATAATAAACATATGCTCACCTTCTAATTTGAAGTATAGATTATTATCTGTACATCCTTTATTGAATACTTATTTTTTTAGGTACTGGTTTGATCTTGAATACCATGCTCTAAGTACCTATTTTAGACCATACAGATATTTCCTCAGTTTGCACACATAATCTTCTTCCTTTGATAGCTGAAAACCTTTAGGTTGTTCTATGTAGACTTCCTCTTCTAGGTTCCCATTCAAGAAAGAAGACTTAACATTCATTTGATATACTTTGAACTTCTTATAAAAAAATAATTTCATAAAAATTCTTATAGCTTCCAATCTAGTAACTAGAGAAAATGTTTCCTCAAAATCTATGCCCTAAACTTGTGCATATCCTTTGAACACCAATCTTGCCTTATTCTTTATAATAGTTCCATCTTCATTGACCTTGTTTTTAAAGACCCATTTTATACCTTTATATTCTTGTTTGAACATCTTATAACTAATTCCTAAGTTTTTTTCTTTTAAATTTGGCTCACAACTTCTTCCATGGCTTTTAGCCAATTCTCATCCTTGCTAGTTTTAACATAGCTCTTAGGCTCAATTTTAGATATTAGAGCAAAAATTACTTTATCCTTGTTAATTACAACTCTTCTCATTGTATGAACTCCTTAATTTTTATTTCCAATAATCTAATCTATAAGATGATCCTTTTGAACAAATCTTGTAGTTGCCTTTTCATTTACTTCCTCATGCTTTTCATTCACTACTTCCTCTTCATAATCAAATTCTTCATTACAGATTTCACTATTAGGTCTAACATGTTTCAAGCCTTTTTAAACCTTGACATTGATGCTCTATAAAATATTGTGTAGCCTTTTTTTGTAACATATGCAAGCTTTAATTTGGGTGGAATAACCAAGAAATATTCCTTCATCACATCTGATCTGTAAACTGAAAATACAAGTGTAGTATATTCGAAAAACACTTATTCACATTTAAGAGATCCTTTAATTTCTCACTTTTTTACTTAATTTTGTATAAAGAAATTAAAACTAGATATAAAATAAAGTTCATAACTAAATAATAATCAGAGAAAATTCAAAGAATTCACCATCAAATTGATAACGGAGTTCAGCTTCAATAGCTTATGTCTCCGGGTCTGTTCTAAGTGAGGACCATTCTCATTAATTTTGTGCAACAAATGGCTTCCAAAATCAATACAAGTCTTCAATTCACCTTCTCTAATCTTTGTTTGCCTATAAAAATATCTCTCAGACCTAAAAATAATGGCCCACGGCATACAAAGCAATAACAAGACTCTAACCTTCTTAAATCTCTTTACACAGTCGGCTTTCTCCATCTGTTCAAGTAGAAATTAGTCCCTTTTATAACACTTCAACCTTTGTGGCTGAAGTGGTCAAGGAATTAACCTTTTAGGTGGTAGTTCAGGAGTTCAAAACCACCTCCCACCTTTCTAGGCGCTTGGAAGAGTGCAAAGGTCAGCCTTAGGCGCTTAACATGAGACTTTAAATGTTTTCCCTCCTTTTTTGGTGCCTTTGACTTGGTTTTATTCCACATTTGCTGGGAATTCAGTTTTAAATTATTTAAATAGATGTGTTTGTTCCATTTTAAAATGCATAAGACTAAGGTGCCCACTTAGGCCACTAATTTGACTTGGTCCATGCATGGTTGGTGGGATGACGTGGTGGGTGATGTGGTAGTTTCTTTGGCACCTTGTTTCAAAGTTTGAAAATTTCAAATAACATGTGAATAAAAACAATAAACCAATTTTTTTTTTCACCAAATTATTTTACCACGTGTCAAGTGGATATTGGTCCACTTGGCATGTTTTTAATAGTGCCATATCACTTTCGACACCCCTTGTCGCAAGATTTCTTCAACTAGCCATATCTTGAGCATCGGGACTCCATTTTTCATTCCGAAAGAAGCGCTGGAAAGCTATCGATGAATAATAAAATGTGAAAATGATTCAAATAAAATTTAAAGACTTTTAGAAATGGAATGATACATGGATCCACCTAGATCAACATCTTGATTCAAAGATTATTAATTTGTCTTATTTTCTCTTAATGTAGTATTTTCTTACAAACACTGAAATACTTAATAGAGGTAGGTTTTCCATACCATAGTTCATAGGGTGTTTTATCATTGTTTACTCTCAGTTGAACTTTTTCCAAGATATATACTATTACTTGTACTACTTCTCTCCATTATCCATCATGTAACTTGGCCTCTTTTAGCATTATTCTAGCCATCTCCTTGGTTGTTATATTATTTATTTCAATAACTCCATTTTGCTATGGAGTCCTTGCTTTGGAGTAATGCCTTTTGATTCTATGCTTCTCAAAATATTATATGAACTCAATTTGAGGTGAATTCTCCACCTCTATCAGATCTTAAGTATTTGATTTATCATCCAATCTCATTCTCTACCATGGCCCTAAATATCTTGAATCCTTCAAATGCCTGAGACTTATCCTTAAAAAAGGTTACCCACATCATTCTTAAGTAATCATAGATAAATAACATGAATTACCTCTCTCCTTTAGATCCTATTATCTTATTAAGACCACAAAGATTAATATAAACTAATTTTAGAGGCTTTGTAGTTGCATACTCCTTTGTTTAAAATATGTCCCTTGTCTACTTGCCTTGTTGACATTCCTTACAAGTAGTGTCTACAATTTTGGTTATCTTAGGCATGTGTCTAGCACACTTATTTGAGATCACTTTTACCAAGTTTTTAAAATTGACATGGCCTATTCTTATATTCCATAACCAACTCTCATCAATCTTTCCTATCAAGAAAATATTACCATTTACTTCATTAAAACTATAAATGTTGCTTTCAATTCTTTTCCCTTCTACAACTATATTCTAAATATCCTTATATTATAGCCTTCTATAATAAATGTGACCTTATATCTATTGTCACACATTTGGATGACACTTAGTAGATTATGTTTCAATCCTTCAACATAAAGGACATCAAATATAGGCAATTTTCTATCTATGTTCAAGGTTCCTTTACCTCAGTTCTTTAATGCAATGTTTTATCCCAATTTGCTAGATCCTTACTTACATTTTTTTAGTTTGATCAACTTGATCTTGTCATCAGTCATATTTTTTGAGTAACCACTATCTATTACTGACAAATTTTGTTCCTTGACATGGAGTGTAGTTTGAGTAATCATAGATTGATCTTTCACTTTCCACACATCCTTGGGTTTCTTATTTGGCTTATTATTTTATTTACATATATTTGTGAATATTTTTTCACACTAAGATGCATGAATTTATTTTCACTTTGTATTTTTTATCTTACAAAGTTTGTTCTAGATTATCTAGCTACGTGACTAAAATTATTGCAATTATAACATATTACATTTGTATCTAAAAAGGGTGCAAATGGAATTTTGCTTAAAAAGGTTGTTATCCTTTTATGAATAAATCTACATTAACTAGCCCTATTACCAAACTAATTATAAGTCTAAAAATAACCACATAAAAATGAGGAATACCTATTCATAACATTTATTTGTAGTAGCTGAGGAAATATTATTAACTCTAGATTTTTCAAATCTTTCACCCTTATGAAACCGTCTGCATCATATACCTTTGTCTTATTATTTTATTTAGGCTTCTTTTATCCTTTATATTTATTCACATCATTTATGCTTGTGTCTTTCTTTGTATCTCTAGATGAATTTTTGAAAGTTTTTTCATTCTTTATTCCTGATTCTCCTTGTACTTTGAAGTTATCATATAAGTTTGAAGATGTATTGGTTATGGACTTTTTCATTTTTCAAAACCAATAAAAAAATTATCTTTTGATGGATTTTTAGAGTTGATCAAATCAACAAGAATTAATGAACCTTCTTTTAGCTTCAAACCTTTGTCTATTTGTTTTTTAGATTTTTCAAGTTCTTTTCTCAAATCCACGATCTTCTACTTCTAACTTCATGAATTAATCAGATTTAGATTGTAGTTCAAGTTTGATTACATATTATATTTTTTTGGCCTCTTCAACTTGTGTCTTTAATTCAAACACCATCTGATCATATTTTTAAAAACTTTTGGACACTTTTTCAATCCCCTTTTATCCAAGTTTCTTATATTTTGAGTTCTCTTTTCTTAGCTTGTTAATTTCATCTAGAGCACAAATGAGTTCACACTCTATATCCACTTATCCCTCTTCTTATTCATATGAGTCATCAACTTATTCTTGATCCATAAAATCTAATCCTAATGTCATGAATAAGACTTCCTTTTCTTTAACCACAAATACACAGTCATGGTCATCATCAAAACTATCAAAATCATCTAATGAATCACTGTCTTATTTGTGTATAGGCCTTTCTTGTTTTTGAAGAAGTTTTTCTTGGAATAGTGAGGTTTCATATTTTTACTATCCTATTATTGGTCAAAGTTATATTTTTTATTATAAGGTCATTTAAAAGAAAAATGTCCTACCTTACCACAATTAAAACATTTGAAGGGTAAATTACCTTTGTATTTTCCAGCCCCTCTTCTTAATCTTCTCATAAAATTAGCTTCTTATTCATCAGTCTCCTTAGATCTAGATGTAGGTGATTTTTATTTTACTTGTTTGGCTAATTTAAATTCAGCTTCTCTCTTGAAAGTGTCTGCTTCTCCCATTCTCATCTCATAGGTAGTGAAGGTTCCATGTAACTCATCAACAATGAGTTTATCTAGATCTCTTGCTTCCTCTATTATAGAGATTTTAGAATCATATCTATATGGTATAGATCTTAAGACCTTTTTGACAATGATTAATTCTTTCATCTCTTCTCCAAAGCCTCTAATTACATTGACTATTTCATCTACTTTGAGGATGTAGTATGCAATTTTCTCTTCTTCATTCATTTAAAGACTTTTAAACTTGACTTTAAATGTTTGTAGCTTGTCTTGATTTACCTTATCATCACATTCATAGATTATCTTCAATTTATTCTAGATATATTATGCATTTTGATAGTGCATTACTTTAACAAATTCTGAGTTTGACAATCCACAAAGGATAATATTCTTTACCTTGGCATTGCTCTCATATGCCTTCTTTGAAGCCTGATCAATAGGAGTTATAGTAGGAGATGTTTATCCATTTACAATAGAAATCCATACATCAAACCCTAATTAATATAAATATGCTTCCATTCTAATTCTCCAAAATGCATAGTTTGATCCATCAAAAAGAGGTGCTTTGTTTGAGGAAGAGCCTTCTTAACTAGTCATTTATGTTCACCATCCAAGATCTACCTGATCTTATTAAGTTTATTCTAAGGAACTAGGGCTCTAATACCAATTATTGGAACACAAATATTTTTTGAGAAGGGGATGAATTATTAGATTGAATAAATTAGTCCTTTAATACTTTTAATGTATATTAAAACATATATACAAAGATCATACACAAAAAAATATGCATAACACTAAATGTATGTGGAAAACCCAATATGGGAAAAAAAACCATGAGAATAGCTACTAGAATATACTCCAACCTTAGAATCAATAACCTCACTAGTTACAAAATTTAAGGGTATTGACCCTAAGGAGACACCAATCCCTTGGTTTAAGAGTACCTACTCCAAGGAAGCACCAACTCCCTAACTAAGCACCAACTCAGCTTATTTGATGGCACCCACCAATAAAATTTATAATCAAAATATGGAGATATAACTCTAGATTATAATATTGATTCATAAATGAATCCAATTCCAATTCTTTGTTATAAGTCTAATCTATAACTGCTCATGATTTTCACATCTCTCTCTTCTTTTCTCTTCTCTTTACCTCTTTATCTCTATGTCTTTATATTTCTATATTTGACATACTTCATCAATCTTTTCCTCTTTGCCTCTTTATGTCTCTTAATTAAAATCTATTCAGTAGCACCAACAACATTTACTATATCCTAGATGACATATATATAAGCATTTTATCTAGGTCTCGTATATTTTCTATGTTCATACTTGGTCTATAACACATCATGCTCCATGTTTTCACTTAGTTCAATTAATAGGTTTCTTATTTCTATAATTCATGCTCTACCACTATGATTATTTGTATTATTACTATATTTAGCATGTATTGGGTTATGGTTTTGATGCACATGCCATATTACTCAATTTAGATCAATCACAATGATCTATATCATTGTTTGTGTCGTATAATGCATCTTTCTTGCATGGTCCATCACTTGATCATTGAGATGAACATATATTTAAATACTAAACATTGATCTTAAGTTATGCACCATGATCCCATGATATTTGTTTAAATCACTCAAATTTAAAAAAGGTCTATTAGATCAAGTTATGATAGGTTCATGTGCTCTGTTGGATCTTTGTATGCTTCTAGGATTAAATGTTTCAACTTTAAAATGCATCAATTGGGTCTTTTGATCTATGCTCCTACATGTTGTTATATCTTCAAAGTAGTACAAAATTTATCTTTATTTGTCATTAAAAATCAAGAACTTGATCTCATTGAGTCCACTTACTTTGTTATATCTTCATTTCATGATCACTCACTCACTATTGATCCTTGGAAGAAGCTTAATATTTATCTCTGACAAGCTCCTGTGAATGTGACATTTGGAACCCTCATGTGCCTTTTGTACATTACTATAATTTCTCATACTTTTGACACTTGAAACTCTCACGTGCCTTATTCAAATTTTTAGTCCTTGTGCTTGTGATATTTGGCACTAACACATTCCTTCTAATAACTATTAGTCCATGCACTTATGAAACTTGGCACTATCACGTGACTTATGATTCCCTTACTATTAGTCCTTGATATTATGACACTTGGAATTCCCACATTAATACTTGACTATTTGAATTTAAACCAATCCATATATTTATTGTGTAAGCTTTGTGATTGTGACACTTATCAATACCATGTTTACTTGTAGGTGCCTTTGATAAATTGACTTTGCTATGATTTGTTGGATCTTAAACATATGATTAAGCACTAATCATTGATCAAGCTAGGAAAAATATTAAGTCTAAGACTTAGGATATATTAATGTCTTTGATCATTGTTCAATTTAATAATTGCTAGGTCAAAGGGGTCAGTTGCACAATGATGACAAGAACTTAAGATATAACTTAAGTAACCATTTCTTACCTATATCAAGTCAACATAAAAATAAAACATGCATGTAAATTCTATGGATTAAACCCTTGGGGTTTAACTAAAAAACCCTATAATATTCAAGAACTAAAATAAATTATTTCTGAGCTCATTTCTCTTCATCTAAACTTGTGGACCATATATATAAGATGCACTCAAAAAACCCATAACATATTTTCAATCAATTGGTCTTCATCCTCTAGAAATGGTCTCTATAAAATCATGACAACTTTTCACTTTACAACTATAAAACATGCTCTTCTCTCTAATCTCATGCCAACAATCTCTCTTTTGACATCAATGACAATCATATTGCCAATAATAGGTGTAACAATATTGGCATCTGTGGGAGTAGAAGATTGACCATTATTAGATTTGTTCTTAATTTAAATTATGGCTTGTAGAATATATACATGATCATGGAGTTGTTTCTAAATTCTATCTCTAAAACTTCGTAAATTCTCATACTTATTAACTATAAGATTTTCATTATTAAGTGGGGGAGTGTGTCTCGATTCCCATCTTGTGTATCATCTTGATATTGATTGTAGTTATCATGTTTATATGTATTATCATTGAAGTCCAAATAATTAGGATGTGAAGGATAAATGAGGGGGTTGTAACTAGTCCGTTGTCCATGATTTAAGCTCAATAAAAGGAATTTGAGTATGTTTAATAGGATTACCACTAAGCTTAGCACTTCTTCTTAAAGTAAGAGATATAAATTTTTGAGATGACATATAGAAAATAAAATGAAATAGTGCTACTAAAATAGAATATATAAATTTTGAAAAGCATAACAAAGCCAAGGGAAATAGGAAAAACAATGGTGAAAACCCTAATAACATATAGGGATAGGGTTTGGGTAGTTTTTGAAGTAAGTTGGGTTCACCAAATGATTTAACTTTTTAGGGGATATGGAATGTAAACCTTAGGATATTAAAGGGTTTGAGTACAGTAAAGTAGGAAAGAGATATGCAATAAATCAAACCATTGATTTATGTAAGAATTGACCTAATCTAATATTTGTAAAAATAGAAATGAATGAAACAAATAATTACTTAGCTATAAACTGAGTGAGATGGATGATCTAGGGGTTAAAAAATTGCACAAAAGTTGATCAAGGTGTTGTGAACAAAACCCAGGTGTCATAAATCCTCCTAGATAGTAGTGTGATACCTTGGATAGTAACACACCATGATAGTGGATTTTTGTTTCACATTAGTGTCCTTATGTAGGGAGTGATGTGAGCCTCTAGGAGTACTTGTGTTTGAGTCTGATAGGCCTGTTCTTATGTCAAAAAAACCTACATCACTATCTATGACCTATTTTGGACTAATTTTTTCTTTAAAACCTATATCTCTAGGTTGTTAGGGTATTTAAGAGGCACAAGTAATAGAAGTGTGATGTTAGCTAGGTAGGATAAATTTTCTAAACAACCCACTATTTTGAGAGTTTCCTAAATACCAATACCTTGAGAAAGGATAATGATCGATGTAGTTCTCCCAATCTAAGTGCTAGTGCTGGTGTTATTGAATTATAGTATGAGTGTCAACTTGAGTTATTTGAATGAGGCTTGTGACTATAAAAATATGTATATTTTGATTTTAGGGTGGCTATAGATGACTGTATATAAAAGTAGGGAAGAATGAGGATCAACAAACTTGATTATGTACTACTTGTTTTGTGCTTGTTTATGTATTTTACATTAGAATTACATCTAGAGGATAAAGGGATAAAATTCCTATATTTATATTGATTTGGTGCTTGTGTGGAGTGTGAAATAGGTCTACGCTAACCCTAGGTGTCTTAGGAATTGAAAACATATTTGTTGGTGTTTAAATTAGCCAAGGGACACTAGTGTTATACCTTGGTCACTAGCATGGTGTGTTAGTGTCTAAATAATTGTGCTAGTGTCCAGGTGGTAGAAGCTGAGCTACCAGGGGCCTAAATCCCTAGGGGAAGATCTAGTAATAATTTTGGTATGTCTGGGGATTTTTAAGGCCCAAACAAAATTTGGATAAGTGTCAAAAGAGGCCCTAATATAGGTCTAGGGATAAGCTATGGATGCATTATCTCAATTGATAATCATTGCACTCAAGTGACATTTTATATGACTATAGAAACACTCTAAACATAGGGTGAAGCCTTATGGGGATTTAATCAATGAAACTAAATCTATGTTAAAACTATGATGCCTCTATTAATCCATGATAACAGGGTCCATAGAGGCTTTATTGAAGTTTTGGGGAGGAAGGACAAGCCATGGACTATCAAGCCTTTCCACTTTCTCACTCTCCTCCTTTAATTATTTTTCATGAAGCACATGAGCCATGAATCTTAATTTGAATTTTGTGTGATGCATCCTTATGGATTAGATCAACTTTTAGTATTTTCACAATCCAATGATTATGATAACATCTAATCCAAGGGTGGAGATTTATTCATCCCCTTTTGGAAGGAAAATTACTGTAACACTAAATTACTTTTCAAGTATTTTTAAGTTGACTAAACTTTATTAAGTTGTGCACCTTATGTTTTTATGTTAAGTTAATTTTCTAAATAGGGGAGTCATTTTGACAAATATTATGTGGTACTAGAAAAACTATGGGGCATTATGTTATTATTAAAAATTAGGATATAATTAGAACTTGATATCATACTAGTTTGAATTTAATAATAGAAACATTGGAACCCAATACTACACTACTTAGAACCAATAATAGATATTTTGGAATATAATACCATATTAGTTAAAACTAATGATATAAATATTGGAATCCAATTTCATAAATTATAAAATTAGAAATGATAAAACTATAAGTCTATATTCTTAAACATATGTACATATTTAATTAAACTGATGGTTATAAATGGTAATATGAGATATCCCTTGTGTTTTATTCACTCCTTGGGTAGGCAAGACATTTTTAACCAAGGGTGTAGATGTAGGCATTGTAACAATGGTAGTTTTTTGAACACCCATGGTGGAATTGGTACCTAAAAAATGTTCATTAATAATATTAAAGAGATAATATGTTTTTTTATTATGATTTTACCATTTTATCTTTATGTAAATTTTTAAATGCTAGGATCAATTGTAAAACCTTATCCAATTCTTGAGGATTTTGGAGAATTCTATTTCAAAATTTTGATAAGGTTTTAGCTTGATTTAAATTTACCCCACTAATACAGTTAGGATTAATTTGATCTTCTTATTCATGATTGTCTTTATTATCATATTCTATGTTAGGCACATATACATAATCATCAATTTTCACGTATTCATTAACAATTTTATAATCAAAAGAAGAGGAAGAAGACTGAACATTAATTTCATTTAATTTTATAATTTTAGTTGAAACTTAAGGAGTGTGATTATGCTCAATATGTAAATCACTTAATATAAAAATTAACCTTAGAGGAACAAAGTAACTATCCTACTTAGATGACATAAGATGAAAGCGTGCAAGTATGCATAAGATTAGGAACTAAAGATGAAAAATACTAATTGTATTTTGTATGAGACAATAAAAAATCAAAACTAAAAATCTAATTTATATGCAAAAATCTAAAACCTTCAAATGGAGGATAAAAACATAATAAAAACCTAGGGTTCGGCATGCTCGATAAAATATTCACCTTCACCATATGTTTAAACTATTTTGGATTAATACTAACCCAAAATAAGATATAAAAGTCTAAATGAATTCATATGATTTATATATATATATATATATATATATATATATATATATATATAAAAGTAAAAATTTTAAAGTAAAATATTGAAAATTATTTGGCACTCTACATTTTTAAATTGAAAGTACAAAAAAATGTAAAATACTTAGTGGTTACCTATACTATGAAATAATGATACTACAAGAATGAAGTAAGAAATGAATAAAAGGGTACTATGAGTCATTTAGATCAAGAATTGGGGTTCTAGGATCACTTATATAGTAACATCAACCTTTGGTCACGACTATATGACACTGTGTTCCAAAGCTAATAGTTTTTATATTTAATTATTTCTCTTTTATTCTAGTATAGGCTATTTCAAATGCTTCTTTTATTTATTTATCTATGATCTTTAGGTCTGACTATGCGTGTAACTCCTATAAATATATATCCTTGACTAAAAACCATAATTATAGTTACAATGATAGCTTTAGGCATTTAAAATAAGATGAAAGGTGGGTTGATTTGACCCACAAAAATCCTTGGTGAATGGTTGGGCATTGCCTACATAGCCAATACTTGGAAGAGGGAAGTCAAGTCGCATGTAATTCTCCCCATTAGGTGAATGTGTGTAATAGTTCTCATTTAATGGATGAAAAATGTAATATAGCTATTGATACATGGAAATTAGAAACTTTGGCTTGGATTATTGTGATTTAGAATTGGATAAGACCTACTCTTGATGAATTATAAGTAAATTACGAATAATAGGTCTATCCTCTTAAATGTGTTAGTGATTGAGTATTTGTTTTAGAGCTTTCTAAATGACTAATAGACTTATATACGTTTTTAATTTATATGGGACACTTTGGGTACTTTATCACACTATCAAAATAAAAAATTATGACATGGCCAATAGGAATCATTTAAATTTTAAATGTGACCATTTTTTATGCAATTAAAAAAAATTAGACTCATCTACTACCGTTAGATGATATGTTCTAAGTTTGAGTCTACTTTATAAGAGACAATAACACTAATATGATCATCTAGAGATGTTTGAGTATGACAATCAAATAGTTTGACATAATTTTTGGAATTATTATAGGTTACTTATAGAAAATAGGAGGCCTATACATGTATAATGGTCAATTAGATTCATGTATGTATGTACAAGTCATGTAGGGTGATGGTAAGTCAAATATAGCATTTCCAAGTATCAATTATTAGTTTAACTTTTCTACACATTATGTAGTCCCAATTAGGTTCATGTTTCTTAAATTGGCTTAAATTATATCCTTTAATAATCTATTATGGTAATTAGTTTTATCAGTGATGAAATTTGGGCCAATTGAACCCTAAATCACATTTTATAATCACAATTAGGGCCACTTATTGGAGCGTGATGTTTATAAAATTTAATTGAAACACACCGAGTAATATTAGAAATGTTAATAACTAATCAAAAAGAACCCAAAACCTTTAAAATGACTATGTTTGCCCAAAATAGACACTGGTTGCAAAAGTTAAACCTTGAAAGCCTTAGGTTCGACACTGAAATCTTGAAATTGATTAATTACTGACTAGATTGGATTTTGAAAAAATATCTTCTAAACCAAAATGTTTGGATTTTTGAGACCAATCCCAAAATATCTAGTGTGGCCTTACTTTCTTATAGTCACTAAATTAAATGTAAAGTATAAGACTTTTACTCAATTTTTACTTTAATAAATATACAACTTACCTTTTACTTTTTAAACTTGCACTACTTAGAAGCCTTTTAAATTTTAAAGAAACAACAAAGTTTGCACACGCTATAGTTTATAGAAAAAACTTCATGTATGTACTTTAGGTTTAGTAATTACTGAGACTAAATGAAAAATGTCATACACACTTTTCAACAACAAGTATTTTTTTTTAAAATTTGTATTTTTGAACACATATGTTAGATTTTTACCACACTTACCCCATGTAAAATTAATTTATATAATTGATATGATAATTATATATCCATCATATTTAATTACATGTTTGAATGGTAAAATGTCTATATAATGACATATCTTATTATGTTTGTATACATACTTTACATGATAACACTTTTTGTATATTAAACATGTGCACATAACTCTTGTTTTTTTATATGAGTGATTTTTAGGATTCATATATCATAATAAGATGGGGCATACATCAGTCTTGTCTTAAATATTAAGTCCATGATAGGTAGATAGTTCAATATTTGTGTTAGATTATGTGATTTATATGGAACAAATTGAGATAGATTGAGGCATATATAAGGCATACGTGGGGTATTCTAAATTATTGTGAGGAATAGTTGCAATATTCATTGAAATATTAAGACATATTATATGGGTGATATTGAGGATACTTATTAGATTATGTAGATTTCAAAATATATTATGTCATTTTATATCATTTTGAGGTATAGATGGATCGTATTTGGTAACTCAATGTTATATATATATATATAAATTGAGGTGAACGACGGTAATAGTTTCATCATTGATTGATAAGTTGTTTTAAAATTAGAAAAAAGTTTTTTGATGATATTGAGATGGTTGTCTTTAAGGTTTATATGGAACTCAAATTCTAGCACTTGTCCATTTATAATTGTGGTTGAGGAATTAACACTCATAAACACATGTTTTTAGCATTTGTATCTCCTTGGCACATAATCACCCAATTGAATTTTCCAAAAAATTGGAAGAATGATTTTTTTACCCTCATGTTTATTTGTTATTTAAATTTTAAATTTCAAATAATTAAATGATATAGTTTATTTCATTTTTTTCATGAGTGTACATTGATCTATATGTGTTTCATGGATAAAGTAAGACATTTGGGGAATACACATCAACATCAAGTGTGATTCATTGTAGGTATCAAATGTCTTCTTTTGCCCTTTTAATCTAGCATTTTTAATACTAAATTAAAAGGGGGACATTGTAAACACTCAAAAAGGTATTACACACTTGTAAACATCAACTTTGTCACACTCTAACACACTTTTAATTTACATATACATTTTAATTTTTTTAGCACTTTCCCCTATCCATATACAAAACTATCTATTGTTCAACCAAATTTACCAGATACACATGTTTAGGATCACCCTAGTTTGTGCAAGAAACTTACAAAATATTAAATAGATAATTTACAAATTATAGCTCATTGGTTTTCACTCTCAAGATAGTATTGATAACAATCATATAATTATATATTTTCATATGTGTTGGTCTCTTTTGATAAAGTCGAAAACACTCCACTATAATTTAGACATGTTTCATAGGTAGGTCATAGTGGGAAATATCAAAGAGTTATTTATAAATACAAATCAAACCTAAGGTAATAGTAACTTGGTCATTTGCTCATATGTGGCATTCACATTTAGAAATCAATTATCACTCCCTTGAGATATTATAATAAATGCATACGTATTTAAAAACCCCTTAAATGAGTATCCCTATTTTCAATTTTGAATGTAAACACAAGCTCAAAGTTTCATAAAAATCAACTATCAAACGTTGAACATTACATTAAATTCTATCATGGTCATGATTATGCACGGGTGTGTGCACATGTGCACACATACACATGGGATAAATAAATGAAATTTGAGCTCTTTTCATAGTAATGGAAAATAGGAAACACTAATTTAACTATTATGGATTGGTTGGGGCCATCAATCCCATCTTTTTAACCACTTTTTTAAAGGCCATCTTGTGTTGAAAGTTTAATTAGAGTTTCAATAAAGGGAGGAGGAAAAAAGGATCGATACACAATACCAATGAAAAAAATACATACTAAACTCATCTATATGTGCAAGTGTAGTGATATCAGATGGTACACACCATCATAGTCAATTATAATAGTACATGTCATCATATGGGTCTAATATTTTATAATAGATTTTGTGTAGGTTTGAAGCTCCTAATTCCTAATTTAAACAATTACAGATATGACATAAAAATGTTTTAGGTACTTTGATGCATAAAAAGAGGAATAAAAATACAAAATAAACTAATTTTATGTTTCCTCCATATGTTTTTCAATTCTAAATTTATTAAGTGAAATATTAATCTACCCTTTTACATTTAAATTTATATGATTAATTCCCTATTTTACATAATCTAAAAATTCATAGTTTTATCTTATTTAGACCACACTAATCAAAAACATTAGTAAGATAGTTTGATCATCGACTTAGTCAAGGTCAAGTGAGCCCCAAATACCTTGGGCCAAATTAGGTCCATGATGAAACCAATTATTGTATTGAGTTTTTTATTAAACTAATCACTCAATACACCTAAGCTAACATTATATGGTTGTAATTAGTTGCACATGTTAAACTTGGTCCTAATTGCATCCCAATTTGAAAAAATTACTTGATTGGTTTCACATGGTATGAAATTGGGGATAATAAAACCTTGATTGATATTAAAACATCACAATTAGCTATATGAGGATCACTTAGCTCAAATTAAATACTTGATTGATCTAATTACTTGATTAGTTCTAAATGGTATGTATTTTGGGAGCCCCAATTAGAAATATATGGTCAAAATTAGTTGCATGGGGTGTAGTTGGTCCTAATTGCATACCCATTTGAATGAATTACATGATTAGTTCCACATGACACATATTTTTTTACAATCAAACCTTGATTGACATCATATGATCAAAATTGGTTACACGAGGCTCACTTGGGCTAGATTATGTACCACATTACAAAAATTACTTTATTGGTTCAATATGTTATGAGATATAGGCCAATTGATCCCCAATTAACTTTATATGGTTGTAATTTGTTTCATAAGGCCTGTTTGGCTATAATTACATACTATATTAATATAATTACTCAATTTGTTCAATTGGCATTAAATGGTTACAATTGGTTATATGGGGAACACTTGGTCCTAATTGTGTATATATTTCAATGAATTACTCAATTGGTTTCACATGGTATTAAATTATGTTTATTCAAGTCTTAATTGAAATTATCTGGTCACAATTGGTTGAACATGGATTGTTTAGCCCCAATTGCATATTATAGTGGAGAAATTACTTTATCAATTTATTAAGGTATGAAATTGAGGCCAATTGATATTTGATTGATAATATACGGTCAAAATTGGTTTTGTGATGGTCAAATGGGTTAAATTAATTACTAACTTAAATAATTACTCGATAGGTTTAACATTGTATGAAGTTAGGTAAAATTAACTCATGATTAACATTGTATGGTCACAATATGTTACATGGGGTGTGATTATCTCTAATTACATATTAGTTTGAATTGATTAGTGAATTGGTTCAACATAGTACACATTTTGGGGAAATTGGGCCCATTTTGAAATTATATGTGCAAAATTTTGTGTAGTTGTTTACTTGGCCTGAATCACATATAACACTAAACAAGTTACTATTTTTTCAATATTATACATAATTAAGGCCAATTGATCTCAAACTAACATTAAATAGTCACAATTGGTTGCGTGTGTCTTGTTTGACCTATATTATATACTGAATGGATTCAATTTATTGGTTATCTCAATATGATTCACAATTGAATCTAATCAATATCCAATAAGCATTATATGGTTTCAATTCATTGTACGAGGTGTGGTTTGGCTGAATTACATACCAACCTGAATCAATCACTTGATTGGTTTAATAAGGTGTGTAATTAGGGAAAATCAAACCCAAATTAGATTATATGGTCATAATGTTTTGCAATGGGTGTATATGGTATTAATTTCATGCCTAATTAAATTAATTACTTGATTATTTTAACAAGATATTTAATTAGTGATAATCAATCCTTGACTGACATTAGATGGTTGCAATTAATTACATGGGGCAAAAATACATCTAATTTATTATTGTATTAAACTAATTATTCATTTGATTCAACATTGTATTCCATTTTCACCAATATAACCCCAATTGACATTATATGGTCATAGTTCATTGTATGGGTTGTACTTAGTCCCAATTATGTACCAGCTTGAATTAATTATTCAACTAATTCAACATGATGTGAAATTATTTCCAATAAAATCTAATTAAAATTATATGGTTAGAATTACTTTCATGAGGTTTGAATTTACCCAATTTCATACCAATTTATATGGATTACTCACTTGGTTTGACATGGTACATGATTGGGGTCAACTAAACCTTGATTGACATTAGATAGTCATAAATGGTTGCTTAAGGCTTGCTAGGCCCCAACTACATTCAAAATTAAATCAATTACTTGATTGGTTCAATAATATACATAATTGATATAAATTGGTCTAAAACTAACATTAGATGTTCAAAATTCCTTGTATGGGGCATGGTTGAATCTAATTATGTAGTAGATTAAATTAATTACTTGATTAGTTTAGTATGGTACACAATTGAATTAAATCATGCCCCCAAATGTTCCAATTCATTTCATGGGGCATGGTTGGTCCCAAAGTGCATAACAAATTGAAATAATTACTCAACTGGTTTAACATGGTACATAATTAATTTAATGAGGCTTAGTTAGCCCTAATTTCATAACATATAAAACTAATTTCTTGATTGGTTCAATATGATATACAATTGGTGCCAATAGAGTATTTAATGACATTAAATGGACATAATTAGATGTAAAAGGCTCAATTAGCCCTAAATGTGCACCATATAAAATCAATTACTCATTTTATTAATGGGATATATAATTAGGGCTAATTAACTCCAATTGAAAATAAATGGTTATAATTATTTGCATGAGGATCAATTGGACCCAATTATGTATAATATGGAAAAAACCAAATGATTGGTTCAATACAATACATATTTAGGTAAAATCAAGCTACAATTGACATTATATGGCCATAATTTATTGCATGTTGGATAGGTATGTAATTGGATCCAATTGAGTTACAATTGAGATTAAATGTCCAAAATTGTTTCAAAAGGATTGGTTGTCCCCAATTTTAAATAATTTATATCCAATAAATCTATTGGATAAATATGTTATGTAATTGGGTCCAATGAAGCTCCATTTAACATTAGAAAGATATAAGTAGTTTTGCTTGGCTTGGTTTGCCCCAATTTCATATCATATAAAAAAATTTAACCATTTTTGGATGAGTTAAGGGGGAATAACCTAGTCAACTATGGAATAATATATTATAAAATAAAGCTAATTAAATGAATATAAATTTATAATATTATGATAAATATTATAAACCTAAAAAATAATAATGCCAAAATTGTTTATGAAAATTGAAATACAAGGAAGAAATAATACTTAGTTTATTCAATGATGGTCAGGTAGATCTGATATGTATAGGTGCATAAGAAGATAAACTAATGTTCCACCTAGGTTTGTCATATTCTATAAATTAACATTTTTATCATCCTAGACACTACCATTACATTTTAGATAATATCATTGATGCTTATATCTATAGACATTATTTATTAATTATATATCACCTCAGTCTTATACACTTGGATAATACATATCACGGGCATAACTTCAGCTTCTAGACCTTTACCATTAATAAAAGTATCACATACACTATCTCTATGTGCCTCATTGCTTATTTTAGTCTTACTAATTCCATTCTGATGATTGAGGCCTTTTATCTTTCCATAATGTTGTAAAATTTATTATCTTCCATCTTTGTAATTTTTTGAACTTCACGTATTTTCCAACTGCCCAAACATTTACATCCCAATCAGATGCCTACATAGATGCAAGAATCATATTATGACATAAGTGTCCAATGACATAAATTCATCTAATTTACAAATAAAACATATTCCTATGGTTAGCATAATTCTTTTTATGTGAGATATTATTCAAAGGGATTGGTATGAATACAAGACCAATCCTTAATCATGTCTCACCTAGAAAATTCTTACCTACTCACAAGCAACCTATCAAAAGCATTATATCAAGAACTTAAGTGAAAAAATATTCCAATTTTAATCCTATTTCCATATTAGTCATAGGGACAATACATCTATAGGTATGAAGTAATGAAGGAGCATTCTATGATCCATGTTTTCCAACTTACAAGCTAGGTCATTGTTTTACTTATCAAATATTGCATGATTCACACATATGCCAACACATAAGGAATAAATATATAATTCTAAGGACCTATTTAAAGTATTGGTTAATGTAGGTAGCATCATGAACAAAGGGGTCTTTGGGGTAGCTCAAAACCATGTGTCCACTAACCCATTTTTTCCACAACCACTATGAAGATGAATAACTAGGGTTTTGTTATATTTTACAAGGAATGATAGTCCATGAACCATATATGAATACACCAGAGTAAAGGTTAAATAGAACCTAGAAGCATATAGGTAGTCATGTCAAGTTTCAGTAGGTATTCCATACTGTACACCTATATTTGAGTTAGATAGTAACATTGATAAAACCATCCCAGGTAAAAGCAAGTGTCTGCAACTATAGATATATAATTTATAGAATTAGGTGATCAATCAAAAATATAGATCCAATCTACTTTCTATTTGTTCTAGCTATAAATTTATATTATCATCATAACCAAGTATCTTATGTTTATTATCATTACAATATCTACCATAACTATAATTTATATTCTTAAAATATCTCAACATGATAAATTTAGTATATGTTTATCTAAGTTTTGAAATTAATTGGCCTAATTTAGAGATAGTTTACCATCCTTGTGCCATAGCCTATCTCTACTCATTTAAAACATATCTAGATATTTAGTGTTAAATATTTGGTGAACCTAATTCATATGAGTGCAAAAAGTTTTTATGATTCTTAGGCTTTTTAGACATCTGGGGTTTGAAATTGTTGTGATTTTTCAATTCTTACTTATACCATTTTGTAAAACTTAGGCATGTCCCTATATTTGGTGGCGTTCTTATTAAACACATTGATAATCCCCTTATACTATCTAAAACCAATGAGATACCTAATCCTATAGATCATGATGATATCAATGTTGAAAATGAATAACATATTGATGAGGTTGTCATAAAATATGATTCTAAAAATTAAAATCATGAATCCAATGAAAAAAGTGAACATGAATAAATAACCCAAGAATAAGTGTAATTTATTTTATTTTTTCATGAGAGTATTTATCAAAATCTTGATGACCTTGATGAGATTATAAAACAATATTGGAAACCTATAAATTAAAAGGCATAACTAAAACATCAATTCCCTTGGATAATTCATTCATTCCTATATGTAGTGGGGGCATGGGTTATGTTTTTATACCTTTGTTCCCAAAGGATCAAAATGATATTGCTACATTCATTATAGGATGAACAAATGATTCAACTCAAATGCTAGTTTCAATGCCTATTTCCACTCAAACCATACTTGCATCCCATTTGATAACTACTCAGCTTGGTAATCTATATCCCAATGTATTTAAAATGAATACTCCTCTTCAATATACAAATACCTTGGAGGAAAAGGTCACAAGTATTAAACAAAAGGATTTAAATTCTCCTAATACTATTGATTCACAAGATGTGTTACATAACCCAATTTCACCTAAAATATCTTTAAACCTTTTACCAACTAGTTTTTTTGAACCAAAGTTCACATTTTATGATGGCAAGGGTGATCCTAAATAGCATATTTGATCTTTTTATGTGGCATGCCTTAATTATGCCTCCAATAATAAACTTTTGACCAAATTATTTCTAAAGATCCTCAATGATTATGCTTTGAGGTCATTCTATGATTTACCTTTTCAATTAGTAAAGGCATTAAGACCTATTGCATATCATTTTTAGGCACACTTCTCTATTAACATTATCTAAATTTTTTTCTATGACCAAATTGTAAAGATCAAATAAGGAACTAATGAACTTATTAATGAGTATAACTTAAGTTACAAGATAATTTTGGCATAAATGACTTATCTTATGGCATATAAATAACTTCAAGATATTTTCAAGCAAACTTTGGTTTATCATTTACATGAGTCCATTATAGTCAAAAATTTCAAATCTTTTATTGACTTATGCCGTATTATTTGTGATATTGAAACAAAACTTATCTCATTGAAAAATTTTAAGTATGTAGAAAATAAAATGACTACATTTACATATAATAACAAGTTTACTCTAAAAACAAGTTATAAGGTCAAACCTATTGATCCTAAAAAAGAAACAACCACCATGGTTAATGTGGTGTCATAACCACATAATCAAATTTTTTATCCAATGCACTACAAAGATAATTTACATGCTTACCCATTTGTCCCACTTCATTACACCCATGACTTGTAGAGTGTCATCTTATATTTCTCCCTCATCCTATTGAGGTTGATATGATTATACCTCTACCTAAAGGTTATGATGTAAATGTTTATTGTAACTATCACCAAGTCCCTAGGAACTCTATGGATATTGAAGCATAAGACGCAAGATATCATCAATGACAAAAAAAATTACATTTGATGATCCTCCAAAAGAATTAGGTTCATAAACTTGATCACCAGAAATAAAAAAAAAATTCAACAATCCTTTGCAAGATCATCCAAAGAAGGAACTAGAAGTGAAAATAACATATAATGCACATCCTTCTCCACCTCATTTTGGGCACCCATTATATGAGATTATTATTACCTATACAAGGCATATACCTCATATCATTCAAAGAGATTATATTAATTTTTGACACTAAAATTAGGGGTGATAACTCAGATCTTCATTCCCTATTCATTCGAGCATACCTTGATCACCAACATATACATAGTGTTATCATTGATAATGGTACAAGTGATAATGTTTTTACTATGACATTAATTATGAATTTAGGTTATAAAAATCATGATTTACATACTTTGACTAGATTAGTTAGATCATTTTATGGGACCTCACAATAGGTTCTTAGTGAGATTGACTTACTTTTATAAGTGGGTCCTACACATGTAGTTATTACCTTCTCAGTTATACCTTCCAAGTCTATATTTGATATGTTATTGGGATGAACTTAGATATTTACACTCTAAGAAGTGCCTTGTATAATCCATGGGTGTGTTAAATACATTCATGATAATAGGGTAATTACATTTTCTAGATTTCCATAAGAACATCTTTTTAAACAAGAAAAGTTTATACCCAGGAAATTAATTATCGAACCTCCTATGGTTAATATTCCATAATAGGGTAAGTAGTAGGGAATCCCCTTTACTAGTTGGCCATTACTTAAGAGACCATTGCATTAAAGATTCATAATGGGTTTCATGGAATCCTTATATAATACACACCATATTCAAATATCTAGAGCACCTACACATGTTCTTATTACTATTATTCCAAATAAACCATAGACCAGTCAGTGATGGGTTATGCAAACCCATACTCATACTATTTATGATTCACAACCATAGATTACTATTATAAATACGTAGATCATAATATATGATATAATGGAAAATATTACACCTATGCACACTCCTTGATAGTATCGCTAGTTTATTACACTAGGTTCATAGTGGGAAGATACCTATGACTATGAGCATCCTTTGGATGAGATCATAGGATTGTCTTTTCCTTTAACATATTCCAGAAATAACAAATTGTAAATAAAAATCCAAAATCCAAAAACATGTTCAACATTTACATATCCTATTAACTCCTTGGCATATATGTTTTTGGTTCCATGTTGGTAGATGGCATACCATTATTTTATATATAAACATGTTTCACTCATCTTTTGAGTTTGATACAAGCATACATAGATACATGATATATACAATTTTGGATGTTGGTTTTTACTTCTACTCATGTCATCAGGACATTGGGTACATCCACTTATATGATCATGATAAATCTAGGTTATATCCTTATATGGTCACTTTACATTATCATGTTTGAACTCCTATATCTAGTTACACATGACTTTATCTATGTTCATATCTTTTGTAGTGTAATTAATATGCTATGTACTTAACATGTTTTGTTAACACATGTATCCAGAGACTAATATGATATATTTATGTTGGTTTTTTATGATTTAATTTATAAAATTACTAGAGTCTTACCTTGTTATTATCTTGATTGTTTGAGAATTTGAATATGGTCTATTGTTTTTTTCCTTCATGTCTCTTTGACATTTGAATATGTCATTGTATATTATATGTTGACATTTGAGTATGTATTTCCTTGATTTATGTATATTCAATTAATTCATGTCCCTTTGATCATGTGACATTTAAGTATGCCCCTTTCTTGAGGTATCTATGAACCATTATCTTTTGAATCACTTTTGAGTGCTTTGGTGTGTGTGTTTCATTACTTTTTGAGTTTTTACTATTAATATCTAGACATTTCCATGATATACATCATGCATCTTAGGACTTGGTGTGACCACATTCTTCATGATTCAATGATATATCTACCTAGACATGTTCCTTTTATATGATACATAACACATTCATAATTTACATGATTATCATATCCTTTTTAGGTTAGGTAACTACTAGTTAAAAATTTACCTCAATTTAAATGTGGGGAACATTAGTGAGGGAATACCATAGAGGCATGACTTATGCATTGATTCATAGATTCATATTGTAGTGGGGTCATGTTTAGAAAACATGTTCTCCATATTTGTCATAGTTTTAGATTCAATGGGGGCATGTGTTGAAAACATGTTCTCCCCACTTATTCATTATTTATCATACCTATATTATAGTGGGGGCATGTTTTGAAAACATATCATCCACATTGTCACTTACACTAGTTTGCAATTTTAGATTATAGTGGGGGCATGCTTTGGAAATATGTTCTCCATACTTACATAGTTTCAAATTGGCCAAAATCATAATTATATGATGTAAAAACACATTTTTAGTAGAATTATATACATTGATACCACTATTAAACACATATAAGGTGCATATGCTATGCTATGTGTGCCTAATTTTGAAAAAATCAAATTAATTTCAAATTCTGAACACTTTTAAGAACTATCATCACCCACTAAGTTAGAATTTTGCAAACTATATTGAGATAATCTCCTATAGTAGTTAGTTAAATTTTTGGTATGGTTGATGTAATTAAATCATTCAATCCTATCAATTTTATAGATTGAAATTTATCACATGTAAAATCCCCTATGTAATCTTGCCCAAACTTTAAATTTTCCCAAGTTTTTTTTAACAATTTGTTTGCTTATGGTGATTGACTATTTAAAAGTTTTATATTTGTTTTCATTTTATCTTGTAGAGATACCATTCAAATTTACAAAGTACTCAAATAAATAAATAACATCAAGAAGGAAATTGATCTATTCATAAACCAAGATATGACAAAATTTAGACAATATTATGTATTATGAGAGAAAAAATATAATGCATCAAACTTATGAAATTCTAACCTTGAGTTGACTGTAATAATATTGCATAGCTCTAAAATTCAATTTGAAAGGTTCTCTATTACAAAAATAGAGTAGTATATGGACATGAACAACAATGAATCCAATAAAACTATGCTCATTTCATACACATTTTCTAGTATTGAACAACAACAAATAGAATAATAATTTATACTTCCAAAGCACACACATATTGATGAAACTTTCACAAATATTTTAGTTTTAAAAAAACATATTATATCACTTATAAATGTACAACAATTAAATTTTTGATGTGAACCAAAGGTTTCCAAAACACCTAGAAAATCTCACCCCATAATGACCATCAATAGGAACTTAGCATCCAAACCCACATGAAACCTTAAAAAAATAACCCACATAGAAATAGAAGCTTTGATATCAACTCTACCAATACCAAATTACTCAAAACCTTCAATAAATCCAAACTCATCTAGTAAAAAACCTTATTTCATAACATGGCATCCATACATAACTTTCTTGGTAAAATATTGATCACAACAATAAAACCTGAAAATTATCCTTTCAAATTATTCATTAATTTCATACCATAACCATTGAAGTACCAATGAAAAATATGACTAAATTCACCAATCACTTGTTAGGGAGGAATATTTCACCACTAAAATTTATCTTCCCAATTTTCATCCTCCAAAGGTTGAGATGAACTAAGTTTGATCTCCAGAACCACAAGGGTTTCTATCAGATAAATATAATAAACTCTAGAATCAAATGAGCTCTCAATTCCCCTTTTTATAAGATTTTTAGGGAAATTTTCATAAAATACTTTTTTAAAATCACTTTATTAATTTATTAAACCTTTTAACAAAAAAAAAGTGATTTATTTTATTTTTAAAACATTTTTGACATTGAAAGTCACTTTTAAGTATCTCATCATTTAAATTTTTCCATTCTATTTCCAATGAGCTATAATACTCAAGTACTCAATTAATTATTCTAATTAAAATGAAAAACTTAGTAAAATTAATTAAAAATAGCTCAATAATACACCTAATTAATGATAATGGTAAAAAATCATCAAAATTGAAGATTGATTGTGTAGGATTGAACATGATGATGAAAGATGATAAACGGACCATGCTCGGTGACTTACTAAAAATAGACGCTCCATCCAAGAATCTTGGTGCCCAAACTAGAAGCCTAAAATAACATATAAAAGTGTTTTATGACTCCATTAAACCATTATATTTCACTATTAAAATCAAAATACCCCTCTGATTAGGTTGACACAAACCCAAAAAGTCAATACCAACTGAATTGCAAGAGAACCCAAAAATGGGGACATTACATCACTTCATCCAACTTCACTAGTTTTATAGTTTGAATTAATTTGGTTTAATCAAACTCACTAGGTTGTAATTATTATTTTTTTGTATGGTTAGGCTAATATCAACTTTCAGGTGGCAACTCACTTTTTATTTAAGGGTGGGGGCATGTGTCCTCAATTCCCTATCTATCTCTATAGATATATGCACTTTCCAAATTTTATAGTTTATCCTAATATCATTTTTAATGATTCATGATGCTATATATTTTCAAATAAAATTTATAAAATTCAATATGGTTACATCAATACACAGGTGTATTGCTAAACCTTGCTCTCTTTCAATGTAAATCATTTCAATTCTTTCAATTTCAGATTATATGTATTGATTATATATTGTAACTTACTCTTTGTTGTAGGTCAGTCACCAAAAAATTACTCAAGATGGAATCAAGAAAAGATAAGGTGTGTTATACACACCTAGGTATGCATTCTTTTTCCTATAAATTAACAATTTCATTACTAGATTAGGGGAAGGGGAATTTAGAAACTATTTATGAATTATATAGCACTTTAGTCTTCTACACTTAGAAAATACATATTATGGACATAAATTCATCTTAAATACCTTTCTTTCTACTAAAAGGCTTGCATACACTATTTATCTATGCCTTATTACTTATCTCTTAGTCTGACCAATGTCATTCTGATGACCCAAGTCTTATATCTTGCCCAAAATGTTGTAAACCTGATTATCTTCCATATTTTTAAGATGTAAACCCATACCTATTTTATAAATACCTAAACACTTGTGTCTCGGTTAGATGCATAAATTAAAATAAGTGTGATATTCTAATGCAAGTGTCTAGTGCCTTAAAATAATCTAATTTAAAAATGAAATGTATTCCTATGTTCACCATAAGTTGTTTTATGTGAGATATTGTGTAAAGGTATTGGTATACATGAAATATCAATCCTATTTAATTATTCACTTATAAACTTATTACCTAATCACAAGGCAACCTATTAAAAGCATTCAATCAAGCACTCAAGCAAGTAAATTTTCATTAGTTTCTCCTATTTACATGTTAATTATAGGGAAAACACATATATAGGTCTAAATTACTGAAGTATCATTCTATGAGCCACATTTTTCAAGTCAAAAGATAGGTCATTATTATACTTACTTAACACACATTTCACAACTCACACACAATACAACACATATGGGATGACTATATAAGTCTAAGGCCCTTCTTTGGATTATTGGATATGTAAGAAGCACTAATTGATCAATAATTATGGAATATCAACACCATGTTCCTGCTAACCCTTTTTCCTATATCCACTATGAATATGAAGGACTAGGGTTTTGATATTTGACAAGGAGTGATAGTCCATTACCTAGATCTCAATTCACCAGAGTGAAGGCAATGCAAAACCCAAAATCATCTATCTAGTTGCATCCAATTTTAGTAGGAATTTAATAATGAAAACCTATATATGAGATATATAGTAGCAATATTACAACCATCCTAGGTTGATGCATGTGTCTTTAGCTATAGAGCTATGATTTCTAGAATCAAGTAACTGATGTAGAATCCAAATCTAATCTATTTTTTTACTATTCTAGATCTATATTTACATTAGCATTAGAAATAGATATGTATATTTTGTTGATTATCATTGAAATATCTAACATAACTATATTTTTTATTCTTATCATATCTTATCATAATAAATTTAGTATATGTTTATCTTAATTTTATAATTAATTAGCATGACTTAGAGATAGTCTACTATCCTTATACCCTAGTCTATCTCTACCCCTTTTAACCCTAGATTACCTAATCTATATTTTAGGGTTAAACCATATAATACTTTTTATGATCCTATATAGATCAATATATAGTCTATTTTATGTAACAACCACCTACACTTACTAGGTTTCATTATCACCTTGCAGTTTATCAACTCAGATTGCACACAATTTTTTTGAATCAGTCTTTTGATCCAAAATCCAAGGTCCTCCAACTTAGTGTGTTATATTGAAAAATAGAGGTTAGTAGTCTCAAGTGAATTCAAGATGACCTTAAATACCCATGTGTCAATGATTGATACCTAAATACCTATATAATTTGAAGAGAGCCTCAAATCAATGTAGTTCTCCCATTATGTGTGCTTGTGTGTAAATAATTGTGTAATATGATATATGCAAGTACATATACTCATAAAGGTTATAAATTGAAAAATAATACACATGGGATAATTATTGAATCCTATAGACCTATAAGAAAATTTATCCTATGATTTATTTAGAAATAGGGAAGAAAAGGGAAATATAGATTAGTTGTGACAATGATTTTCAGTAGTGTAGTATGAGATTATTTAATTATTGATATATGTTTCTTAATGATTAGTATTTTAATTATATTTATACCATGAATTTTGAAATGATATCATGGGATGGTTAAATTAGTACCATAGGCTGACCCATACATGTCTAAATATTTTCAAATATGATTATTTGGAAGGCAAGGACACTAGCGTCAGAGTTGGGACATTAGCATCGATGCTAGTATCCTAATATTAATGGTAGTGTCCTACAAGATAGAATGGTATTTAAGATATAAAAATGTTTTGGGATATAAATTAGGTTTTATGAATAATTTAAGCTACAAGTGATATGATTCATTTTTAATATTAGGGTCAGACTATATGATAATTAGATATAAATAGTGAGATGATGGACACAATCCTTATGGAGGTGGAAATGTCATGAAATGAAGAGTTAAAACATGATTGGTTTTTGGTAGGTGTAAGAGAATATAATATCATGTAAAATCAGATTTGAGTACCTAGATACCCCACTACCCACTTTAATCTAGTAATGCACAAGGATGAAATTATAAGGTTTAAAGGAAATAAATGTGTACCTTAATGTGTATGACATACTTTGATTTGAATTAAGCCCCATTTGATTTTTTTTTTGTGTATTTCCAAAAAAACAAGAGAATGTTACCTTGTAATTAGTGCATATAGACTGAAAGTGAATAATTGAAATTATTGAAATTAAATAGAGAAATGAAGGATTAAACTTGTGTGTTGATGCAACCATGTTTCCCCTCACTACTTTAATTTTTTGATGATTCTCCCTTGTTGAATAATTAGAGATATATTCATAGCTAAACCTTGGATATGTGAAGAGGATAATTGGAGTGTGATATTTTCCCCAGTCTAGTGCAAGTCTGAGTTATGCTAAGACCATTGAGAATGTTAAATCTTAATCATATAATACAAACATAATCTATATAATATAGCCAAGGTCAAGTAGTGTAACAATATGAACCGAAAATGGGATTAGTTTCAATGACATTAAGGGAATTAAATCTCAACCACACTACTAAAGGGATCCAATTTATACATATAGATAAAGGATCAATTAGTGTGTCTTGGAAAAGGATAGTGAATCAATGTGTGGTGAGAAAGGAATGAACCATGTTCATGCCCCATCATCAAATATGATATAAATAATATATAATATAAATATGTATCTATTATTTGGTACATTTTCATGGAATATGTACCTCTAATGTGTCTCAAGCTCAAGTATTTATCAGAATGTCACATCTTCTTTGTAACTGTGTATAATAATTGTCATAAGTTTGAAAAATTTGTTCTAAAAATGTGAAGATTTATACCAAAATCATAAGATCATTTTCAAAGTGTATATTAGAATCATGTAAATTGTATCAAAATTTTCTAATTATTATAATTTTGTGTGTGTGGACACATGTCTCTATGACATGCCCCCACTGATATTCCCCCCTTTTTGAGGTGAGGGGAATGCAATTTGGTTGTCACCTTATCTCAAAAAGATAATATAATTATGTTATATATGTATCAATCATTTAGTACTGAAGGATATATTAGTATCATGTCTAATTAGATACATCAATGAAGACCTCCATAGCAATCATTAAAATTCTTAAGATGCATGATATAGATCATCAAGATGTCTATAAATAACAAGTATAATCTCTATAAAAAATAAAGCACACACACAAGAGCACTCAATGGCATACAAAAAGGCATCCAAGGATACTGTTTCTATGCTATTTTTGCTTTCACATTCAAAGAGAGAATAAGAAACTAGAAGAAATGGTCTAAGGCTTGTATGTACTTGGATGAAGTCTGCACACCATTTATCTAGACATTGTGAGAACTCCTCTTTGGTTGTGGAGGATGACACCTGCAAAAGAAAGAGACTAAGACAAAGAAGGCGTTAGATGAGGAGATGGTGGGTTGCCAAGCAAAAGCTTGATCCTGGAAGTACAAAGACTTCCTAGAGGGAAGTCAACCCACTGATTGATAAAAGTAATGTTTGATAAAAGGCAGAATGTTAAAATATTAAAATGATTAAAGATTGAAAAGAAAATGGAAGTAAATGCTTACCTAAATGGTGTTGTCAGCCTGGTCACATTCACTGGCGTCGGTTGGTAAAGGTCTGTCGATGTCGGTTAGTCTGCCGACATCGGTTGGGGTCGTGGTCTCTGCGGCCGGCGTCGGTCGAGGCAGAAGGCTGTGGTTGGGTCTGTGGTCTGTAGACAGGTCTGAAAAGGGGTCTGGACGGGTTTTCATGATGTTTGGATGGTCTGAGAGAGTCTGGTTTTGGTTAATGGTCTATGCAGAGGTTTGGGATAATGGACAGAATGTCAAAAAGGACAAAGGGGTAGAGGAGGCCTTGTTGCTGGTAGAAGCTAATGCAGAGTACCTGTGGGAGAGAGAGAGGTTTGGAGGTTGGCAGATTGATTGATTGGAGTGCAAGATTCAAGAGTCAGATGAAGAGCAGGGGCACCGAAGGATAACGAACGTAGAAAAATATTATAAATGAAACTGACGCTAGCAATACCACTGATGTGGGTCGACAGTTGACTGACGTCGGTGGCTGGAAGGCAGGAAAAAGGCTAAAAATAGCCTTTCATCCATTTTCCCAACCGCTGGGTCAGCGAGTCTGAAGAATAAATGGTCGAAGGTGATTAAAATGGATGAGAGGTTAAAGGGGAGAAGTTGGAATGGAGGTCTAAGCATTAATATTGGCCATGTGGGGAATGAAGGGAATCCAAAGAAGGGTATCCAAGGGTGGTGAGGTGGGAAAAGGGAAAGAGAAAAGGAGTTTTGTTAATTTAAAATAGCTAATTATTTCAAATTAACAAGACATGGGTTAGGAGTGGTTAAGTGGACCAAAGGGGACTAAGAGGGGGAGAAAAGACCAAGGGGTAGACATGATTTCAGTGTCTACATTTGCCCTTTTTTGTCTTGTTGGTTATTCTGGGTGAACTGCAAGACAAAAATAGGAGTTGATTGCCCTAGGTATGGGATGAGGTAGATTTCATCTTGTTGGTTGTTCAAGTGAACTGCAAGACAAAAATAAGAGGGTTGGTTGCCCCGATTATGGATGAGGTATTCTCCCTCAAAGCAGGAGTCAAGGGAAGGGAACCTGGAATCGGGTGCTGATTTGATAGAAAGTGGATGAAAAATGGTGAGTGTGAACGTTGCAATAGGTGTGATTGTGCGTATACCACTACACGAGATGATCAGGTTGAAGTGTCGCAGGTCAAGGATCGAGGAGTGCCAAAATTGAAATAACTAGGCCCCAACATTAGTCATAGCTGATCGGGTTATTCAATCTAAGCTGAAGCTCCAATGGTCGTCGTGTTCTAGGTATCTCGAGCTCAGGAAGTGCTCCTAAAAACACGAAAATGTCACAAGTAGTGGGGATCAACCGGCTTGCAATCCTATACTTGTGAAGGTCATAAATAGTCTGTGCACAATTTTGCTAACCAGGTGTGGGATAGCATACATGCAAAAACAACCAAGGCAACATTGTCCTAGAAGTGGTCAGGGTCGGAGGAGATAGTCATGATCTCCATGGTCATTGGTCGAGGTAGATGGATGGATGAAAGAAAGTGGCCAAGCTAACCTTAGAATACTGAGTGCTGCCTACATAACCCCTATGGTTAGGGCCTCAGGCCAATGTAGTTCTCCCTAAAAGGGAGGAAGAGGGTCAAAGGAAAGAATGGTTTGTCCATCAAGGAGATGAACAAATGAGGGTGGTCGAGCTAACCCTAGAAGACATCATGTCAACTGAGTGCTGCCTACATAGCCCCGGTCTTAGGGCCTTAGACCAATGTAGTTTAGACTAGGAGTCAAAGAGGTTGATGATTGGTTTTGGTCATGATGAATGATGAGGGTAAGATGATGTTGCAGCCTTTTCCATATTGTGTGATGGTGTATTCTGCAACATTGGTCGAGGGGTCCTTCATCCCTAGCAATTTTCCATATTCGTGATGGATGTATGCTAAAAATGAATTGAGGTCTATTTACGCTTCAACAAGTATTGGTTTATGCTTAACATAAATTGTGTCTGGTCGATAGTTTCCATGTGTATTGGTGTCCATAGAAACTAGTGTGAATAGGCTGTGTGAGTGGTCTAAAAAAGTGTTTGATTGGTTTTGATTTGGGTTTGGGTGGATAGATTGGGTTGAATGCGTGACTAAAGTGTGACAAAAAGTGAAAGGCAAATTGCTCTTTCATTGACAAGGACCAAAATGATGGCATGGATAAGGGTTGTTACAAATAAGAGCCCCATACATGCATTACGTCGTTGACCAGTGGTTGTGTTTAGAGAAGCAATCAAATCACTTGACATTAAGTGAGCTCGAAATCCCTTGAGTATGCAGGGGTGATAGGCTTGATTATGTGAGATGGAAGGGGGAACCCTTTTTGGTAGGAACAACTTTGCCCCTTTTATAGGTGACCCCGAGAACGACTATAGACAAGTCCATGACTCTAAAGTTTTGTCAGTCAATTTTTTTTTTTTAAGGCAGACTAATCGATGTGGGAAGCCTGCGAGGGGATGTTGTCTTGCTTTGTGGTCATGTCGTGAAGCTGATCGATGCGGGAAGCTTCAGAGATAGTGCTGTGTATGTAGCAAAATTTAGGCATAGCCATCCTTCGAGGGAGTGGTCTATATTCTGCTTTTTATATTTTTGATATGACTTTGGCCTAGCTGTCCTTCAAGGGATCAGTCTAGTAAATACAACAATGATGATGCAACTGTCCTTCGAGGGAGCAGTCTACACTTATAGTTTTATGACCTTGGAATATGCATCCCATTTTTATAATTTTGATTTTATTTGTTAACTGGACTTTCGGTCATGGACTTGACTATAGAGGTTTAGAGGGTTTCCATTTTATTAGAACAAAGCATTCATGCTTGACAAAAGGGGTGACTGATGTTTGAGGGTTGAGGTTTGAAAGGAATGGGAATGACAATGACGGGGAGTGCTCAAGGGATCGAGCTCAAGTTAAACGTCAAATGAATAATTACTTGACTAATAGTGGACTGGTCAAAGATGCAAGGCATACAAGGGGCTCAGGTTTTGACAAAGTCTTGACCTATGCTTGTGTTATGATGTAAGGTCTGAATCAATTAGGAGAAAACTTACCCCATTTGCTTCATTCCAAATTGGTCACATGTTGATTGATGTTGAAGCAGTTGGTTGATGTTTGGTCGAAGTGTGGGGTCGATGCTGAAGAAATTGGTTGATATTTGACCAAGGTTTGATTGAGGTTGGTTTGAACGTTTGGTTGAAGATAGGTTGAATGTTTGGTCGAGGTTGGGTCGACGGTCTGGTTGAATGTTTGGTCGAGGTTTAGGATTAAAAGAGTGATTGATATTTGGTCGAGACTGGGTTGAAAGGTTGGTCGAGGCTTAGATGAAGGTTGAATTCCCCCAGCGGCTAAGGAGAATGTTTGATAAATTGGGCAAGGTTGGTTGAGGCTTGGTGGTCAGATTGACTATGTTGATGTCCAATAAGGGGGTTAAAGGCAGTGAAGGGACCATAGTCTGGCGTGGAGATCCTAATTTAGGTGACGAGGTTTGAGAAGCATGGGTCGGTGTTGATGATTTGTCAAAGAAATGGTCAAGAGGATCCTTGATAAGAAGGGTATCTTTTCTCCGTTGTTGATGAATGACAACTTTAAGAGCACAACAGTGCTCAGTGTCATGTCCCAGAGTGTGGTGATAATGACAAAATTTAGAGTTGTCGAACCAAGATGGTCTTGATCCGAGAGTTGATGAGTGGGATGGCTTTGAAGGTTTGCTGACAATATGGTCGAGAAGAAAGGTTTCTTTCTCCAAACATTGGTGAATGACAACCTTGAGGGCACAACAATGCTCAGTGTCGTGCCTAGGTGTGCGATGATACGCATAAATCTGAGTGTCGTCGAACCAGGGCAGTTCTGGTTTGAGGAATTGATATGGTTTAAGAGGTGGGAGATTGATGTGAGAAGACTGCAACAATTACCATAATAGCAAGGCATAAGAACCTACTAATGGGTCTGTGTGTCTTGTTGCAGTGGAGGTTGAGGACTTTGGTTTGAGAGGCATAAGAGGTGTTGGTCGTACCATCATTTTTATGGGTGGTGTAACCACACATGGAGATGGCACTTTGGTGGTGATAGGTGTTGGATGTTTTGTAGGAAATATATGTCTGATGGGTTGAGAGAGTAATGGAGGGGACTTGTGAGGTATGGGAGTAGGAAGCACCCCTATTAAAGTGGACGAATGTGGGCCCAAAATTGAAGGTAATGATGAAGGTAGGGGAGGAATCCTCTGGTGTGGTTTAGTGGCCTTCTTTGGTTTGGGTTGAGGGCCACCATTGTACGAGGTGAGGTTAGATACGAGTTTGGGTTCGGATGTGACCGGAGGTGAGTGAGATGTAACAATCTTAGGCAAAAGACAAGAGGAAACCGTGACTGGGTCTTCCTCAGTAAAAATGGGCGAAGAGACTGGTTCTTCTCTTGATGGAGAAGAAATAGGAGAGTGTGGCTCCGTAGTCGGATAGAGCTTAGGAATGGTCATGGTCTCAATGTGTGGTCTAGGCGTGGGGAATGTATGATCCCCCATTGATGACAAAAAGGATGAGGGTGAGGCAGCTGGTGTGGGTGCCATCAAAGCATCCTCCAATATGAGAGAGGTCGATGGAGGACAAATAGGAGAAGAAAGTTCTTCATCCTGTGGGAGAGGAATAGGGGAAGAAGGGTCTTCCACCTGTGAAGGAGATTGGTCAGGGACAAGAGAAAAGACAGTGTCGATCGTGCATATATTATGGTCTTGAGGGTCATTGGTCATGGTCTGGACATTGTTTTGAGTAGGCGGGTGATTAAGAAAGGGTTGTTTGAAGATGTCGAGGTTTTGATTGGGTGGTGCATTCGGGTTGTCCAAGATGAGATCCCCATTGTATAGCATGTCTTGGATGATGTTTTTGACAATTTGACAGTTGTCCGTGTCATGGCCTTTGACACGGTGATAGTTGCAAAAGTCATTCTCCTTATACCATGCAGGGATAGGAGTTGAGGGGTTGAATTGAAGTGGTCAGATTGAAGGGAGATTGAGGACCCCCTGCTTGACAAGTTTATCCAAGATAGAGGCATATGACTCTCCAATTGGAGTGTATTGACGTTGTATGGATCATCGTTGGAAGTGTTTATTGATGTAGTCTGATGTTGAAAATTGAGGTTGATTGGTTATTGTTGAAGATGATGGTCTAAATATGACAGTGTTTGTCGACCCCTTGGACTGGGAGTGGGTAGAAGAAGGTTTGGATGAAGAAGGGTCATTAGATTTTGCATTGTCATTACACAATTTGACCTTATTTTTGTCGACGGCATAGAGTTCAAGATTTCTTGCCATGGTGAAAGCTTCATCGAAAGTGCAGAATGTTTGAACCCGTAAGGTAGAAGAGATGTGCCTAGCACATGCTCGAGAAAAGAGCTCGATGAGCTCAGGTTGAGGCAAGGAGAAGGAGAGCTAGTTGATCAGGGCTCTCCAATAGGCGACAAAATCGACTATGGATTTGTCATCAAATTGCCTGATGGAATAGAGGTCTGTGATTGAGACTTGTTTGGTGATGTTGATAGAAAAATGGTTGAAAAATAATTGGGTGAGTTGAGTGAATGAAAATATAGAATGTCTGGTAAGAGAGCTATACCAGTCAAGGGCGGGACCCAAAAGTGACATGGGGAACGTGCGTAGAAGTAACACATCGTCATGGGCTATGAGATAGCAAGCGTGTCTGAATGCTCGAAGATGTTGTTGTGGGTCCTCCTTACTCTGAAAGTGAGTAAATTTAGGGAGTTCCCACTGGTTGGGGTATGGTTGGATGGGCACAAAAGGATGGATGGGTTCATTGCAAATTTACTCATATGACAGAGCATTGCTTGAACTAGAGATAGAGGTCTCGAGATTGGACATTTTATCCATCAAATTTTTGATGAGATCAACTGACAGATTGGTAGGTGGGGCACCCCCTAGGTTGTAGGGTACCTGGAAGGTGGTCGAAGAGGCATATGATGTACTTGGTTGCACTTGTGTAGGCATAACATATGGGTAGTGTGTCATAGGGATAGATGTCGTGGTCAAAGGGGCTTGTGCCATGAAGTTGGAGGACACAAGTTGACTAGATATTGCCAGAGGTGGTTGAGTGGTGGCACTAGTAAAAGGATAGGTTGTCACTCCCATGTGTATAGGTGCAAGAGTGGGTGAGGTCGAGACAATCAAGTTCTGGTATGGTGTAGAACTCGGTTGAATTGTGTGAGGTTGAGGGGGTAATGATACCTCGATGGAGGTAGGTTCGAAAATAGATGAGGAGGCCAAACTTTGTGTATTGGCCATGGTCGAGTGACTAATCGAGATAATAGGCTAAGTCATGATGGGTTGGGTAGCGGATGATGTCGGTGTCATTGTTGCTACACTTGAAAGGTCTCGCATTTGGTTTCTTGTGAGATAGTTTTGGAGGGCTTTGACATTGAGGTCCAAGAATCTTTCAAAATCTTGGTCCCCTTCAGGGATGATGGGAGTCTGAGTCAGGATCGGTCGGGTAGGAGTTCTTTCGGTCTCCGAGTGGAACTCCATTATAGGACTGGTTATGGATGGGGAAGATGGAAGCGGTTGATGCCTCGCGTGGTCAAGAAACACCTTGGTTTGACTGTGTGTCAAAACCATTCAAGGCAAAAGGGGTCAAGTTTTAGAAACTATTTTTTTTTCAGTTTTAGAAACTCAAAATGTGGTTTTGGCAGAAAAAGGGTCGGGTTTTAGGATGCTGTTTTGAAAAAAAGGATTGTGACAGTGACCGACGTCGATTAAAAAAACTGATGTTGGTGATACCAGATGGCCGACGTCGGTCAGATAACTGATGCCGGCGAGTAAGGGTTGCCGACGTCAGTGATAAAACCGATGCCGGTGACTATGGTTTTCCAAAAACCCAAAAGATTTGAGAGTTTTTGGAAAAAAATGAAGAAGAATGTCCTCACAAGCTCAAATAAGTAGATAGGAATAGAAAAATAGAGATGGAGACAGGCAGACCCTAAGCGTTAAATCCTAAGAATCAACTTTTAGAATCCTGTGGCTTATGCCTTAAAGCGATGTTTGGGAGGTTGGCTATCAGAATGGGTCCTAGAAGAGGTAGTCTATGGATGGTTTCAAGTTTGTTTAGGCACTCAAGAGTCTGGGTTAGGTTTGGTACATAGCCTGGTGCTAAGGAGCAAGCTCCCCTCACTTCACGAGCCCAGTGATAAGCTGGTCTCGCTTAGCCAAAATATACCTTCCCTAGAGATTATCCTCCGCCAGAGAACGGAGTGGGCTTTCCCCTTGGTGATGAAATCCAAGTGAGATTACCAGGGAGGGGTAAGGTATCTACTGGGGGATGAAATCCCAGTCGGGCCTTGTCTCAGGTAAGTTTGATGTTTGATTTGTGCAAGTGATTTGGTTGTGTAACATAAGTGTGATTAATTCATGATGCGGTCTAATTACTAGATGTGGACTAAGAAATGCAAGCAAGTAGAAATGAAATGCAGTGTGTTTTAGGTCCAAGTTGAAATGTTAATTCGTATGAAGACAAATGGAGAAAGGGGTGAAGAGTATGATTTTTGACTAGTCTAAGATGCAAGAAAAGAAAGAAGAGTTCTTTTTAATCCTGCTTATGATGTCGTTTGGAAGATAGAAGAAAGAGATGAAAAGGAGAATCCTAATGCACCCTATATGAACAGAAAGAAAAGAACCCAAGGAAGACCCTAGGGTCCCACCAGGCGTGCCAGAATGTTTCTATGCTATTTTCACTTTCACATTCAAAGAGAGAATAAGAAACTAGAAGAAATGGTCTAAGGCTTGTATGTACCTAGATGAAATCTGCGCACCGTTTATACAGACGTTGTGAGAACTCCTCTTTGGTTGTGGAGGATGACACCTGCAAAAGAAAGAGACTAAGACAAAGAAGGCGTTAGATGAGGAGATGGTGCATTACCAAGCAAAAGCTTGATCCTGAAAGTACAAAGACTTCCTAGAGGGAAGTCAACCCACTGATTGATAAAAGTAATGTTTGATAAAAGGCAGAATGTTAAAATATTGAAATGATTAAAGACTGAAAAGAAAATAGAAGAAAATGCTTACCTAAATGCTGCTATCAGCCTGGTCACAGTCGCCAGTGTTGGTGGTCCTACTGGCATCGATTGGTAAAGGTCTGCCGATGTCGGTTAGTCTGTCGACGTCAGTTGGGGCGGCAGTCTCTGCGGCCGGTGTCAGTCGGGGCAGTAGGCTGTGGTTGGGTCTATGGTTTGTAGACAGGTCTGAAAAGGGGTCTGGATGGGTTTTCGTGCTATTTGGATGGTCTAAGAGAGTCTGGTTTTGGTTAATGGTCTGTGTAGAGGTCTGGGATAATGGACAAAATGTCAAAAAGGACAAAGGGGTAGAGGAGGCCTTGTTGCTGGTAGAAGCTGATGTAGAGTACCTATGGGAGAGAGAGAGGTCTGGAGGTTGGCGGATTGATTGATCGGAGTGCAAGATTCAAGAGTCGAATGAAGAGTAGGGGCACCAAAGGATAACAGACGCAGAAAAACATTATGAATGAAATTGACACCGGCAATACCGCCGACGTCAGTCGACAGTTGACCGATGTCGACGGCTGGAAGGCAGGAAAAAGTCTAAAAATAGCCTTTCTTCCATTTTCCCAACCACCGGGTCAGCGAGTCCGAAGAAGAAACGGTCGAAGGTGATTAAAATGGACGAGAGGTTAAAGGGGAGAAGTTGGAATGGGGGTCTAGGCATTAATATTGGCCATGTGGGGAATGAATGGAATCCAAAGAAGGGTATCCAAGGGTGGTGAGGTGGGCAAGGGGAAAGAGAAAAGGAATTTTGTTAATTTAAAATAGCTAATTATTTCAAATTAACAAGACATGGGTTAGGAGTGGTTAAGTGGACCAAAGGGGACTAAGAGGGGGAGAAAGGACCAAGGGGTAGACACGATTTCAGTGTCTACAGATACCTAAAACAAGGGGAATTTTTAAATGCCACATGTTCTAGGAGAGGACATGTTCAAATGTCTGCACACTAAATAATAAACACTTAGGGGCATTGTTACCATCAAACAAAGAACATGTTCAAATGTTCCACACTCTAAAAAAGATAACAAAAAATAATTACACTCAATTAATCCATGTGATAAAATTAATAATTGAAAGATATAAGAAACCAATATGATCATAACATACCATTTCCTAAATCCACATGATATAAAACTATTCTATATCATATCATATATATTACACTTCATAATATGTAAGCATGAGTAAAAGCATGTGTAAGGGTTAGTATATAAGCTCAACATGATAATGTAAAGTGATCATAAAATAGTTTAACCTATATCAATCATAATCAATGAAGTAGAGTATGTCATATGGGTAGAGGAAAAGGTCTAACATCTATATGTGCATGTATCATGTTTTTAGTGTATGCCAGTATTACACTCAAATACCTATGAAATATATGTGTCTATAAAAATAAAATTATTTGATATCTACTAACATAAATTAAAAATCATATATGAAAAATTATAGTAAGCATGTACATGCTAAATATTTTTGTATTTTTGATGGGTTATCCTAATGAACGTTGACTCTCCTACCCTCATGCTCCCCCTTGCTTGCTCCTTTTTTGAACTCCCTTTATTTGAATTCTTACCTTATTATATGTTTAGATATGAGACTATTCTTATTTTTTTGTTGATCCACAAATATTTGGTGGAAATAAATGTTTTTTGTGTAGTCCCATGGAGGTTAACACTATTCATTGTGGTATTCTAGGTGATTCAGTGGTGAGATTTGAGGTTTTTTTCCCTTTTAATGGAAGTTTGGTACCACATAGATTTGGAATAGACACATGATTATGTTGTAGAATGGTAGCATGATGCACCTAGTGGATGGTGTATGTAAGTGGTATCTTAGGACATGGATCTTATCTAGAAAAGTTTTAACCAAGTTGGATTCATAAATTTGTATGCAAGTTTGATGAACCATGGTAGTTGTATTGATAACATCTTCCACTAGTTTGTTCCATTTTGTTCCATTGCTCATATATGGGTTTGCTCTAACTCTAAAACAACCATTTCCAAGGATCCTCCTTGATGGAAAATCTTGGATTTATAAAATATCATGGAAAATCCACTCACCCTTTATTTATTTCAAAGTATTTCACCATTATACTCTAATTTTTTGATGTAATAAAAATATTTATCTAAAATAAGGGACCCAAATCAAATGGTGACTCATTGGGTAGATAGTTAATTAGATTATTTTTGTATCATGACTATATTGAGGTGTTTCATATCTAGTCCCAAATTCACTTGACACTACTCTATGTATTACAAAGGGTTATGGAGCCATGTGACTCATTAGTTGGAAAAAATGTTCAATCCATATGGTAGATGGTGGAATAATGTACAGTTAACCTAGCATAATTTTAAAGGAAAATACTTGAAGTTTTATGTTGACTTGTGGACCTATGAAATCCATTACATCCATCTATGGACCCCCTTGGTCCTTGTGTAATATGTATTACTCCTTCAGAGATAATGATGGTCTTATGGGGGGTTTATCCTTCTCAAAAGATCATGTTTCCTTAAGATAATCTCCTTGTTTGGTTTTATTCTATACAGGGCATGGTCACTTTGAAAATTATTGAGTCCCATGTCTTCATGGGAGGCTATAGTAGGTTGTTTAATGTTCATTTTGTCCCTAATTTTTCAGCAATTAAAGTTTTGAAGATGAGAAAGGCTCACTCAAGACTCTACTTTAGAATCCTTGGATTAAGTTTGGGATGCCTCTATCAAATATTTGTCGAAGGTTTTATGAAATTGAGTTAGTCCTCAGATAGGAGGCCTTATTTCATGTTTGGTATCTCATGGATACTCTATAAGAAATGTGGTGATGTTTTAAGTTTTAGACCATGTCTAGGTGTACAAGTTTTAAGATTGTCTCTCCTAGAATCTTCTGAGGGTAGTTTGACTAATTCTTATTCCAATTTATTTTATTTTAGTGTAAACCAATCTTTAGCTAGTTCCTTGTTGATAACGTTTTTATAACATATTGATGAAAGGTTTCTAAGAAAGTACCTTGTTCTAGGTGATCTTATTATGGGTGTGGATTATAGTTATTTATCATTTATTTTTATCTCTACAATTATTTCACTTAAGGATAATGAAGACTTTAAAACCTTTTTCACTTAATATTTTCCCCTCATATTTTGTTCATTTGAGAGTTGGTGGTGTACTCTATTTCACCATTGACTATTTGTTGTTGTTTCAAATTTGAGGTTGGAAGAGGTTTATCCTATTTACATTTTGTCTACACCATCATGATTTGTTATAGAAGTTGAGGGACCTTCTCTTAAAAAAATCCTCATTGTCATATTTCAAAGGTTATGGAACTTGATAAAAAAAACCCTCTCCTTGGTTTTGGGACCTCTAAAAAACCCTCACCTATTACCCATAGCTAATAAAAAAATTATATTTTTTCTTTATTTGAATGTTTCTGTATTTTTTTGACTATTTGAATTTTCTTAAGTTTTATATATTTAAGGGTGAAAATGGCTAGCCATTAATCCCATCTAAGGGATGATCATAGGGTGTTTTAGACTTAGGATAGGGTACATCAAACTAGTCATGCTACCAATAATTTATGTATAAGTGTAAAATCTTTAAATGTAGAATTTTTGCTACTCTATATGTGTCACATGGAACTCTGTATTGAGTTTTTTCTATTGCATTGATTATGATATATTTTACACCATGGATACCATTAATTTATATCAATATTTTTCTTCACATATGTTATATGATCTATTTTTTAATCTTGTATATTTTATGTATATATATGATGTGTTAGTATCTAGAAAAATATTAAATATTATATTATACACCTTAATTTTTAATATTTATTGATTAGATAGCATATGAATTAATTATAATTACAATAAATGTAAATATCACACTTGTAAGATAAATTGCACTAACCTATATGGAGGGTAAGGGAGATAAAATATGACACTCAAGTAATATCTGTAAAATCTCGCATGTAGGCTTGGATATTTTTGACCACTTGCTTCTTTTGAAATAACCATCTTTGAATTTGTATTTAATCATATAGTATAGTCACATGTTACTCTGTTGTACCTAATGTGTATTGGAAACTTATTATCATGTGCCCTTGTAGATTGTCACCATGTTTTTATATACTTAATTATATTATTACCACATATTATGGAATATGGTTGGAAAAAAAATGCTTTACTCTAATTAGTATACTATTTTTGTGATTTTTCTTCGTGTTTTAACATAGTTTTATATTAAAAACATAAAGTATCAGGGGTGTTCCCTGAATTTATAGATTTTTTATTTATTTTTATTTTCCATACATACTTTGTAGAAAACATAAGTGTCAATATATGATTATATTATCAAAGTTTTGGCTTTGTAATTCCCCCATGTGCACCTCTATAAATAACTCAATCAAACAATGGTTCCTTGGTGGGGTTAGTGTGGGATATATTGGTTGTTTTAGAGTGTGCCCTAAAATAAATAATTATTCTAGTGGTTTGTTTTTAATAAAGGATGATAGACCATTCATTCCTTGGTAGGAATATCAAGGGATGTCTTAGTATTCTTATAATAACATGTATTGAATAAGACATTGTTGTCTCATTCTTAAATGTAATAACTCCCTTGTTTGTAAGTTGTGCAATATTTTTTGATAAAGCATGACAAAATTTGTTACAATGTCTATATATACCATTATAAGTAAAAAATGGTTATCCTTTTATATTTACAAATCTATTTGGTGGATGATAGTAATTTTTAAGAATATTAATCAACTATTTATCTAATAATCTATGTAATATATCATGTGGTATATCTTGGATATTATCAAAATGAAGTAGTTATTTCTGAATATGAGAATATTATCTAACTATGGGAGGTATTCTACATGTTGATTTCTTTTCATTTATGTAGAGCCTTGACTATTTATTCTCTGTTATGTACATTTGGTTTACATGAAGGTATTGAATATTACTTATGAACCTATTTAGTTGTCTCTTTTAATTTCTAATAGTCTTTAACAAAAATTTTGTCATGTAGTGAAGATGCATCTAATCTTATATTGTTTTTCACTAACTCACATGCATACTTATGCACATCCATATATAATATATAAAATAAATTGTAAGGCTTATGTAATGATATTTATTTAAATGGATAAATAAGAACCCTACTGAATATGAATTGTACTTCCAAAAAAAAGGGTTTATATTTGATTTAACATTTTAGGATTTTTACACAAGTAATTCCTATGTTTGGTTAAAGGGATGAGATGTTTATATCAGTTGAATAAATTAAAATAATTAACCTAATTATTTGTTATGATTTTGACCTTGTTTGAAATTATATAAATAATAACAAATAGGGATAAATAGAGACTTACCTAAAAACTAATTCTTGAAGATGATATGGGTTCTAGAATTTGAGATCTAAGCAATAGTCTATGTCTCCAATAGTATTATTATATTTATATGTTTATTGGATAATAGCGACTAATTTTTAAAGTAGAGCCATCTATGTGTAGTGTCATAAATGTGGCACTAATCTCCCCTTTATGGGATTGTTCCTATTTTTGGGGAGCACCTATGCCTGTGTCTGTATGTTCTATTCCTACCTAACCAAAACCTATAGATATGTATTATACTTAGAGACTTGATTTGATATGTAATCCCTAGTTCTCTTTGCATGTATGATATGACCAAGAATTTAGTGTGTTATTAGTATGGATTGAACATCCTCAACATCTCACTATGTAGAGATTTACCTACATACCAATACTCTAAAGAGGGAATAAGTCTAATGTAGTTATCCCACCTAGTGCTTGATATATGTGCAAGTGAATGATATAATGAGTGTGGAATTGGATGCCTTGAATGTGATTTAACTTTTAAATGATTAAAAATTATACTTAGGGCTCCTGTTGATGATAGTATGCAGAAAGTATGGTAGAATAGGTATAAAGTACCCTGATTTTACACAACTTTATCTTTGGTTTGAATATATTTTGCATCTATTTTACATCTTGTGAATCGAGGTGGATTAGACTTGTATTTATAGGATTCTCTTACTTTTGAAGATAATAAAATGAGCTTAGGTCATCCTTAGGAGGGGCACACATTTGAAAATTATCTATTGCAAAGAGTTAAGGCTAAGGACAATAACACCTAATTAGAGACACTAGTGCCATGTGGTTGTAATGTCCCAAATGTGGTGCTAATGTCATTTTGGTAGACTAATGAGAAATTTGGATTAAATTCAGAGATGACAGTTCATGGACTATGTTTTGATTGGTTGTAGGTGATTGTGGTATGCTAAATGACTAAATATGTAAGTCTAAGGCTATAGAATAGGTCTATGGCAAGCATAGGAATAAGTTAACTCAAGCGACACTCTTAGCATCCAATTACCACTTTTAGGTGATTAAATTTTCCCATATTTATGCTAGTAATGAAACAAACCAAAATGACTAGTATAAATGAAAAAGAAGTGTACCTAGACTTACCTTGCAAGTGAATTCTATATAGCTAAGTTTGAATATGTGAATCTAGGTTTGCATATGTGAAACATGATCCAAAGTAATGTACTTCAATGAAACATGAAAAACTCAGCCCTTACTTAAGGGACAATTAAAAGAAAGAGACTATGTTGAAATGAAAGAACTGAGTAAAGAGAGAGGAAAGGAATAGATACACCTCATTAGGTATGTGAACCATGATGGCTCAAGAAAATGGAGTGATGTGAATAAATTACATAGAAAAAAAATATTTTCACCCAAAAAATAGTAATGTATTATTATCAGATGATGTTTACAAAGAGAGGTGAAAATTTTTAAAGCTTTTCATGACATGGTTATCGAATATAACTGATATTCCCATGAACCAACTAGTTATTACAAAAAAACAATACATTAAATTAAAAATTATATAAAACATGAAAATAAAAGAACCTTGGATCATAAAATAATATAAAAAACTCCCATTGATCCAAAAGGGTATAAAAGATCTAGAGCAATGAATTTGAAGTCATGAAAAGAACTCTATCTCAACTACTAGTGGTGCACTATATCTCCAGAATTTACCAAAAATTAATTTCAATCCATAAATAATCCCACCCTTATGAGTTATGGAAAAAATGGCTGATGAACATGATCAAAGTCTATTCATCCCGATGATCATCATACCATACTGCAATGGAACACAATCAAGCATGTCTAACTACATCGATTCATATAAGGTCCCACACAAATCCAACTAAGTGAAAAAATCCATCTATGTATGGCACATCTACATGATGTTAAAGAAATAATGATGAAATTTTCTCAACACTAAGTGTTCTATCATCCCTTGTCAACTTGTACTATCACTGATGATTGATCGAAGACCAACAAATGTAATACCTCCTCCCCCTATTAGAAAAGAGGTGAGAAGTTGTGCATTAAGAGAAACAAAATAAAATAATATTATCTACTTAATGACATGAATATTAGGTATGAAAATCCAAAAAAGGAACTAAAATCAAGAACACAATCTAAAAAATTTCTACTACAATAAATCCTAGTTTTGAGCCTAGTAGCTTGCATAAGATGGGTAAATCACTAAGCACTCAAAAGATGGTGTCAGGTCCATCGGGACCATATAACTCAACCATATAATATGCCTCCTAATTAGATTATGTGGTATAATAACCAAAATAACTAGAGTAACTAGAATATTGATTGTTAGAATGATCCACATAATTGGCCTCAACTTTATTTTTATATGGCGAACGGGGTCATCCAGAGAGATAAACATCTACAAGATATCCAATACCACCAATTTTGAAAAATTATGTTTATTTATAGTTCTAAAAAGGTCCATAAGAATCTAAATCACTTGAATATCTATAAGAGTTATAAGAATGCCTATGGTAATGTTTACATTTGGAAGACATTGGAGAGTGCTGATGTGAATGTTGTGGAGACCGTCAAGAATGATGTGGACAATTTCACTGAGAGTGTTTCATAGAATTTTTATAAAAATATCATTATACATGGTGATATTCTCTATACTAGGACCTATTATTTACATAGTGAGACTCTTAAATAGGTGTACTTTTCTTATTTACGAATTATTTCTCATGCTAATTCAACAACTCACAGATGGTGTCAAATGTGGCTCTATTAAGATTATCAATACGATGTAACATTTCAACAAAAATTTTGTAAGTAAAAATAATCCCATTAAATGTGATTTAAATCAACATGTCATCATCAATTTTACCCCATGTAGTACAATATTCTTATTTAAATGTTTTCATGAAAGAAAGGTATTCAGAGATGTCTTCATTATCTGCTAGTTTTTTGTTTAAAAGGTCCATAAGAAGGTCAATATTTTTATATGTAGGTTGCTTGTCATAGAAATATTTTAATGGTTTTCATGTTTCCCATGCATTATTTTTAATTTCATTAATATAAATGATAACCTTTTCAATTCAATATGATTTCAATAGGGTGAGATCATGCTTATCATGTTTTTGATATTCAACTAATTTTACCATTTTAGTTGGTAGTGTTATTTATTTCCAGTGATTTCCCATAAATCATTAAATATGAGACTATTATCCATGTTTCTAATCCATTATTTTTAGTTTTTAGGTGACAATTTTCCATTTTTAGATATGAAAATGATAATTTTAGCCATGATGCTAAAAGAATAATCACGTACAATTTTTCATCTACAAACCATGATTTATGTTGTAGATGTCTCACAAACATACTCCAAATCATGCCATATTTTGCCTTTGCACTATTGAAAAAAAATTTCTTGGATAGAAAAAGTAGAATAAAGACAATAACCATACCAAAAAAAGGATAGCACCATTTACATTGATGATCAAATTTGGAGATTAAATTTATTTTGATGAACTTTAATTCTCCTTTACACACTTTCACCTAGTTTCTTTAAGCACCATACAAATATATGTTATTCAATCCTCCTTTCATATCTTGTTATGGATTTGATACCACTAATGTCCTAGTAAAATGGAGTAATGTGAATAAATTACATAACAACCAAATATTTTCACCCAAAAAATAGTAATGTATTATTCTCAGATGATGTTTACAAAGAGAGGTGAAAAGCTTTAAAATATTTTCATGGGATGTTTATGGGATATAATTGACATTCTCATGAACCAACTAGTTATTACAAACAAAATAATCCATTAAATTAAATACTATCTAAAACATGAAAATAAAAGCACCTTGGATTATAAAATAATCTAACAAACTAATGCATGAACCTGGTGACAACCTATAAGTTTGAGTGTGCAAAGTGATAATATCATCAAATAACTTTAATTGAGTTGTTAGACTACTCAATCCTCATATGGGTGGCTCAATAACTTAATCCTATTTTAAATCCATCATTTCCCACCCATACTTTATGGATCTTGATCTCTGTGAATAGCTTAGATAAGACTATAAGTGTGTCAAACCCTCTTATGTAGTTGGATCAAGAACTCAACTAGGCCATGAATCCATAATTCCCTTTGTGTGAAGTAGATGTATCTATAACTATACTAAAAAAAGTAATAAAAGAATCTAACTGAGTGAATAACTATGTATTCAGCTTTATGGTGATAAGAACCTGATATTCAATATATGCAGAAATACCCTTAAGGTATGGCAACACCATATGATACTCCTTTAGGAAGGAATAACTCCACAATGTTTATTCAAGGGGAAAACCTCTAATATCCTCTTACAATAGAAGACTCAATGCTTACTTGATATCTTTACCATGATAATCATCTCCTATATATATACATCTATCTAACCCATGGATGGATAACCTCCTAATCCCAATGTAGGCCGACCATTACCCAATGTACTACTTCCACAAGTTACTCTATTATCATAATATATTGCACCCATATAACGAAGGGGATGTGTGCCACATGTCGGCATCTCCATCAACCCATATACATCAATATATCATATCCCTAGGTACATAGCATTACTTCCCTCTTTGACATGTTTCATCCTCAAAACATAGGAAGAAACCATATAATGAGTGTGCTTTAAATCATTGCACACTTGTCTCCAATCTCGATCATCTAACCATCCATATGTGATCTTGTTAGGTGATATCTCTCCAAGCTTATGTCTAAAATCCATTGTGCTCCTCTGATTTCATTCATGATCATAATTATATTGCTTTGGTGTCTAAGCATAATTATTCCTCTTTTTATTCCATCTACCATATTTCATTGCACTACTCTGATTCCAACCATGACCATAGTAGGTATTCTTCCATGCATAGTCATAGTGATTTCCCCATTAATTCCATGTTCCATTATATTTTTTCTTTGGATTCCATGCATATCCAAAATGATTGGAAATTTGATTTCTTGTATAGACAAAATGATTGTTGTTATGACACTTCCTCACTTGGTTCCATAATTTTTTCCTCTCATGATGATGTGGGTGTCTATATACCTCAACCTTTTCCAATACTTTGACATTATCCACCTTTACTTCTACCTTTTCCCTCTTTGTCTCTTGAGTAGATGAAGTGTTCATTTGTAGTGTGTCTTTATCTATATCATCTAAATCTTTATCATGATTTCATCACCTGTTTTAATCTCATCCTCATGATCTACCTATATTGTTATTGGTGCCTTTTTCACTATGATATCTTGTAAAGTGATATTTTTATTATGCCAAAATTTCATGAACTTTTTTTGAACATTAATATTCAATGTTCCCAAAGTCTCTAACCATGGATATCCAAGAACTATATCCACATCGTCCATATCCAAAGCATGAAAATCTGAATGCAAAACATATTTTTCCATAATGAGCTTTAGATCTTAAAACATTGAAATATTCTTACCATCTACTTGAACCCCTTTGATATTATTTGCTTGAACATGTAAATGCTTTGACACATTCATGTTGATGAAGCTATACTTATTGATAGGGTTTATGGACACAATAACCCTTTTATTTTGAATGCATCCATGAAATTGAAAAATTGACTCAAATTTATTTGGAGCCAAATAATTTGAACCTTTATCATCAAATTCTTCTTCTTCTTCTTCTTCATCTACTTCTTCTATTGCTTCTTCTACTTCTTCTTATTTTTCTACTGATTCTTCTATTTCTTCTTCTTCTTCTTCTTCTTCTACTGCTTCTTCTTTTTCTACTTCTTATTTTATATCCCAACTATCTAAAAAGATTTATTCCATTTCTTTCCATGAAGAAAACCTTTCTGTACAGCTCAATTGATCAAACCAATGTAGTGCAGGCCTAGATAAAAAAGGAAGTAATCATCTTTGCCCAAAAGTTTTTGTAAAATGATTCTCCAAAAGGAACCACCATTCTCTAGCATCAATATCATCTTCCCTTGAAAATGTTTGCAACTCCATGATCCACAAAAAAAATTAAGGTTCATGAAACCCTAAAATGTCAACACTGATCCATAAAATTGAAACAAATCACTTCAAACAACTCAAAAAAATTTGAAATTTATATTTTGCTTCTCTTATATCTGCTTACATCTCCAGTAAAACTTTTCAATAAAAATTCCCTATATTTAGGAAGATATTGGGAAATTATTATAAACCCTAAAATATCAATAACTCCCTCAAAACGAATCAAAAAATCTCAATTTTTTTACTGTGACTTATTTGAAATATTATCCATATCCAATAAAACATTTGTGGAAAAATTTGTAACCAATCAAAATTTATTGATGATTCAAAAAAAAACTAGGGTTTCACTCCACAAATTGTCCAAATCGAAGCTCTGATACCACTGTTAAAGTCTTGATATGATCTTGATATTCAATATATGCAGAAATAACCTTAAGGTAGGGAAACACCATATAATACTCCTTTAGGAAGGAATAACTCCACAATGTCTCTTCGAGGTGACAACCTCCAATATCCTCTTACAATAGAAGACTCAATGTTACTTGATATCTTTGCCATGATAATCATCTCCTATATATACATCTATCTAACCCATGGATGGATAACCTCCTAATCCCAATGTAAGCTGACCATTACCCAATGTACTACTTCCACAAGTTACTCTATTATCATAATATATTTTACCCACTTAACTAACTAAGGGGATGTGTGCCACATGTCAGCATCTCCATCAACCCATATACATCAATATATCATATCCCTAGGTACATAGCATTACTTCCCTCTTTTACATGTTTCATCCCCAAAACATAGGAAGAAACCAAATAATGAGTGTGCTTCAAATCATTGCACACTTGTCTCCAATATTGATCATCTAACCATTCATATGTGATCTTGGTAGGTGATATCTCTCCAAGCTTGTGTCCAAAATCCATTATGCTCCTCTGATTTCATTCATGATCATAATTATACTACTTTGGTGTCCAAGCATAATTATTCCTCTTTTTATTCCATGTACCATATTCCGTTGCACTACTCTAATTCCAACCATGACCATAGTAGGTATTCTTTCATGCATAGTCATAGTGATTTCCCCATTCATTCCATGTGCCTTAGTATTTTTTCTTTGGATTCCATGCATATCCAAAATGATTGGAAATTTGATTTCCTATATAAACAAAATGATTGTTGTTATGACACTTCCTCACCTGGTTCCATGATTGTTTCCTCTCATGATGATGTGGGTGTCTATATACCTCAACCTTTTCCAATATTTTGACATTATCCACCATTATTTCTACCTCTTCTACCTTTTCCTTATTTGTCTCTTGAGTAGATGAAGTGTTCATTTGTAGTATGTCTTTATCTATATCATCTAAATCTTTATCATGATCTTCATCACCTATTTTAATCTCATCCTCTTACAATAAAAGACTCAATGCTTACTTCATATCTTTACCATGATAATCATCTCCTATATATATACATCTATCTAACCCATGGATGGATAACCTTGTCATGTCCCCTTTTCAGTTGACATGTTCTGAGTTCATGGTTAGCCTATTATGTGACCCTCGTAGGCTAATAGGATGGTTAGAGGGTCTTGATGGAGATGGGCGTGGCTTCGTTTAGCAGAATTTTTCTAGTTGGCTTTCGTTTGGGCTCGATTGGACATGTATTGAGGGAGATATTAATATTTGATTGATTTAATCAAATATTAATTATTTGGTCTAATTTTAAATTATAAACCCTAATTCTAATTTAAGAAAACCCTAATTAGGGCAAGCATATCTTTTGAGGGTATAAGGGTTTCTCATGGAGGCCATAATTGATTATGCATATGATTATTGATTTTGATTTCTGAAGAATTCTTTTGTGAAGACTGAGCCAAGGGTTCCAGGATTCCATTGCAGTGGAGAACATCAACTCTTCATTGTGTGCGATTTAGAGGCTGTGAAATATCAGCTGATCTATTACCAAATTGAGAGATAGCTTCATACAAAAGTTATCACAGAGGTATATAGATTTGGGAGATAGCTTCACACAGAAGTTATCACAGTATTTTAGGTATTTTCTTTATTTAGTTTTTGATCCAATAAGTTATACAGATATAGATTTTTTGTATTAGAATCGTATATTCTTGAGACCAAGTTGTTCAACTATTAGGGGTTGAAAACAGACAGGGTGTGTTTAATTAGTGGCCATACTAAGTCTGTACAGGTCCGTACATATCCGCTCAGGCACCGACCTCGGTAGATAGAGATCCCCAGTGACCGACACCGGCCGACTGAAGACCGACGTCAATAGAGAAGGACCTACAGAGACTGATGTCGACAGTATATCGACCGACACCGGTGACTGTGTGTTCGACATAGCAGGCCGAGACGAGATAGAATTTAGGTTTCATTTCTAGATTGGTAGAAGATCAGGGTTTTAAGACTGGATGTTAATATTCTTTATTTGTATGAGAGAAGGCTGTAATTGTAATTCTCTGAACAAGTGATAAGATATTTGATTAGCAGATAAGAGATTTACTGTGATTTATTTACTTATTTGAAATTATCTTGCGAAGTCGTATTCTTGGTTCAGTGTTTTTGTGTTTCTATATTCTCTATTTGAAGGGGATATTACAGTGGTATTAGAGCTAAATCCTGCCATCCTGAGGGTGTGACAATCTTATGCAGCCACAAGAGTTGGGACCGCACAGGTATAACACACGTAGTAGAGCCTTGCTTGAAGGTACCCAGTTGTTAGAACAATAGTGGATTATCATGAGTGACAGACGTGAGGGTAGCCCACCCAAGGGCCATAGGTATGATGCTGATCAGGACACTAGAGAATTTCACCGTGCTATGATGACAAGCCAGCAACAGATGAATCAGACACTACAGGCACTTATGACTATGATAAGGGGGATGAATGCACCTGATAGACAGAATGGTGAACAAGGAGATACCAGGAGTGCTACTATTAATCAAAGACCCCAATAGACCCATTCTAGGACTGCCGATAGACCTACATGGCCTACGTTTATACAAGACGAACCAGAGGCTCCAGCAGAAGAGATGGCAGGGGATTTCCTATTTATAGATACCCTCATGGCTGCAACTGATGAGTGGAACTTATTATATCCTCATGTTTAAGAGAAGATTTCCTTTGATTGTTTTGTTACTCTAAGGAGAGAGCACTACAGATTAGTTAGACAGGACAGGAGGCCTAGAGTCCAATTCAATGAGCTAAAGAAGGCTACTGGTAAGCTTTCTTTGACTACTTTTGACGGCAGTGGCAAGATGACAGCTCAAGCTTGGGTTCATAAGCTTGACACCTTTTTGGCATTGAGACCAATGTCAGAGATAGAGGCCATCAAATATGCCACTTTGCACTTGGATGGAGTAGCACATGATTGGTGGTACCATGGTATGGTAACGCTTCAGCATAACCAGGTGACAGAGTATCAAGACTTTGTGGATAGATTGGTTGAGCGGTTTGACAGGAAAGATCCCAAGGTTTACTTTCGAGATCTGGCATAGTTGAGACAAACAGGTAACTTGGAATCCTTCATTGGTGAGTTTCAGAGATTGGCAGTCATGGTGCCCAATATTTCCGAGCGTAGATTGGTAGTTCTCTTCATGGAGGGATTGACAGAGCCATTGAGAGGTTAGATCAAAGCCTTTGATCCTCCTTCATTACAGGTAGCTATGAAGAAGGCGCGTAGTATGGAGATGGCAGCCCCATCCCATAAATTTAACTTCAAAGGTACTTCTTCATCTAGAGACCATAAGTGATCCAACACAGATACAGAGAGACTAGATTTTAACATAGATAAATCAGGTGTAAAGAATGACTCAAAGGCCAATCTAGCAGCACCACCTTTGGATCATGAGGCGCTTAATGATCTACGTAGGAAAAAGCTTTGCTTCTACTGCAAAGGCCCATATGATATCCATCATGATTGCCCTTTGAGGCCTAAGCGCAAGGCAAATTGTGTGATGTGGGCATATTATGAGGATTCTGATTCAGAGGATGCTGATTCAGAGGATTCTGAACATCAGAATATTTCTGAGGGGGCAAAGACAGAGGCTTCAGGGCCTAAGGTAGAGGCTAAGTTAGAGCTTCACATACAGGAGGCATGCCTATCTAGCATTCAGTTGGATGAGTCATTCAGACTCCATGGAGTTTTGGCAGGGCAAAAGGTTATCACCCTTCTTGATACATGAGCCACACATAATTTCATAGATGCTAGATTTTTGGAGAAGCGTGGACTCACTACCGAATATTTTGAGGGCATCAGAGTTAAGGTAGCTGATGGTCACACTCTTAGGTGTGAGCGTATGATTAGAGACCTCCCATTGCGCTTGAACAACTATGAGTTCAAGGCTGATTATTATGTGGTAGACATGGGGGATATAGACTTAGTCTTGGGTATGAAGTGGCTTCATTTATTTGAGGAAGTTACTCTTCGTCTCAAGGACATGGAGGTTCTCTTTTATGTTGATGGGAAGACACACATTCTTAAGGCAATATGGGGTAGCAGCTTCAGATATATGTTTTTTCATCGGATGGAGAGGCTCATACGACATGACATGGTAGAGCGTGATGACGAGTGCACATTGGCACCAACACAGGAGAGACAGGTGGATGAGCTTGGCCTTGAGGTGAGTGTAGTTTAGGAGTTATCACATGTGGTAGGGACTCAGCTTGCTGTTATAGTCAGATCACAGGTTGATATGACTTTTTCTAGCCTTCACAATCTAGATTTAGATATTATTCAGGTACGGAGTCTGCTTGAGTTGCTTGCTGATTTTCATTTATGGATTGGATGTTGGGGTGCTTATCTTAGTACTAGGGATGGACATGGCATGGAGTTTGCATTGATTGACAGCAGGGCAGATCATGAATACATTTGGGATCCAGGTGGATTGATGGGTGTATCATGCAACGATTGCTTGAGGGCAAGTAATTTCAGGAGGGGTGGATTGTCATGTCCCCTTTTTAGTTGATATGTTCTGAGTTCATGGTTAGCATATTATGCAACCCTCATAGGCTAATAAGATGGTTAGAGGGTCTTGATGGAGATGGGCGTGGCTTCGTTTAGAAGAATTTTTCTAGTTGGCTTTCGTTTGGGCTCGATTGGACATGTATTGAGGGAGATATTAATATTTGATTGATTTAATCAAATATTAATTATTTGGTCTAATTTTAAATTATAAACCCTAATTCTAATTTAAGAAAACCCTAATTAGGGCAAGCATATCTTTTGAGGGTATAAGGGTTTCTCATGGAGGCCATAATTGATTATGCATATGATTATTGATTTTGATTTTTGAAGAATTCTTCTGTGAAGACTGAGCCAAGGGTTCCAGGATTCCATTGCAGTGGAGAACGTCAACTCTTCATTGTGTGCAATTCAGAGGCTGTGAAATATCAGCTGATCTATTACCAAATTGAGAGATAGCTTCATACAGAAGTTATCACAGAGGTATACAGATTTGGGAGATAGCTTCACACAAAAGTTATCACAGTATTTCAAGTACTTTCTTTATTTAGTTTTTGATCCAATAAGTTATACAGATATAGATTTTTTGTATTAGAATCGTATATTCTTGAGACCAGGTTATTCAGCTATCAAGGGTTGAAAACAGATAGGTTATGTTTAATTGGCGGCTGTACTAAGTCCGTACAGGTCCGTACAAATCCACTCAGGCACCGACCTCGGCAGACAGAGATCCCCAGTGACCGACATCGGCCGACTGAAGACTGACGTCGGCAGAGACGGCCCTACAGAGACTGATGTCGGCAGTATATCGACTGATGCCGGCGACTGTGTGTTCGACACAGCAGGCCGAGATGAGACAGAATTTAGGTTTCATTTCCATATTGGCAGAAGATCAGGGTTTTAAGACTGGATGTTAATATTCTTTATTTGTATGAGAGAAGGCTGTAATTATAATTCTCTGAACAAGTGATAAGATATTTGATTAGCAGATAAGAGATTTACTGTGATTTATTTACTTATTTGAAATTATCTTGCAAAGTCGTATTCTTGGTTCAGTGTTTTTGTGTTTCTATATTCTCTGTTTGAGGGGATATTACAAACCTCCTAATCCCAATGTATGCCGACCATTACCCAATGTACTACTTCCACAAGTTAATCTATTATCCTAATATATTGTACCCATATAACTAAGGGGATGTGTGCCACATGTCAACATCTCCATCAACCCATATACATCAATATATCATATCCCTAGGTACATAGCATTAATGTAACAAATCGCTACACCAAAACCTTGAGGCGTTAGTGAAGTCTTCCCACTAGGACCATAACATCCCACCATGCTTCTGAAGCCTAGACTTTAGGCTGGATTTGTGCTCATACCACTAGGATTCCCTAAGTGTACGAGCCCTGGATGAAAATTGCCATGTTAGCATAACCACCCACTCTATGACTTGAACCTACGTGGAGGCTATGATACCACTTGATAAGAAATTGATATTTAATATATGCAGAAATACCCTTAAGGTATGGCAACACCATATAATACTCCTTTAAAAAGGAATAACTCCACAATGTCTCTTTGAGGGGACAACCTCCAATATCCTCTTACAATAGAAGACTCAATGCTTACTTGATATCTTTACCATGATAATCATCTCCTATATATATACATCTATCTAACCCATGGATGGATAACCTCCTAATCCCAATGTAGGCTGACCATTACCCAATGTACTACTTCCATAAGTTACTCTATTATCCTAATATATTGTACCCATATAACTAAGGGGATGTGTGCCACATGTTGGCATCTCCATCAACCCATATACATCAATATATCATATCCCTAGGTACATAGCATATGGTGACTTGGGTATATTAGGTAGCTCTGGGCCACTCGAAAATGCCAACCAATGTAAATGGAGTAAGGCATGAATCTGTTGACAACCAGAATGTGATATCAAGTATATATATTTTATAGAATGACATGGATTTTTCCATTCCATCTACTCAAACTATCTGAAGCTGAGTATATGAAAACTATGTGCCATGCACATGCCCTTAATCTAGTATCTAAGTATATTGAATCTAAATCAATCATGTAAAAATTGAACCTATGTAACTGATTTGAATGTATGAGTGATAATTATATTCATGATGCCCCAAAATCTAATCAAATTGTATGAATCTGAATTTAAATGACTTAATTTGAGTTAAATTTGAGCATAACTACCAAACCTATGATTGTATCTCTACAAATATGTATTATACCTAGTGTACTAGTCTGAATGATCTAGAAGATTCTAAAGTTAGGGCTAGTGGATAGTAGCACCTTATAATGAACAATAGTTACCTATGGCACTAGTGTCCTAATATGGGTGTTAATGACCACCTGGTCTAATCTTTATGTGGTCTAAACTAATTTCTAAGTTTCTATTTTATTATGTGTCTACCTTGAGTCTAATTTCTATAACTAAGCCTATGTGCTAAAATGTATATATGAAAAGCAATTTAGAAACCTAATTTCTATGACAAGCCCCTATAAATTCCCCTTATTTTTAGGTTAGTTGTGAAATATATGGAAGAAATACCCTCTAAATAATTATCTCTATATAATTTGTTAGCTGGAGATGTCCAGGATATTCCAATATAATGTAAAACATAACATCAAAATGTAAATGTATCTGAGTGTAGTAGGAAATGTAAGATGCATGTTGTAATTTATCATTACAAAAGGGTGTCAAGATAGATGTAAGTAATGTATAGTAGTATTAAAATTTGATTAAATACCTAGGGGGATGAGGCATTATGTCCATCATAGCTCCCATGCAGGAAGGGTAGATGCATGAGATCTCTCATGGCATAAAAAATTGGTGTATGTGTAATAAGAAAATACAAGTGTCATGGTCTAAAAGTATATAAATAATCAAACATACAAGCACATGAGGCATGAAAAAGGTAGGCCAAGTGGTGATAATGCAATGGATATGGGAACATTTCACTAAATTTGAGAATGAAGACATACAAGGACATGTTTAAATGTCTACTTATACAAACAATAAAAAAATTAGCGTAGAGCCACATAAAAGGACATGTTCAAATGTCTACATATAAAAACATGAAATCAAAAACAAGGGACATGGGCACATGCCTAAGGCATAAAATAGAGAAATGGCATAGAAGACAAATAAAAATGACATATTCAAATGCCCTCGAATATGGAAGAAGCACAGGAAACACAATCAAGTCTAATCTAGGAACTAGAAATGAAAGCATGTATAGTTGTATAGTACAAATCTATGTAAATTCTAAGATAAATATGTACTAAGTATAACTAGTGATATTCATCAAAAAATATGATAAATGAGGATAAATGATCAATATCAAGATAAATCAATGCATAATTGGAATGTATAGTATGGAAAGATGAAACCTAGTTATAGCAACTATGTAAGAGATGCCCTCAAGTGAGCAGATGTATCAAATGTATAAACCTGGGTCGATGTAAATGCCCCTGATGGGTAGATGATATTTGATCTAGATTAACTTAGTGTACCAAAATCCTATATAGAATCTACAAGCACTCAAAAATAATAAGTGAAGCATATGTGTATGATAAAACTGACTATATTAGGATAACTAGAAATATGCAATATCTATTAAGTAGTAGAAGTATAAACATAGAAATGCATACAATCTATAAAATTTTGTGTTTTTTTTATATTTTAATGTTTTTTGTATTTTGACATGTCTTATTTTTGTGTTTTTTAAGTTTAAGCTATGTATAAGCAAATGAAAATAAACTATGTATAAGAAGTAAGAGACAAGAAAGTAATTATAAGATTAGGAACCATACTAACCAATGAGTCTCATTGGAGACTCACTATCACTATGGCCTGTGTCTAAAATAGGAATGGTAATCTTTTGTGCAGTGTTATTATTATGTGATAGTTAAATTTTGTTGTAGTAAGAATCCATGTTTCATTCTTCATCAAGAATCATAATAACCTAGTATACTTGAGGGAATTGATTGATAATGTGGAGTTTACCTTTTTTAATTTTGTTTTAGAAGATTGATTGTGATCTTTCCCTTTAAAACTATGCTTATTTTAGAGATACTATGTTCCAGAGGCTATTTTTATATAAATCCTTGTTTTGATAATATTTGCTGGTTGAGCATGATTTTGATTGTGCAACATAGGATCTGACTCTTTCTATAACATTTTATAGGTATATGGATGTCATTCCTTGATAAATTTTATTTGTGACTGATGTGCCTTAAGATGTTCAATAAATCCCAAACCTTATTGACCAATATTATCAACTATTAGAATAGGAGAAGTGATGCATTAAACTTGTTTACCTAAACTTTTACCATGATAATCATAGTTTTGTAGATACTTTTGACCAAACTTATACCATATTGAATGTTGAGCCTCCTTTTAGAGAGGTAGCTTTGATTGATTTATTTGTTCTTGTTGTACTATTTCATTATGTGATTGTGCTTTTGGAACCTTTTGTTATTCTAAGTTATGCTTTGGTAACCATTTTTGTATTGCTTCTAAATTTGACCCTTTTTGAAGTAGTAGATGTGCCAATGTATGTTATTTGGATGAAGTGTCACTGTGTGAGTCATTTCTATCCATGATCTATTGTATTTTTATTTTACTATTTTTAGGAAGCTGAGTCTTTGATTTCCTAACTAGTAAAGGGGTCTAGATTATGGGGAAAATTAGTAAATGAATGCACCTTGATTAATCTATTGATTTATTGAATCTAGAAGTGCTTAGCTAATTCATATAAATAGTAAACAAGAGGGAAGATAGTAAAACTTATCTTGTTCTAAATTGAGATAGAAGAATCAGATATTGATATTTGCTGAGCTAATTGGGTAGACTATCAGAAATAGGACCCAAAAGTCTATTTTTTATCTAGACAGTAGCACTAAAAATTGGAAACTTTAGGGTCTAGCGCTATAGTCCTATTTTTGGTGCTATAGTCCTTTTTATCTACTCTTCTTGATCTTTATGGGTTCTATTCATCTACTCCAGGAGACCCTACATACCAAATTTTAGGTCCTATAAGTCTCTAGAGCTTGTTTTAGGTTTGTTTCAATATTCAACACCTATACTTGTCTATGCACATAGAAACAACAAAATAGATCAAATACCAAAAGGGGAAAAACTAGGTTAAGGGAAGAATGGTCACACAATTTAGAAACCCTATTATTTTGATTGCTACCTACATTAACCCTCAAACTAGGGTCTTAGATCTGATGTAGTTATCCCTTAGGGAACATGCTTAGTCAACACACATGATTGATGCAAGAATGAAATTCACTTAGGCCCTTCCTTGATCAAGCATGCAAATCTAAGTGTGATGCAGAGAAGTTGAGCTATATTATTGAATGATTTTTATTATGTCTAATATTCCAAAGTAGTAAGTGTTAGATATAAAATGCCTTGTGAAGTCCTTTATATAGGAGACTCATTATTTCAAATTTGGGAGCTTTATTTGTATTTGGCTGACAAAGGGGAGACTTAGGAATGAAGCAAAGAAAGGGGATAAGACTTATCTAGTGTATAAAACTAACTATTGGGGGTCATATTGACCTTAGACAATAACACTGGAAACTAGACAACCTAGGTTTCAACTCTATAGTCTAGTTTTTGACATTATTTTCCAGGGGGTTTGGGATTTAGGGGATGTGTCAGGGTCCAAAAGAGGTCTTTAGGCCTGAAAGGGTCAAACCTAGTAAGCTATAGATGACTAGGAATTAGCAAAGAGATGTATAGGGAATATAGTGAAACCAAGATAAGATAGATAGAAAAACATGACTAAATATGAACAAAGCTCATATTTTCCAGTTAAAGTCTCCTATGAAACGACTGTGAAAATACATAATATGTGTGTTTGCTTGACTAATTTAGGGTGATTACATTTGCCTCCCTTTTATTCTAGTGACGTAATGAAATGAACTACTAGAGGAAAAGAAAGAAATAATATGTGTACCTGGACTTACCTGTGTGAAGATAAGTGTGCTAAAAGGATCCAAATTCTTAGCTAGGGAAGTGGATTAAAGAACAAAATTAGTGATCTAAGAAAAAGAAGGAATTCATGTAATAGATTCCCCATGTACTGATCTTGAATAGTGCCTAGAAAAGAGAAGGAATCCCTATAATAGATGCCCCTATATTGAATCTAAATAGTGCCTAAAAAAGAGATGAAATCCCTATAATAGATGCCCCTATACTAAATTTGAATAGTGCATGGAAAAGAGAAGGAATCCCTATAATAGATGCCCCTTGTATTGAATCTAAATAATCTAAACTAGATTTGAGAAGTGCTTGGAGGTCCAAAACCAATATTTGTCCTCTTTCCCACAAAAACTTATAGGTTTGAGTAATATTATGGACCAATCACTGTAGATGACCGTATTGTCCATCTTGGAGATAACTTGAGTAATGCCTAGGTGTATACTCAAAATGCTTGTAAAATGTGTAATAAGAAAATGGCATGTCCTACCATCTCAATCTATATAATCCTGGAAGATGAAGGACATGAACATCTGTACCATTCCCCTAAATCTAGTATGTGAGTGATGTATCTAATAATTTAGAAATTTATATATCTATAAACCAAAGGTGTATGCCTCTAAATGTCTTGCATAATGTTGAGTGACCTAATGTAGTCTGAATCACTATATAATTTGACCAATCTAAGTTGAGTAATGCTAAGTGACCCCTAAATTTTGAACCATTTGTGAAATACTTGATAAATCTAAGATGAGTAATGTTAAGCGACACCTAGAGCCTAAAAAACTTGTGCAATATTTGACCAATCTAAGCTAAGTAATGCTAAGTGACCCCTAGAGTTTGAACCACTTGTGAAATCTTGACCAATCTGAGATGAGTCATGCTAAGTGACCCTTGGAGTCTGAACCACTTGTGAAATCTTGACCAATTTGAGTTGAGTAAAGCTAAGTGACCCCTAGAATTTGAACCACTTATGAAATTTCAACCAATCTGAGTTGAGTATGTAGTGTTATTAATCTAAATACTGAAGGTGTAAAAAAACATGATGAGTGACTCATGTAGTCTAAATCACTGAATCTTTTGATCGTTCAGAGTTGAATCTTGATAGTTTGACTACTAGAGGTGTAAGAATCATGGTGTACCAGATATGTATGTTAGATAAACTATGAGAATAAGGATAGTATGAATGATGCCCTCATTTTGGGGAGAGGGATGAAATTTGTGATAGAGATGGTTGAGCTAAAAGTGATGACTAGTGGTGGAATGTATAGGAACTTGGTTGGCTTGGATCAAATAGATTGAAATGTTATTATTGCATTGGTGAAATTAGAGCGTATAGATTGAAAGGTATCTTTGGTTGATTAGGATCAAATCTTGTATCTAGGTTTAGTAGATATATAGAAGTTATCTACCATGGTAGGTAAATGAGGTAAAAATAGATTGAAGGGGATGAAATATTTATTTGATCAAACAAGTTGGGTTGTTTGAATGTTTTCAAAGGGTGTTTGATTTTCAAGGACTAATCTAGGTACCAAATAGGTGTAGAGATGTGTGTGTGATAGTAGATAAGTAATGTAGTAAGAGAGTGAGTCTTGATTTATTATAAAGATGTCAACATTATGAGTCAGAGAAATAAAGTGGTTTGTAAAATAGAGCTATAGAGCTCACGTTATGTGAAAAATAGGATGTTGTTTTTTGCTTAGAAAGGGGTTTGATATAAGAAGGATTTAACTAATTCATGATTCATTTTCTCATTACACAGTTGGAGATTAGAGTTTTAGAGTGAGAGGATGTCAAGGAGATGAGCACCCACCATGACTCATTATGAGCAACTGGTTGCATAGATTTAGGCTGGTGAGGGGATTTCCCTGGTGAGTAAGGATAGTTTTCAACTTTTATGTGTTCTTAATGTCTAATTTTGGTAATTTTTAGCTATTTTTAACCATTTTAAAGTAGTTTTAAATTTCCTTGACTAGTTATAGCACTAATGTCCTAGGTTTAGCGTTACTATCCTTAATTCATTACTACTATCTAGGTTCTAGCACTAGTGTCCTATATTGCTAGTGTCTATTGTGGATGGATTTTTTAGTTTTTGAGTTGTTATTACTTTGTATTTCTTAGTTGTTTTTCCTTGGCATGGTTGTTTGAGATATAGTCTATTTTTTTGTGTTTTTAAGGTGAGGTGTGGATTGTGAGATTTTCACAATGACCAGGTTATGGAGACTCTAAGATTGTTGTTGTTATCTACTAATGAGCATGATGTTATGGATAGGGTTGGGTTGGGTCATGCATGTGATCTTGGTATAGTGCAGTGGGACAAATATTTGATCACCACCTTATGTGAGAGGTGGAATGATGATATGTGTATATTTTGGTTTTTAATAGGAGAGATTATGTTGACTCTAGAGGATGTGTATCAAATTTTACATTAGATGATTAGTGGGCAGTGAGTGTCACTACAAGATGACATAGGTGCAGATGCCATTGATCAAATATTGAGATACTTTTTAGGAGCACCTATAGGAGTAAACCATAGGGGTAGTGAGAGTGATATTTTACTATTGATTATTGTGTAATCGAGTATTCTACACATGTAGAAGTGGTTAGCTATACTATTGGCTTCTTTTATTGCTATGGATGGTAGTGAAGTATCTATTACTTATAAGATGCATATAGTATTTTGGAGTATTGAGATGTATGGTACCATGTTTTCATGGGGGAGGACCATGCTTGATCATTTATATAGATTTATGCAAAAGTCTTTTAGTAGTGGTGTGGGTGTAGCCACTTTTTTGCATTGCTAGGATTATGAGCATATAATGGTTGTGTGGTCGATTAGATTATCAAGGGTGAGTTAGGCATATCCACAACCATTTTTTTAGCATTAAACTAGTGAGTTGGTTATCTAATCCCCTAAGATGAACCAATATAGGTGGTTTCTAGATAGATTGGTGGTTGATGGCATCAAATGGAGGCCCTATAGAAGATTTCTTGGATGGCTAGAGGATGGAGAGTAGTTGCAGCTCATGACAGTGAGTTATTGGTTACATGACTATTAACTTGGAGTTTACAAGCACTTTTAGTATGAGCATATAACTAGGTAGTTTGGAGTTTGATAGGATGTTCCTCTTGCAGCATGGATATGGTTGAGGAGTGCATGAGTACTAGCAAGAGTGGGAGCTCATCCTAGATCAATTAATGCTGAGTTGGCACCATTGTCATTATATGTACGAGATGAGGTTATAGATGTTCCTGATGTAGACTATGTGGGATTTATTGAGGGATACATGGTGTGGTGGTTGAGACATTGATGTGCTCTATTATATATAGTTGGTGTGCCAGATGTTCTTATATATGAGCATCTTGAGTTGATTTAGAGGGTGGTAGGTGAGTGGTTATAATGTGATCTTATACTTTATATGTATGCTCTATTGTTACGTATGGATTATGTGTAACTAATTAGAGTGTACTATCATGTACGGAGGTGAGGTGGTGGATGTGTAGGGTGAGGCACATGTTGAAGTTAGAGGTGGAGATGATGTGTTCTGGGAGACTATTATTGAGTCTACACTATGTGAACTTACATAGCATGTTCCTGATGATGTTGTGGAGGAGGGCTTGATAAAGAGGGATATAGTTATAGATGGTGTTTATGATCACTTATTTGACTAAGTTAATATAGCTACAACTATCTATATTAAGGTAGTAGGAGATAGAGATGAGCTAAGAGATAAACGAGATAGGCACAAGATGCCTCCTCTAGATCATGGAGTAGTGAGATCTAAGATTGTGGATGACTATATAGATCTTCAGTGATGGCATGAAATATTTTCATGAGGTGTATGGTTTTTTATTAGATTGAGATACTCGACTCAAGAGGCATTCAGGAGCTTGAGGACGTGGAGAGTCATTGAGTTCTAGACATGATTATGGGACCAACACTAGAGGAGAGAGTGATACTGAGAGTGAGGGAATGATCCCTATTTATGATTGATTGACCTTGACATGATGTATATGTTTTGAAAACTTCATGGTGTGTGTGTGTGTGTGTGTGTGTGTGTGTGTGTGTGTGTATAGATATTGGTTTGATTTTGAAAATCATGTTATACTCACGTTATGGTTTCTAGATATATATATATATATATATATATATATATATATATATATATATATATATATATATATATATATATATATTGGTTTGATTTTTAAACTCATGTTATACTCACGTTATGGTTTCTAGAATATACTGATATTTCCATGTTTTGATTTAAAATAATTTATTTGATGTCAATGTTGATGTTGATGTTGAAGTTGTATAAGCTTGATAAATGGCATTTGGGATATGTGATCTGATTGTTTTGATATAATTGGTAAGATAATATTTAGGATATGTTTGGATGTAGTTGTTTGGTTTGTAATCATATGTAAGTGACAATCTTATTGTTTTTTTGTAATTGATAAAATTTATTTGGTAAAGTAAATTGAATTATAAGTAGGATATAAGTAAGGTCTAGCTTTTTGAAATTGGTAACTTATTTAGATAATTTGAATTAATTTGAGATTGGTAAAAGGTTTGTATTAATTGATTTGGTAAGATCTAGACTTTGATAGGTTGGTTCTTGGCTAAGGATGGCTATCTAGAATTAGGAATGTCAATTGTTATTAGCAAGGAAAAGTAAGATAACACTGTGTGATTATCACTTTCCCAAGAGTGGATCAAGAATAAAAACATTAGCTAGACCTTTGGCTCCATTATTACCATGCTAAGTGAATCTATAAACTAATGTTGAAATGATTGTATGTTGTATCACACTTTGTTAAAACACTTTCTGGATCTTGACAACCAAGTGAACAAGTGCCCATACTACTCATGTTGTGTAAAACCCTATCCTAAGTCTGATGTTGAATGTGATGCACAAACTAAAGTAGGCTATGATAACTTTGGAAAATACAATCTGATTGGCTATGTTTTTGGCCCTTTATGTTGTATAAAATGATCATTTGATCTCAAATGTAGTGGATTTCTACAGGAAATAGGACCTAAAAAGTCTACTCATAGTGAATATCTCTCTGAAACTATAGTTTGTTATAGTGCCTATGACTCTGTTAGATATGTATATGGAATTACACTATGTATACCATGAACTATACTACTATATGTGAGTCATTTATGCTATACTAGTTTCTAAATTTTTTGAATAGATAGAATAGGAGATCTCCTATGAGATTCTATCCTAAAATTTGCATTGTGCTCATGATGAGTGATCAATGATTCCTGTAAAATAATGTCCTGAGATGACTTAGTCATGGAGGAATGAGGTCTAGGGTTCTGTAATAGAGGAGATCTCTATGCTCTCTATGTGAATGCTATAATACCATCATCAACACATCTAGAAATATGATCTCAAAGTCTAAAATAGGTATCCATATTGTGTCTATGGATATGATGATAATTACAATAGGGTCGATATGGTTGTCTATGTAAAAGATGTGGATCTTGACAATGAGTAGAAGGTAATGTAATTAACCTCCTACTAGTACTGCTGATAATATTATATATGGGCTATCCCACTTTGAATCAAACTATAGTGGTGTTGGTTGGTAATTCTTTAAATTGCACACTTGTTTTTTATTTTTGATTGTTTTTTTTGGGTGTGGTCTTCTATCTTGTCTAGGACATGGTGTATGCTGAGTGGTAGGAGCTATATTTAAAGATGCTATTTTAAAGTCTTGAGTGATCTGATCAACTAAATCTACCTCAATCAATCCTAATTTATTTTCCAATGCTAGAACTATGTAACTCAAATGTCTAAAATAAGGCTCTATCTGATATAGTAAATGCTCAAAGAGAGGTGGGCAAAGGCCCTTGATAAAGATATGTTGAACCTCTAGATCTACCAATTTATATTTCTCTCTTAATAAATGAGCCTTAAATATTAAAATGTATTCATTTATTGGCTCTAAATAATTTTGATGTAGTGTGGAAATTTTCTCATATGTAACATGAGGACTCGTGCTTATACTATAGTTCTTGACAAAATCCTCCTCTAAGTCACCATATGTGTGTAATGAACCGATGAGGAGTAGATGAAAGAACCAATTTTATGATCCCCCACTAATGTCTAATAAAACAACTTGAGTCAAATCAAATGGCTTGCATGAGTTTCCAAAGCCTTATGAAAGGCTTGAAGATGTGCAAATGGATCTCTATTTCCATCAAAGTGAGGTAATGATGTGTTTGGAAATTCTTAGGCAACATAACTTTTATGAATGTCTTTGGAACAGGGTTACCATGTAAATCATTGGCATCCATCCAAGATTTATAATATTTATTTTTTAGTGTAAGGAGATGTACTTGGTGTTATAATTCACCAACTGCATCCATCAAAGAGAGGATCTCCTAGGATGGTACATTAATATCTTGAAGTGGTTCATTTAATCATTGAATTTGATTGTTAATTTTAACCATGGGAATGTTATATTTATAAATGGGATCATAAAGAGGTGGTGTGCTCACTTGAACCTTGGGAGTTATGGTAGCTTGGACCTTGCGAGAGGGATATAGGATACCATTCTCTTTGGGTGATGGGTGAGAATTGGATTCTACTATAGTGAGGAGTGGCTTGGGAGATTCATTGGTATCTTTATGTTTTAGTGAATCACATTATAAATTATTAAAATATGTGATTTTAATATTAACATGTTCATGATGAGAAATAAAATCATTCATGGATTTAGAATCGATATTTTGTCATGCATGAGACTTGAGAGAAGGGTTGGAAGTATGAGATGCAATTTCTTCTTCACTATATACATAGTAGTCATAATTATTCCATGCATTATCACAATCCTCATTTTGTTCATTTGAAATAAAATAATTTGAATCATCATTTGCATATTCATCTTCATGTTCATATTAATTGACATGTTCACTATCATATTCATAATCATTTCCCTCATTACTAGGGAGAGGTAAAAGAGAGATTTGATTCCTTTCTAATATATAATAAGTTATCATTGGAATTTGGAATGTCATGTGTATCTATACTATCCATGGATGGAATCAATAAATTTTCTTCATTTTCAACATGAGAAGTAAGAGTATAAGAGTTATCATTTGAAAATTATTTGAAAGAGTAGAGTTAGGAACATATAATGCATTATTTGAACTATGCTTTGGTAATTTGATTCTATTGCATTTATATTGTTGTATTTTAAATATAATAGTAGCAAAAGGTAGAGAGAGATTAGGTTCACATGGAATTAGATCACAATGAGATGTTCATTTGAAAGTGAATGATTACTTTTTGCATTTTATGCATTATGCCTTAGAGAATGAGGTGAGAAGTATTTTTACCATTTAGCAAAAGTATTATTTTGAGAAGGAACAAAAGAGATAGGTTTAAGAGAAAAAGATTCATCTATTTGTGATTCATCCCTATCATTATGTACATCATCATATATTTCATTACAACCATAGTCATTATCTTCACTATAAATGAAATCATTTTCTATAGTTTTAGCTAATGTGCAATTTTGTGAATTTGTCCAATCATTGTCACAATTGTAAGAAAATTTGAGAATTTTATCTAAGGGATGAGAAGAAAGAATTGTCTTTGTGGCCATTTTATCACCAAATTCAATTTTAAAAAGTACTATGAAGAAAATAAATGCACAAAGAACTACTAGAATTTAATTTTGAAAATTACTTTTGATAACCCAAACAATTTACAATAAATTGAGATTATTTTCTAAGAGTTGTAAGGGAGGGTAATTTGAGGTTTGAAGACCTAGTTTGGGAGTTTATGGTTTTTAACTAGGGTTTTAGAATTTTTGAAAATTATGAAATAGTTTTAAATTCTAAAAATTATTTGAAATGGAATAATTACAAAAAAAATTATACAAAAATTAGAATTTAGAAAAATTATTTTTTTGCAAAAGAAACTACTGATTTTGAAATTTTGAAATATTTTTTGGCAAGGTAATTATTTTACAAAAATTTCAAAATATTTGTCTAAAATTGGCAAGGAGGTAGGCTTGTTATTAGATGACCTAGTTTTGAAATCTAGGGTTTTAGTGAATTTATTGAAAATATTTCAATTTATTTATAGTTTTGTGATTTTTAAATTTAGGAAAAATCACGAACATATTGCTAAAAATAAAAAATAATTAGCCCTAGGGCTTTAGGGTTTTTGTGAAATAATTTGAAGTAAGTTAGGTTCACCAAATATTTTACTATTTTTAGGAAACTAAGTGTTTAATTTCCTCATTAGTAAAGGGATCCAAATTATGGGGAAAATTAGTAAATGAATGTACCTTGATTAATCTACTAATTTATTAAATCTAGAAGTGATTAGTTAATTTCTAAAAATAGTAAACAAGAAAGAAGATAGTAAAACTTAGCTTGTTATTAATTGAGACGAAAGAATTAGATATTAATATTTGTTGAGTTGATTGGGTAGACTATTAGAAATAAGACCTAAAAGTTTTTTTTCTATTTGGATAGTAGCATCAGAAATTGGACACTTCAAGGTCCAGCATTATAGTCTTGTTTTTAGAGATATAATATTTTTTATCTGCTCTTCTTGATCTTTTTAGGTTTTATTCATCTCCTCCAGGAGACCTTGCAGACCAAATTTTAGGTCCTAAAAATCACTGGAGCTCATTGTAGGTATATTTAAATATTTAATACCTATACTTGTCTATGCACATGGAAACAAAAAAATAGATCAAATTCCAAAAGGAGGAAAATTGGGTTAAGGGAAGAATGATCGCACAATCTAAAACCCCTACTATTCTGATTGTTTCCTACATTAACCCTCAAGCTAGGGTCTCAGATCCAATGTAGTTCTCACTTAGGGAACATGCTTAGTCAAAATGCATGATTGATGTAAGAATGAAATTTGATTAGGCCCTTCCTTGATCAAGCATGTAAATCTAAGTGTGATGCAGAGAAGCTGAGCTATATTATTGACTGATGTTTATTATGTCTAATGTGCCAAAGTATTGTGTAGAGAGTTGCCTATATACCAATACTCTGAAGAGGGATCAAATCCAATGTATTTATACCACCTAGTGCTTGATGTATATTTAAGTGAATGCTATAATGAGAGTGGCCTTGTATGCCTTGAATATGATAAGGCTTTGAAATGATTTAAAACTAGACTTAGGGATGTTGTAGATGGTAGTATGTAAAATTTAGAACTTTTTCTTTGGTTTGAATAACTTTTGTACCTATTTTACATCTTGTGAATAGAGGTGGATTATACTTGTATTTACAGGGTTATTTTACTTATGTGGATAAGAAAATTATCTTAGGCCAACCTTAAAATGGGCACACATTTTTAAAACTATTAGTTGGAAAGAGATGGGGCTAAGGAAAGTAATGCCTAGTTAGGGACACTAGTACCATGTGGCTATAGTTTCCCAAATGTAGCATTAATGTCCTTTTGCCAGACTGTTAAGAAATTTGGATTAGGGTTAAAGATGATAGTTTAGGGGCTCTGTTTTGATTGGATTTAGGTGATTTTGGTTTACTAAATGACTGAAAATATAAGTCTAAGACTCTAGAATAGGTGTATGGAAATCCTAGGAATAGGCTAACTAAAGTGACACTTTTAGCATCCAATTAACACTTTTAGGTGATTACAATATGTCAAAGAATATAATGCATTCTTAAATTGTATAGAATAATCTCAAATAAACTAATCATAATGTTTATTTAATCCTTATAAATGTTCTAAAGTGAATTTATTAATTTCAAGCTTATGAAAATATGATAATAATATGTCTTGTAGCTTTCTAAAGTGGGTAAGGTAACATTTATAACACTATAGAACCATTCACTAGCTTCTCATGTTAAACGCCTATGAAAGGCTTTTAGCAATAGGAATTTATATTTAGCCCAATGACCAAAGGCATGTAAATATTATGTCAAATGGTTCAACAAGTCTCCTTGACCATCAAATATAGGTAACATAAGGCATGACTAAATCAATTAGGTAAGGATAATCAAAGACACTTTGTGTAAGAGGTTGATATTATAGAATGTTAAGAATGTAATATTAAAATTGACATTTTTTTGAAATATATTTTATAGCATTCATCATGGATATAATGTAACTAGGAGGAATATTTGAATTATGGGAAGATCTGTATAGACATAATATTTTCAAAATTTATCAATCACTGATGCTTTCTATCTTATAGAAACCCATTGAGTCTTAATATATTTGAGTGAATTCCTTAAGGGCTACACCCAAAAAAGGGTGGGTAGACCATTAGTTCTTTGCAAGATTATTATCCCTTTTTGCCACTTGCTATCTACACACTTATCTCCTAAAACCACTCCCCTAAGCTTTTCATCCTATTTTTCACCCTCCACTAGTCTTTTAACACCTTCATTATCTCTTTCCTGAACCTAAACCCATTTTTTATAGTTTAAATTACATAGTCAGCCACATTGACCTTGCATTGTTGTTGACAAAACTCAATAGGGTCTAGATCAGGCCTTGGCTGACCTAGTCCATGACCTAGTTTGTTTTTTGTCAATTACGATACTAGGTCGATCAAATTGACCTTGTTAGCCTAAACTTTTAGAATGTTTTAGGGTTATATCTACCTATATAAACACATCCATTTCTCCATTCTTAGATAGACAACAAGATTTAATTATTTATTTGCATTTCTTTACAATTTATTCTTCTACCATTCTATTTAAGGAGTCTTAGCTTAGGGTTTTTACTTGGAGAATAATCTTGTCTTGTGGATAAGTCTTGGATGTTTTAGCCTTCATCAGTGATCCTTAAAAACCACAAAAACCTCTTACTAAGCACCTTTAGCCAAGGGAGAGATTGAGTCCTAATAGGTTCATCTTTAAAGTAAGTATCTCTAACTTTGCTCCTCTCTTTAGTAGATAGAATTAGTATAAGTAATGGCTTTTGAATAATAATGATCTCTCCATGCATTAAAGTTTTAATTATACATAGCTTAAATAGGATTCTATTGTGCATGTTTAATTTTATGTTTACTAACCCCCCCACTTTGTGCCAAAATATTTGGTGAGCACTAGCTTAGATTTTTACTTTACTTATTATTAATTTAGTGAATATGAAAACATAGGACTTAGTTAGGGTTACTATGTATTTTTCCTTGATTAGAGGATTTGAAACCCTCCCTAGTGATATTATTTTTTGTAAAATATCCCTTGGCTAGGTATACAAAATCCATATTGGTCATGACCTTGATTATTCAATTTATCCACAATTAGAAGTCTAAGTAGGATTTATCTTTTTCAAGCTAGGATTGATTTGTAGATTTAATGTCTTTACCATTGCATACATTCTAGTGAACCTAACATGAATCTAAATGTTTCAAGTTTTATTTCATGCTTTTATTTCTATCATATTATTATTTTTCTATATTTTTGATATTGTGTCAATTGAGTTGGTATAATTCTAACTTTCTTTGCATAGGTTTAACACACAATCACATCAAAATGCCTATGTTATTTGTGTGTAGGTCTTCATCATATACATGTTACTAGATCAAATAGGTCAATATAATACTATTATTTAGTCCTAGATAATAATAAAAGATTAAATAGGTCAAATATATCATATTATTCACTCTACCAGTATTAAAATCAACAAACTAGGATGAATAGGTCAACTTAGTATCTTAGTCAACATCGAGATCAGTAAACTAGGTCCAATAGGTCGACTTAGTATTTCAATCATCATTTAGATCAACAAACTAGGTAAAACATGTCAGCTTAGTGTTTCATTCAACCCCCAGATTAATAAAATAGGTCAAACAAGTCTACTTAGTCATCTTATCTTTCTTCAACATAGAGTTTTGTAGAATTGGGTCTAACTAGTTGACTTAGTTTGTAAAATTTGAAAGCAACATTCAAATCACTTCAACATAAAATTTGAAATCCTAATCATCTTACAATCCACCAGGGTTCCTCTCTTTCTATCTCTATCATTTTATTACTTCATTTCAATTCTATTTTGTACAAGCTAGTAGTCTTCAAAACTACAACCTTACAACAAACTAAGTTGACCTATTCATCTTAGTTTTGTAGCCTATCTTTTGTCTAAAATATTGAGTCAACATGTTCAAATCTATTCTTAAAAGATTTTTATTTTGAATAATAGTAGTGACCTAGTCAACTCTATTATGTACTATTTTCATATAGTGCCATTTGAACTATGTACTATTCTTAATTTGGGAATTAACAACTATTTACTAGTAATTGATTTACACTTTCATTTTTAGCTATTTACATTATTAGAGTATCTCACATATTCCAATCAGGTGTTTCTTTCAACTTACCATTTAGTTACACTATTTTTTTCCTTTTGCACACACTTCCAAATTTCAAAATATTCAAAATGCATTTAACATTTGTCTTCCCAAGGCCTACCTACTTGGATTTCATCACCAAGGGGGAAGACGACTTGATTTTTTTGTCAAGAATAAATACGTGGTTAATGGTATATATTGGCAAATCACTGGACACCCTTATCACTATAGGATTGTAAAGTGAGGGGGTAGGCTCCAATACCAAGCCATTACCATTGACAACATAGACCCCTTTTAGCCTAAGTATCCTGAACCCATCCATATATTTCTTTCTAGTTCCCCATTTTAAGCCAACTTCCCTATCACACTTAAAACAAAAAATTATAATAATCTAATAACACTCAAGATGATCACATAGTTAGCATTTAATGTTTAGTTGAATACTTGCTCTCTAATCATTATGTGTTGTATTATAAAAAATTGCATTAGCCAACATTGGTGTAAAGTTTTGTGTTGTGTTCCCCAACTAGATCACTCACATTGATCCAATTGTTTGTGTTTGCTTCCATTTCTTGCTTCAATTATTGAAAATTTTATCCCTATTTTAGCACACTATCATTCTATCCATTATAGTCTCTTAAAGACTATGTTTTCCCTTGTCTAAAATATGGATTCAACCTATAAAAATATGTATCCCTTTCTTCAAGTTATGTTATATTATAGGGTCAACTTGGTCAACCCTGTATCGTTATCAACTTAGTTTCATACCCTATCTATAGTACATAGTCAACCTGCTAAACTCTAAACCATTATCCATCCCTTCTACCTTCTATCTAGAATTAAACATTTGAATAAATTGACTTTATACTCTTCTTAGCCCATTTTTCATTATTACATAGTCAACTCAGTTGACCTTGTATATGATTGTTGACCTTGCTCTTCTATTTGGCTGACTTAGTCCTCTATCCTAAATTTTTCTCTCTTCTTCCTTGACATTTTGTTCATTTCCTCAAAACATCATGAAACCCCCCATTAGAATCTTCTTGGATAACTTAAATACATTTAAACACTATATGGTTTATTTTTTTATCCCTTTCTTTACTTCCCAAGAGAACCCTCACTCTTGGATCACCTCTTCCCCTCCTTCATCTATGGATTGTAACATGGTCCAAATCACATCCCAAGATGAAGTATGTGGATCCAATCCTTTTTTTACATATCAATACAATTCTCATCTACAATATTTTCATCATAATGTGGGAACAATTGACATAAGCATATCCAATAATCCCACTGGTAATCTACCTTCTAATCACTCTCCCCCTAATACCAATTCAGGGAATCCTCCTAAAAACACCAACCCACTAATTGATATGAATCAGATTCTTGCACAAGTCATAAAACAAATGAACATAATTAAAATTTATAAAACCTTTAAAATGATATAATTACAATGTCATTTGATCAATATGGCTAATCAATCTCTAGTTCTAAATCCTCAATATAATACAAATTTTATTCCTCCAACTCTTAGAGATTCTTCATGAAATGTTATTCCTCAACCTATCATGAATAACAAAATGCTTAAAAATATCCAAAATGAGCCTTTATATCCTTTCATCATTTCCATAGGTATTGGTAATATCTCCCCAACTATCAAGTATGATGGGACTAAAGACCCTGCATCCTTTCTTAAAGCATTTGACAATCTTTATAAAGAGTGGATCCAAACTAATACTTTTTCCACAACTAAGATTCTATTTAAAAACTTCACTGGTGATGTATTAGAATGTTATAACCAACTTCACTGGTGATGTATTTGACAATGTCATTTGATCAATATGGCTAATCAATCTCTAGTTCTAAATCCTCAATATAATACAAATTTTATTCCTCCAACTCTTAGAGATTCTTCATGAAATGTTATTCCTCAACCTATCATGAATAACAAAATGCTTAAAAATATCCAAAATGAGCCTTTGTATCCTTTCATCATTTCCATAGGTATTGGTAATATCTCCCCAACTATCAAGTATGATGGGACTAAAGACCCTGCATCCTTTCTTAAAGCATTTGACAATATTTATAAAGAGTGGATCCAAACTAATACTTTTTCCACAACTAATATTCTATTTAAAAACTTCACTGGTGATGTATTATAATGTTATAACCAACTTCCCCAACATTCCATTTGGCAACTTGAATATTTAGTCAACCCTCTAGTTAAAAGGTTTTAACACAATGACCTTGAAAATTGCCTTAGCCATTTCATCAAAGCTAAGCAATCTCCCAACGAATTAGCTCATGATTTTATTAAATGATGGAAATATATGGCCCATAAGGCTGACCATAATATTACTAATGAGAATTTATTCAAACTCTTTATAACTACTTTAACTCCTTCGCTTCAATATAAGGTTCATGCTTTTGCTCCTTAAATGCTTAACAAAACTCTTGACCAAGCCAAACATCAAGACTTCCTCATGAATGAATTCAAATATAATACCAAATTCCTTAAAGAATATTTTAAAACTTCTACTAATGCCATCATTGGAAATACTTCTCAAACCAAACCAAGAGTTACCAAAGCTGACAATCCCCCACCTTCTCACATACCCCTAACTATGCAACAAATGAAATAATTATTAGTACCCTATAAACCCTTCACTTATCCTAATAATCATCCTAAATGGTATGACCCTAATCAATTTTATTGGTTCCATGCCGACATTGGTCATTCCTATGAAATTTATTAAGGGATTACAAAATTTTCTATCTCTTACATGCTTGGTGATTTATTCAATCACGAAGCCATGATCCAAATCTATCATTAAGAGTAAAACACCACTTCTAAAAAATGAAAAGCTCCTAAATATTCTTCTTATAATAACCAAAAATAGTTTACCACTTCTACTAACCAACAAAATACCAAGGATGTTTTTCCATTCATGTTGACTATGACCAATACTACAATAATTCTCAATATGTTAACACAGTTAAGGTCAACTATCATCACAAACCATCTCACAAAGATCCTGTCACTAAACCTAAGAAACCATATTTGGAAGAGAAACATCTTCAAAGATACTACAACCACTCATTTAGCTTCAAAATTTAATGAAGAACCCCCTCCTTTTTCTAAAACCCAAACTTTTTCCATTCCTTCCAAATCTACCTTATCTTCTAAACCTCGCATTGGTTCTTATTTTAAATCCCATTAGAACTTATTGAATAAATTAAATCCATGCCTTGAAATATTCCACTTATGTATTTAGTTCATACCCACCTTTATCATCACAATTTCCTCACAATAATTACAATAAATTGAAGATTCATCTTAAATAGATAAAGAACCACCCTCTATTGAGCCTCAACCTACCAATGTACATACTATTGAATCCATTTATCCTTATTCTAAGCCTTCCATTGAATTTTTTGAAGAAGACATGATTAATGATGATATATTTTTATTCATTGATGATCCACCACTATTCATTAAAATAACCATCAATACTACTCTTATTCATAAAGTTTTAATTGATAAAGGGTCTAGTATTAATGTAACATCTTTGTGGCTCATCCAAAAACTTGGATATAATAAGGATCATCTCAAGAAAACCCATGTAACTTTTCATGTATTTAATAAAACTAATAAAAATTCACTCATTTATATTTATCTTCCCCTTACAATCAGAGTTAAGACCATTTGAACTAAATTTATGGTCTTTAATTTTCCCTTATCTTACAACATACTCCTAAGCTACCCTTGGACTCATAGAATGAGGTCCATTGCCTCTTCCAGTAGCCAATGCATCAAGTTCCTACTTAATGGAAAATGGTATAAACATGAGGCTAATCCTAACCCTTGGAGTATTTAACTTTTCAATCCTAAATTTCAATATCACATTCCTACCATTCTTACTATCAACAGTGCTCCCTTACCTGAATTCATCAACATCAATCTAGAATTACATGTTATTCTTGTTGATTTAGATGTTGATGAACCTAATGAATTGAAACATACTTGAAATACTACTAAGTTACCTCCCTATATCTCATAATGGCTTCCTCCTTCTCTATTACCTTGTGATCACACTATTCCTCTCATTGATGAAATCACTAATTTTTGCCCTCTATGCAATAATCAAGAATCTTCCTTACCTAAAAGATGCCTTCACATGAAGTGACTATGGAGGGGAAAAATTATTCTAAGATCCTTTAATCATGCTTCCATGTAATCTTAGTGATCTCAAAATTTCCCCTTCTAAAACTCCTAAATCTTAAGAATGTACCATTTCTCTAATCTATGATGATAACTACATCATGGCCCAAGCTCAATATTGAGACTTAGATGCTTAATATTAATATAAAAATTTAGATCAAATACCTAACTTCAACCATGATATTCACACCATTTTCACACATTTTGAATTAGCTCTTGAAGGTCATGTACCTCTCATAAATTCTATGCTTCATGATAGTCCTTGGGTGGTTGAACAATTCCTACCTTCCAAATATCTAGATATTTATACATCTTTTATACCACTTATAGATCCCATCATTGCATTTGATTCTTTCCCCATCAAATAAACTAATGATAAACTAATATCATCCAATCTACCTACTCCTACTTCTGAGATTACATTAAATGCAAAGGCCATAGATGTCTATCAGATACATTATGGATATGATTACCATGGTAATCAAATTATCAATCTCAAAGTAGATGTTTATTATTATGGTCATCTTCCCACTTTACCTAGTGATGAAGTTATTCTTGAATTTATTCATGCCCAAGAACCTCAACTTCCTCAGCAACATCACAAACTTGAAAATTTTAAAAATAAAGCCCCTTGTTTTAACAAATTCATCATTAGCATCGAACCTAAATCAAATCTAATTTAATATTTACCTAATGCACCATATAATTTTCAAGATGGAAATGTTATTATTACAGAATAAACTACTCACATAGAATATGGTACTCCATCATTCCCTCAACTTATTACAATTTCTCATGAACTCACACCTACTTAACATGATAAATTTAGCTTATTTTTTTATATAAATATCATGATATATTTGCTTGGTAATATAAGGACATGCCTAATGTTGAACCTATAATTATGGTGTATAATATTATCATTTATCTTGATGCTAAATTTGTGTGCCAAAATCAAAATAAATTTCCACCCGAAGTTTCCACCTTATGCCATAAAGAAATTATTGAGTTTATGGAAAATAAATTTATCAAACAGTGAACTATTTTGAATGGGTTTTTAACATAGTCCCTATTTGAAATAAGGTCACTATGATCATTCAAAATTTCATCAATTTTTATAATATTAATCTTGTTTATTCCAAGGACAATTTTCCTTTACCTTCAATATATGCCATTGTCAATTCTACAACTAGTTATGAAATGTTGTCTCTTATGGATGGTTTATTGAGTTATAACCAAATTCACATTTCCCTCGAAGACCAACATAAGACTACTATAACCATATAATGGGGCACCTATTGTGATGTTAAAATTTCTTTCAGCTTCAAAAATGCTAGAGCTACCTATCAAAAGGCAATGACTTGCATCTTTCATGATCCCATTAATAAAATTGTAGAAACCTATGTGGATTACCTCATTGATAAATTCAAAAGTAATCAAATTCATGTCTTGGATATTTACATCATCTTCAACCACCTCATTAAATATAAATTTAGACTAAATCCTTTTAAATGTGTCTTCAATGTCACATCTAGAAAACTATTAGGATTCTTTGTCTCTCTCAATGGCATCGATGTTAACCCTGCCAAGATTAATGCTATCATCAACATGCCCATCCATCGATATATCTTAGAAATTCGCACGTACCTCAATGATCTTGGGGTAATTAGATGTTTTATTACCAAAATGGTTTACCACATCTATTCAATTAATTATCTTATTAAGAAAGGCAATGCCTTAGAATGGACATATACCTGCCAAAAAACATTTGATCATATGAAAGAATCATTACTTCACCCACCTACTCTTTGTCCCCATTCAAATGATATATATTTGATATTATATACCTCTTCCACACCCATATCAGTTAGGGAAATTCTTTCCCAACATGATGATACTATAAGGGAATATGCCATCTACTATATCAGTCGAGGCCTCATCGATTATGAGAAATGTTACATAAAAGTCGAACATGATTGCCTCACCATTTATTTTACTACTAAAAAGATTCAACATTATATGATTTATAAAACCACTTATGTTATCATTCAGCACAATCCCCTTCATCACTTCTTTTCCAAAGCTTTTCTTCCTGGAGATAGAATTGGCAAGTGGATGGTCATTCTCATGGAATTTGATCTCTGAATTATTACCCAAAAAGTTGTCAAAGGACAAATCATTACTGATCAACTTGCCATAACTCCTATGCCAGTTACTGACCACCTTCAAGATAGTTTCTCCAATGAAAATATTTTCTATATTAAAGGTCTTAATAAATCTATATATTTTAAATATTAGTTATATAAATTCACTACTAACATGATAGAAAGTAATCTATAGGAGTTTGTTATCTTCCCCGAGACTACTAAACCAAAAGTAGTTACCAAAGAACTTCTTGAAATTAATGTTGATCTACATGAAGATACTTAGACACTTCATTTCAATGGTGCTAAATTCCTTCAAGAGATAGGGCAAGTTGTATCCTTACGATCCCTCTTGGAAAAATCATCTCATTAGCTTTTTGCCTCACATTTGATGTCACTAACAATATGGTATGGTACAAAGCTTTAATCCTTAAGTATGAAAGAAATCCTTGATTTAGATATCCAATATTTGCATGATTTAGGTGACTCCCAACTTATTTGCCACCAAGTCAATGGTGATTATCAATTCAAAAGTGAGAATCTCATTTTTTTTATCATCAAATAACAATTACTCTCACTAAACACTTTTTTTATTTTCACCATTGAGCCTATCCTTTAAGATCAAAATTCTATTTCCAATTCCCTTACTTCTTTAGCATCTCTTTTCCATCTACATGAAGTTCTTACTAATCCCACTTTTTTAATCCAAATAATAAAATATGCATTTTCTATTCAACCACAATAATTGATTATCTACCACATTGAGGCCATCACCATTCAAAAAATCTTACGGTACAAATAAATCATTCAATTTCTTGCACACCAAACTTATCCTTCAAACCTCAATTCTCATGAAAATACTCGCATTCACAAAAAATATTTTAATTATGTATTTAGATATAAAATATTATATTATGACAATGATGAAGGTACCTTACTCTACTATGTTATGGAAAATGAGGTTTCTCCTCTTCTTGAACAAACACACGGGGGTATTTGTGGTGGCCACTGTAGCAGACATGCTACAACCCATAAATGCTTATGTATGGGATACTTTTGGACCACTCTTGAAAAGGATTCCATCGAATTTACTAAAAATTGTACTTCTTAATAGCTCCATGATGATCTAATCCATCCACCTCTAGTCGAGCTTCAAACTGTGGAATCTCCCTAGCCCTTCTCCATGTGGGGATTAGATCTAATAAGAAAATTACCTCAATCTCAAGATGTGAATTTCTTTATAATCATAGCCAAAGAATATTTTACTAAATGGGTTAAGGCTATGCCCCTTGTTAATGTCAATGGTATCACCATATCCAAATTCATCCTTAATCAAATCATTTTCTACTTTGGTGTCCCTCATACTATCATTTTAGACAATGGTGGTAATTTCAAAAAAAATTATGTCAGACAACTTTGTGCTAAATTTAAAATAAATCACAAATTTTACACACCCTATCATCCATAATGTAATGGCTAAGCTCAGGCTAATAAAAAAAATCTCAATAAAATTATCTGAAATATAATTCATGAAACCCAAATGGATTGGCACCTTCACCTCTATCTTGTTCTTTGGGCCTATCACACTAGCATACACACTATTACCAGGGAAACACTGTTCTCTCTAGTCTATGGTTCTGAATCAATCCTCCCATTAGAATTTGATCTTACCTTTCTATATATATATATATCTCTTCATGGTATCATACTTGTTCAAGAATTACGTAAATCTCACCTTTATTATATTGATCTCTTTGATGAGCACCATCTTTCTGCTTTACAACATAATCACCAATACAAGGCTCATATTGCCAAACAACATAACAAATGAGTTAAAGTTCACACATTTAATGTTGGTGATATTTTCCTTAAATTAGAATATACTCATGATAAAGAAGGTAAATATGCCCAAAAATGGTGGGCCCTTATTTAATCAAATACATTCTTGGTCCCAAACACCCTATCAGCTTCAAACCAATGAAGGCCATAATTTTAAAGAGCCCATTAATGCACAATTCCTCAAGAAGTATTTTGCCTAGATTCTTACCTTCTTTTTATGCTATATATATAATATTTATCTAACACTTTTTTATATATACTTACATAGGTCTCACCCTCTACAATAGTTCTCTCTTTTCACAAACCTTAGTCCTTCCTTTTAGTATTTTGGTTTTCCCTTTACTTCATGAGTTGCATTGTAAAACCATGGATAGGACCCAGTCTTCCTCATGATGTAATTTTGTCCTCTTTATTTTCTCACTTTTAAATAATTTTTTGATACCCCTTAGGTTTATCTTTAGTGATTTGTAGTATAATACCTTGGATAAGACCTAGCTTTCCTCACAAATACCATCTTTATCTTATTTACTTTCTACATGCTTTATATACCCCTTGGGTTTCTATTTTATGAGTTGTAGTGTAAGATCATGGATAGGAATTGGTGTTCCTCATAAAATTACCATCTTTTCATTTCTTATTTATAATGTGTTTTACAATGGTTACAAGTTTTGGATCATTTTTCTCAACTTTAGCTATTTATTCTTTTGATCAATGAAATTTTCACAACAATATATATTAGCATGTTTTCTCTATTTCCATTATTCTTATGATAAAGAATCACACTTTTCTATCATTATATCCCTTTTTCAGCCTTTGTCACATTTTTTTATGATTTGAACTAATTTAAATTGTTTCATGTTTCATTATTCTTGATTTCCTTTCCTTTCACTCTGCATTGGATAAAACAAGGTCAAAGTCAAGGTAACATTTTTATTTCACTTGCATTAATGAGACTCTTAGACACCATGCTATTTGGGTTCTCTCTCTTATTAACCAAGTTCCAATTATTCAAATCAAATTCATATTTATCACCCATGTTTGGTTCTCCAAATCCATATGGAGGAGGAATAGGAAAAAAAATCCATAAAAAATGTTAAAAGCCAAATCATTTGAAGCAAAAGGCAATGATATACAAAAGGTAACATACCAATTTAAAAATTTAAAATCACACCAAAATATGTGATTCCAAGCACATCCCCTATCTCCAATCAAAGCCCAAACTCCACATTTTCCCTCATAATAGAGCTAAGGTCCATTAAGATGTGGTAGGCTAGTAGATTGGAATAGGAGAATTCAACAAACTCTATGGTGATACCTAATTTCTCATGTAAGTACCTAATCTTCACAGTAGACCAATGGATCTATAAGGGGTCTTGAGGAATGGGGAATAATTGTGGGAAGGTAGGTCTATTTTAATTTTCATGCATACAACCTTCATGTAATTTACCATACAATATGCTAAATACAAGATGCACATATGGGTTGTAATTTAACATATTTTTAGAATATATGTATAATAGAGTCATTACAACTATCATTACATTTTAAATTGAGATCATTACAAGATTTAGAAACAATTCATAAAGGAACATTCATATCACATGATGTATATAAATAAGCAACTCTATTATTATAAATCATAAATATTTTTATGACTATCATTAAAATAATCATTATGAGTTCAATTTCCATATAATTAATACTATTATGGTAAAGAACGTGAATACTTGAATCTTCATTACATGAAATAAATGAAATTTCACTTTTGGTTCGCTATGCATCAAAAAATTATACTGAGAATGCATTGTATTATAGTATTAATCTTCATCACTATGGATATTGTAATCATTGTCATTCTAATTTATCAAAATAATTTGATTCATTGTCACATTCATCATGTATACTAATTTTACTAGTGATATCATTTTCATGTTTCCATTATATAAGGAGAGGGAGATAAATATATCCTACATTTATATCATTTATATCTAAAGAGATAAAATTAATTTCAATTTTTGTATTATTTATAGTACCCAAAAGTGGAAAATAATCTTCAATTTTCATAATATTTTCACATTTGATAAATAATTAAGAGACTCAATCTTTGTAACACATGTTATTTAGTAAAGGAGACGTCTTCAAATTATTTTGCATTGATGTCATGAGAATATTCCATGTGTGGAAGAGTGCAATTATCAAAATTTGTAATGATATTATTATTTTTGTTTACATGTATGTATATTTTATAATATTGAATGTGATGCAATGCATTAGCAAAAATTAAAGATAAACTAGGTGTTTTCTCAATCAATACATATTTAGACTAAAAACCATGTAATAAAAGAGGCATATGAGAGTTAGGCTCTTCACACTTACATTGTAAATATGTGGAATGAATATCATAATCATAAGAAGTGGTGATATTAGTTTCTAAATGAACATTAATATTTTTATATACATCAGTTAGATTGTTGGTCCATTCATTAGCATAAATGTAAAGGGTTGTTACAAGAAAAGGCTTTGTATTAAAATTTATTGTTAGCCATGAGATCCTCATAAGAAATTTATTAATAATTAGGAAGATTTAATATAAAATATAAAGGATGAGGCTCTTAAGGTTTCACAATCAGTATTCATTTTGGGATTTATAATCCAAAACATACCCAAAATAAATTTCATGAAGGCTAGTGAAATATAGAGAAAAAACATCACTTATATGATGGGTCATTTAAGAAATAAAACTTGGAAAACTAAAATCAACAATATGAAACTATAAAAGGTTAAAAACACATGAAAATTTGGGGTTTGGTTTAGATAGACTCAAAGCTAAATTTCACTAGAATCTTTAACCCTTTTTTAATGGGTTAAGGGGGAATAACCTAATCAACTATGGAATAAGCTATTCTAAAACAAGGCTAATTAAATGAATTTAGATTTATAGTATTATAATAAATATTTTGAATATAATAATGTATTAAATATATAAATGTAAAATGATAAATAATATTATGAATTTTTCAATATGAAGGAGGATCAATAATTATCTTTTTTAATGATTTGTATGAAATCTGACATAAACTTATGTAGAAGAGGACATACTGATGTTTGGCCTTACTTTGTCAAATTCTAAAAATTAGATTTATGTCATCCTTGACACTACCATTAGAATATGGACACTACCATTCATGCTTATTTCAATTTTTTTCAATGCTTTAGTCTATATCAATATACAAAATCTTTTCTAGAACAACTGCCTACCTCTTTTAGGGTTCAGGCATTACCTTACAGGTTATCGACTCATATCACACACACATGTTCCCAAGAATTAGAATTTTTACTATAAAAACCTAGGTCCTACAACTTGGCATGTCAACTTAAAAAGTAAGGATTAGTGGGCTCAAATGAATTCAATATGACCTCAGATTCCCCTATGTTAATGAGCACTTCCTACATAGCCATATACTCTAAATAGGGCCTTAAACCAATGTAGTCCGCCCCTTTATGTGGGTTTATATATGAAAAATTGTAAAATATGATATATATTCATGAAATTAGTGATCTATCTTGTAAATTGAAAAAATGTTTCTCATGGGATACTCTTTGAATGTTCAATACCTATAAGAAGATTACTCCTATGACTAGTTTTGAAATAGAGAAGAATAGGGTAGTATAGATCAATTTTGAAAATAATTTTATATAGTGTAGTATTATATTTATTGATGATTGATATATGTTACTTAATGAATGGTATTTTACTTGTATTTATTCCACATGATAGAAAGTTGCCTAATTTAAATAGTAGTGTCCTACAAGATAGGAAGTTACTAAAGATATCTAACTATTTGTGTAGGATTTAAATTAGGTTTTATATAGACTATAGGATTCATGTGATTTGGGTCATGAAAATATTAGTTTTCAATTATAGTATAAGCAATTAGGCATAGTGAGATGGTGAACATGAGCCTTACAGTAGTGAAAAGGTCATGAATTATTGGGTCTATCCATCATTTGTATTTATCAAGTGTACAACACTATAATATCATGTAAAATATGGTTTGAGTATCTTTAAAAACCAACTACTTGATTGGTTCAATATGGTATGAAATTAGGGCCAATTAAGCCCCAATTTGGTTTCAACCATTGATATAGTTTCAATGTATCAAGTGATTGGTTCTATCATAGATTCAAATGGGGCCGATTGAGCTCAAAATCACATTTTTTGTTTCAATTAGGTCCATGGGTATTGTTTGGGACAATTGAGCCCCCATCAACCTAATCGTGACAATAAAATGTGGTTTAGGGTTCACTTGGCCTTGATAGAGTTTATCATAGGACTAATTATATGTTTTACTCAATAATGATGTAATTGGGTCCTAGTGATCCCTATAAATCTAATTATGACTATTAAATGTTATATGGGGTTCATTAACCTAGATTTAGTATGTGATTGAACTAAAATGTGTTTGCGTGAAGCTATATGATTCCAACATAAATTTAATGGTACCAACATAATGTTATTATTCTTATTATTTTTTTATGTTTATTCTTATTTGATAATTTTTTGTCAGTTAAAATATTTTTTATACATATTTTCTAAGGAATGGACCTTTCCCATTATTTTTATTTATGCATAAAAACTAATTTTAAATGACAAGTATGACCATAAAAATATATCTTCATTGTAATTACATAATGGGCATAACATAAAATCAATGTCCCATACATTTGTTTTTTTACTTCATACAGTTTTCATATTATATAATATGGAAAGAAATTATATATATATATATATATATATATATATATATATATATATATATATATATATATATATATATATATATATATATATATATATATATATATATATATATGAATATTATTAATGACCAATACTAACCATATTATTAATGTAATATTAATAGACATAGATTTTATACATGTTCAATATTTTTTTACTTAATTTTGACCTTCTAAGGATGAGGAATGAAAATATTTAAATTTCTGATATGGGGGATCATTCTAGTTAGTTATTGATAAAAAAAATGCCACTATGTGAATGGATCGAGTGATTAATTCAATGATGGGCTTCTTTGGTGCAAATATAGCCCCAAATCACATTTAATGACTGATTGGTGTAAATGGATGGAGAAATTGTTTTGATCATGGACTCAATTATGCACAAGTGAGATACAAATCACTTGGCCCTAATCAAGTCAAGTGAACATATTTTTGACTATACAATGTGATATGGGGATCATTTATTCTCGATTAAGTTCCTGATTGAGCCAATCACTCGATATGCCCCAATTATATCTATAAATAAATGAATCAAGTGATTAATTATATCGAAATATCAATCAAGACCAACTCAGATGCAAATAAAATTTATTTATTATAATTAGGTTCATGGGGCTTGATTAGTCCAATTGAGCCTCATGACCCTAACTATGACAATGAATTATGTCCCTATGTGAGCCCCATATCACATTATGTAATCATAAATAACTTCATAGGGATTGGGCCAATAAAAACCCATGAAAGTATCTATAACTATACAATCTGATAAGGGGTTCACTTGGCCCTAACTTAGTCAATGATTAAACCAATCATGTGATACACTCCATTTTTACAAAAAATTGTAATATACCTAGGTAGGGGAATATAATGTATATTTGGGGTAGAACAATGGAATGTAATAGTAGAATGAATAGTAATGTCATAGATGAATAATCCCACATGCATAGAATGAAAGAGTGAGATAGATTAGAATAGTATAGATAGAGGGACATAGTCTATTTTAAGATCATCCAAACAAAATATATCAATTAGATACAAATAATATGATAAAGAGGTATCCCCTTTGAAGTGGCAAGCGATTTAGAGTGATTCCTTCCATAAAAAGAATAAAATATTAATATATTCAATATTTGTGTCTATTTTATGTATGTGAGATATTACGTTCCTAATATTTGGTATCAAAGCTCTTTCCAGGGTCATTTTCATGCATTTTATAAGAGATTATGCAAGTTATAGGTTTGTGATTTTATGCACCATATGCTCCCACCTTGCCTTAATGAGATCCTAGTGATTAGAAAGTGGATAAAATATATGTTTGGAGAGAACATTTTTTAGTAAGTTATTGAAAATGTAGAGGTATTTTTGTGAGTGTTTTTATTTTATACATATTTTATATCTTCATGGAGAAAATATAAGTTCTCCATCACATCTTAAGTTTTTTTATTAGTTAGATATACATCTTTATTTATCAAAAGTTAACAAATTGAGCCAAATGATTTGTGGGTTTTGTACACATCATTTCCATAATTCCAAAACAATTTTATGTTTTGAATTTTATTAAGTATTGTATAACTTATCTCAATTTTACTAATTATTACTATGTGAAAAAAAACCTTGACTGTTCTTCTACATGCTGTTCTCAAATGGGGAAAAATTGTACCAATTAATTTCTAGGTTTGTGTCTCTATTAGCTTTCCAAAAAAGTTTATAGTTTTGAATTTAATTGAGTATTTTAGAAATTATTACAATTATACTAATTGTTATTTTTATAAACAAACAAAAAACAAATAAACAAATAATATTATGGTTGTTTACTCATTGTTGCCCAAAACTATCAAATAGGTTTATTAATTTCAAAAGTGCATGCTACTTTGAATAAAATTAGTAGTGATATGCATACTATTTTTGATAGATTAAAGCTTTACGCTCCTATAATATCATAGTATGATGAGGAAATTAATGCATGGTTGGATTGGGAGAATAACTATAGTGAATGGTATGAGAATTTATTTCCTATACTTGAAGAATATGAAGTAAAAATCACTACATTGATGGATTTAGATTATACTTGTAGATAATGGCATGAATATCTTTTTCACATGGATGAATGTTATTTATTTGGTCTTCTATTCACCAAGTCTTCCATACATATGGTAGAAACTTCTTTTATTCTTCCCTCAAATAATTCTAATAATTCAGTGCATTCTTTAGTGGGGTTAGCCTCTCCAACACAAATGTATGTTAAGAATAATGCTAAGGGGGATGGCATGTATCCTCCATTGTCTCACCAAGAAGATTATTTTGAGCATCCTTATTCCTAATTTGAGATGATGATCACTAAGCTTCAAATTTTAGTGATAGACTATAAATTTTAGACTACAATGTTTCTAGTTGCATTTCTTCCCTCCACTAATCTCTATGCACTTCAAACTCATGTTTGTATTGAGGGTAATAGTGGTTGTTAAGGGGACCCAACCTATACAATGCTATCAATCCTATGGACGCCCATAGGTCTAGATCAATTCAAGATCCTAAGGAACAAAATGATATAAAAATAAAAAAAGTAATAGAAATACAACAAAAATAAATTAAAACAACAACACACACTTAGACCAAGTGAACACCTAATAGTGACTTTGCTAAAGTTGACCAGGATAGAAAGCTTGTCTTTGAGGTATTTATTTTCCTTTTCCAAATTATAGACTCAGTCAGTGCGTGATTCAATCATGGAGAATAGTTCAACCTCCTTTTCCTTGGTGCAACAGAGCCCATCATTTTGATTTATTTTGTCAATTTCTTACTTCAAGAGGGTATGGTCTTTCATGAACCATCTAAGAAAGTATTTGTGAAGATTGACTTGAAATTACAATTCTTCCAGCTTGCTCTAGATCTTGACATAGTCTATCATGGTTTTGGGATCCAAATTATTATGAGTGTTAGAGGGAGGATCCCCACCCTTATCATCATTCCTTTCTTGCCCAATTCTACTACTAGACCCCAAATTGAAATATTTTTCTTTCTCAATAGAAGACATGACATTGATGGAATTGTTTTATCTTGGATTCACATGGTTATCATCAGGATCTTCAAGGTCAACCAAAAAAATGTTCTCTTGCTGAAGAGGATGTTCAAACTGATGCTCCATGTGCCCCACAGAGGGAGATGCCTTAGATTGCTTCCTAGGTATAGGCCTAGTAATGCTATGAAGAATTCTAGTAAAATTCATAATTAGAGGAGGCTATTGAGGGCTATGTACCTCCACCCAACCTTGAGTTCTAGAAGAATGTGTGACTAAAGGATCCCATTAAGGATAGTGATCTTCAACCGTACCCTAGGGTTCAAGATGAAGAACCTAAAAGAAATTATAAATAAGGAGAATGATCACTTGATGAAGTGGCTCCTTTGTTTTCTTCCCCTACTTAACTTCCAAAATTGATTTTTCTAATGAACACAAGATAAAGGATGGAATGCTAATGAGAATTTTGTGGTGAAGGTAATTCAAGAATGGAAAATGATGGTAATGAATGACCGTATAACACCCATCTATAGTCACATACCGGATTAAGTACTTAGCAACCTCATAGAATGAATTAAAAAGGTCTTCCCTCTTGAAATCCCCTTGAAACGGTGTGAGGCATTCATTACCCACAAGGAATTTCTCATTTTCATTCTCAAAATCCTTGGTAATCATGTTGTATTTATGTTATTTAATTTTGAGCCCAATGACTCTAGCAATGAGCTCCTCATTGATATCCACCAAGATATTCCTAATCAAAACTAATCTATTCCTCTAGTTCTTGGAAAATTAATGGGAAGATGCTTGTTGATGCCATAAATATAGCTGATGAATTTAGTGATGCCACCAGTGTGGAGGGTATCCCAAACCTTTGGTTTATTTTTGATGTTATCTATCAATAATGGCTCTATCCTAATCAAAAAACCCCCCATTTTGGAATGTAGACCCACAAAACCATTCACATATAGATTATTTTTATGTCTCCATAGTCTTATGCCTTGTGAGTATCTACCAAATTATCTTGAAGCCTCCAAATAATACTTAGTGTTGTCATACCTATAATGATGACTATCAAAATTACTCTCCCAACCATCCTTTACATTCTAATCATTACTAATGTTGTGATACATATTAAAACTAATGAGTACATTTGATCCCATCATGATTACAGTTGTTTTTGTCCTTATAATGTCTCATTAATCCTATTAGGTAGTATTTACATAGTATCCCATACTTTGAATTACCTAGCTTCGACTCTATTGGAAAATGCATCAACAAGCATATTGCCTTCATGATAGGTATGCTAGAAAGTGATATTTTTGAAGTTCTTGGCCAAAAGTTGAATATCCTTAATAATGTGAGCTATGGTCTAGCTGACCTCATTATTTCTATCGATGTAATTTATGATGTTGAGAGAATCCCCCTCAACCAAAATACAATGATAGTCTAAATTGAAGGCCATTTGGACACCCCATAAAGATGCTAAAGCTTCCATGAAATGGTTATATTACCCACCCATACTTCATTCATAAGCAGCCAGAAAAGCTCATTAATTGTCTTGAAACACCCTCCACCTCTAGAAACTCCAGGATTGCCTTTGGATGCCCCATAAAATTTGAGTTTGATCCAACTAGGAGGGGGAATAATCCATCTAACATTTTATCTAAGAATAAGTTTAGGATCCACTTGAGGTTTCTTATTCATGGATATGAGCCATTCCTTAGCAATGACTTCCTTAGAAGGAGAGAAAGGTTGATTTTTACCCTAAATAATATTCTTGAAATTCTCAGTAAGGAGGGAAAATATAGTAATGTCAACTCTATCAGATAGGTTTTTCATATCCCTAATTATATTATTATTATGTTCCTTCCATAATCCCCAAATGACGTGAGGGAACACAAATTGCCAAAGGGATGTGAGTTCTTGGTGTGCAAAAGGGCCCTTCCAGTCCAACCAAGCATCTAAGAGATAAAAGGGATGAGCCCAACTAACTAAGAATATCTTATACAAAAAATTCCAAATTTTGAAAGAGAAGGCGCATTCAAATAATAAGTGGTAGATAATTTTTGCCTCTCCTTCATAAAGAACACATCTATTAGCTAGGGTGAGTCCTCTTTTACAAATATTATCCATGGTGAGGATCTCGTTTTGAGCACTCAACCATAATAAAATGTTTATCTTTAAAATCAAGAGTTTATTACAAAATTTAGCCACTGGGTTAGCTACCATGATGTTGGTTTGAAGTAATATATACCCTGAGTTGACCTGATAGCTACCATCCAGTGAGTCCTCCCAAACTAAATCATCCTCCTTTTATAAATTGGAAATATGTATACCTTGGAGAATAAAGTTTACGTCTGAGATAATGTTTGTTTAATTGGCATCCACATTGTCTATGCTCAGGTCTTTCAAGCTCTTTCTACCAATACCTCTATGGAAGTAATTTGCCACTCTCTCACCTATTAAAGACAAAAAATGATGGCTAATTTGGTGCCATGGTTCAATTTCCTCTAGAAGGTGTTTCAAAATCTAAGTGTCTTTCTAGAACCTAATATTCAAACCATTGCCTAATTTCCACACATGACCTTTTAGAATATTGTTTATATTCTTTGAGAAAAAGTTCCATATAGTATATCCTTTGATGAATTCTTCCTCATGTGGGAAAGTCAATGGAGGTCTGTTATGGGTATATTTAAAACATAAAATATTGGTCCATTGATTAACATCCTTAATAAAATGCCAACACAACTTAGTGACCAGCACTTTGTTCATGATGGAAAGGTTCTTGATACCCAATCCTCCAAACAATTTCAGAAGACAAGTCTTCTTCCAGTCTACTAGATAGAATTTGAACTTGTCCTCTACCCCCTACCATAGGAATTGATTTTGGATTCTATCAATTATATTTTGAATTTTCTTATGCATTTTAAATAGGGACATAAAATAAATGGGGAGACTCTATAGAACACTATTTAATAGGATAACTTTTCTGGCCTGGGATAGAAGAGCACCTTTCAAACCATCCAATTTTCTTTGGTATCTTTAAATGAGAGGGTTACAATGCTCCTCCTTCAATTTTCCTTTAAACAAAGTCATGCTTAGATAGGTCAAGGTAATTTCTTGATGTTGCAATCAAGAATTCTAGAAATTTTGACTTTACGTAACTCTGATGTGTTGAGAAATAAAAGAGAACTCTTTGTGAAGTTGACCTTTTGCTTAGAAACCTCAACATACCAAATGAGAATGTTTTTTAGCTCCTTGGATTATCTAATAGAGGTCATAGCTAAGATGATCATATCATCAAAAAAATGTTGATGAAGGAAGGCTGAATGTTGGATGTGGGTTTGAACCCTTTTATAACTTCATTTTTGAGAGCGTTTAGAAGGTTCTTGCTCAAGGATTTAGTCATGATGATGAATAAAAAGGGAGATAAGGGACCACCCTATCTTATACCTCATTCATTCCCAAAAAAACCAATCAGACAACCATTTATGATAATAGAGAACATGGTGGAATAAATACAGTTATGTATCAACATTTTGATATGTTTATTAAAGCTAAATTTGTGTAACACCAAATCAAGAAAACCCTAGTCCACTCTATCATAGGATTTAGCCATATCAATTTTGAAGACCATTCCCACTTTTTTGCATTCTTCCATGGAATGAATCATTTCATGCATTGCCAAAATTCCATCTTGGATTTGTCTTCCTGAGACATATCCCCCTTGATTGATAGAAATGATTTTGCCCATCAAAGGTTGCAGTCTCATAGCCAAAATTTTAGTGAAAATCTTGTACACTAAATTACACATGCTAATAGGCCTGAAGTCTTTGAAGCTAGTGGCATCACTCTTATTATGAATGAGGGATATGAAGGTGTTATTAAGTTCTCTTATTATGATTGATCAATTGATCGATTCATTTTTTTTATGCAAACAAGGATAATCGATCCCTAATCTACATATTATGGTAAAATATAGTGTATTTTATCTTGATTGGACTTGTTTATGCACCAAATTTATCTAATTGGTTGATCAAATTTGATGTGATCTGGGGCTAATCAATCCCTAATCCACATTAAATTATCATATTTATTTTATTTTTGATATATTTGACCCATTTACGCACCAAAAATGAACCAATTACTCATTTGATTCATTTTGGTGCATAAACTGGGCCATTCAAGCCATACTACACTTTAAATTGTCACATCAACTAGATTTGGGATCAATTGACTCCATTTACATACCACATTAAACTAATAACTCAATTGGTTTAGTATGGCATGAAATCAGGGCCAATCAAGCCCTATTTCACATTAGATTGTTGCATATTGATATTTTAAGCTTGATTGGACCTATTTGTGTACCACATTAAAAAATCACTTGATCAATTCAATGTAGTATGCAAATGGGTATAATCGTTTAAGTATTGAATTTTGAAGGCACTTTCTAGTGATTAGTGCCAAATATCATAATTAATGATGATAATATTGATTTATTATTGTGCAATCAAGGATTTTGAATTTTGATTTGTGTATTATGAAACAACTAATATTTTTATCCCACATTGTATATTCATGTAATGCATGTTATGTAATTGTGGGGAATAATTTTAATTCAATATTGTCTTCATTTAACTATTTTATATCATATGAATTTGATATCATGACTAGATAATTACCTTATAATTTATCTAATTGTGATGTAGGTGCAACATCCTTAGTATGAGGGAAAGTATCATCTGACAAAAGGAACTAGATGTAAATTTTGGGAAGTGGAGAGTAAATCTAGGTGAACTAGTTTGAATCCATTCTAATTACAATCTAGACATGAATATTTAATTTTTTTTGCATGGGTAGTGATCAATAGTAGTGGTGAACTTTCTTGCTATTCTGCTCTTAAAATGAATAGTATAGTAACTAAATCTATGTATTTATTCAAGTCATAACAGTTGACACGATAATGTATGTCACATTGAATGCATAGAATGTTATATTCCCTAGTTATTAATTTAATATATATGATTATTGTTGGGTAATTTCATATTGAAAATTTTAGTTATAGGGAAAATCTATAATATGTCATTGAGTCAAGAACCCAATGGACATATAAATTATTATGATAAATGATAAATATAATGTGATTGTTCAATCTTATTACCAATAAAAATTAATAAGGTCAAATTTTTAAATTGTATTTATGATGAAACATCTCTTAAATAGATATCAATATGAAAATGGTACATGGTAAAATAACAAATCCATTAACAAGGAAAATTATTTTTTTATTTAAAAAAATAAAATAAAACACAATAGCTAAAATATTAATGTATCTATAATATATCTATACATTATATTGATTTAGCGAGGTTTCTCAAGGATTAATACTTTATCAAAATAAGATATCTATCAAACGCCTATCCCTATTGAGGCTCAACGGTAGTTACTTTAGTCCTTTCACCCATTTCACATGTCTGTAATTTTCTAAATGAATATATTATGAATAATAGTTTTAGGAATGTTTTCTGGTAATATTATATGACTGTATTCTAAGATATTTGATCATTGTGTGACTAAATCTGATGACTATATTAAATGTGTAAGTTTATTAGATGACTAAATATGATGACTATATTAAATCTGATCGTTGTATATTATATATTTTTGGTTGCATTAATGTATTAAATGTGTAAGTTTTGTTATGGACGCTAGCAAAGGTTTTTCAGGCCATTATAAACCTATAAATTTCTGATGCAATCATAGCGTTTCATGAGATTACATTCCTTACAAGCATTTTTACAATAAGACATTTTTAGTATCCATCGCAATCATAGCTTCGCCACATTTCTTAAAGTATTTTGTCAAAAATTCTGCGTGTCTTATGTATATGCTGGTATTTGTTTTTTTAATGTATACAAATATCCCTTTTCATACTATGATGGATGTCCATAGTTTTAATTTCTAATTAGTATTTATATCTTTCTAAGTGAGCCTCAATGCAGTCCTTTTATGTATAAAACTTTCTAGAGAGTAAAAAAATATCGGAATATTATTTCTTATTAATTTTTTTTTTAAACATTTTGAATTATAAAATTTGATTGACAAATTATAAATTTATTATAATTATTATATATATCAAATTTTAATATAAATTTTATCCTTTTCATTTTATAATTAACATTTTTAATTTATATAGAATGTTTTCCATTTAAATATGTTCACACTTTAAAATATATCATAAACTATATCATTAACTTTATAAGATAAAAATGTTGACACCTTAAAAATATGTTAGTTTTTTATATTAACTTCTTTATAGACCGAATACCCTCTCATAATTTATCTCCAAAAAAGGGCTTTTGATTTTAAGCATTTCTTTTTCCAATTTGGAAATATGAAGGCATATTCTTACTAGTTACAAATTGAAATGTTTTACCATATTAAAATGTAATTGTTATATTTTATCTCTATGAATTAGAGTGGACAATCATGTTATTTTTAACTTTATTATTTACTATAAGATCTAAAAAATATATCATTATTTATATAAGAATTATAATGAGATATTAAGCATAATAAAATTAAGTAATTTATAATATTATAATAAGATTATATGATTAAGACTTTCGAGTAAAATGAATTGACACAATCATCAACTTATTTTGTTTAAATTTCTTTACTTAAAAACATGAGATATAGAAGGTAAGTTTTATACTATTATAGTATAAAGTGTATAACCTAAGATGATAGATGTCAGTGATTACATTTAAAATTGTTGAACATTGTTATATAGGAGTACAATCTAAGCACATCGACTTACATTTTTTTTTAACTTACATTATTTTAAAATATTAATATATGTTCTAACTTTTAATGCTTGTAAATCTTAAATTATTTCTAGCTTTTGATGTTTGGCAAGTCATTCAATATTGTAGGGGTTCCAAAAAAAGACAAATGATAATCCTATAATTATGAGATATCATAAAGGTGCTATTTTTATCAAAAAACTCTCTTAAAACTTGTATCATGTGTGATTCAATTTTAACCTTTAGTTATGGTAAACTATAGGAAATGAGACATACATGCAAACTATAGCTAGAAAATCAGTAATGAGAATGATAAATGTAATCCACTATATTACCTACGATGGGTTTATATTATGTAAATATATTGAGTATCATTCATAAACCTTGTTTCATTAGAATTTAATTAGTGGTTTAATTAGGAATTTCCTCTTTGTCATAGTCATTTAGAAAATCCATTTTTCACGTGTTAAGTATTGTGTAAGCATAAAAGGTATGATATCAATCTTTGTATAATATATTAAAATAATGAATATCATAAGTGTTATGGGACACTTATGAGATACATTATATCCCATGAACTATATTTGGTTTAATCATTTGCACAAACTTATTAGTAAAAAATCTAAAATTTTGATCATAAGAAAACTAAGTCTTTTAGGTGGAATGATAATAAACATTTGGTCTTTAGATGATTAATAAATTTTAGAAGAATAGGTGCATTATGATATCACGAAGATTTTATAAGGCTCGAGCACATTACTAGGTGAACATTTTACATAAGTAATATATTGGGATTTTGATCAATTGTTATTACAGGTTGATGAGTACTTATTAAACTTGAACATTGATTTTGGGTTTTGAACCTTATTTGGATACTTTTTGAGTTGAGAACATTATTCAATTATGGAAACTTCAAGAATACTTGGTTGGAGGTTTTGGGTATAATTTATCCTATCTTTTTTAGTATCATTATATATTATAAAATGAGACCTTTTTCTAAAAGAAAATCATAGCATGATGCCTTAAAAACTTGGTGTTTGTATCTTTAATACTGATTATAGAATAAAATGGAAGTTAATCATTTGTTACTTTTGAATTACTTAATAGAATATATTTATTTCTGACTAAAAATCATATCCCCTTGTATATTGATTTTATATTAAAAATGTTAAAATCATTGATAGTATTCTAACCCTTTTGACCATGAAAATACACTTGGGAGTTAGACACCTTGTGATAGAACATGGTTATGGTCTTTAGAGTAGATTCTTAGGTTATGCCTCGGTTTGGAAATACACTTCATGTTCAATACATATAGACCTTTAATTTTTAGAATTAGCATTGGCACCTAATTGAGATAATTAAATTCATATTGTCTTATGATTGATCAGTTAAGTGTATGTGATAAGATCGACTAACCTAAGATTTAGATTAGAGCTTTGGTAGGGTCTCTAACTATTTGTAACTATTAGACACACCCTAATACTAGAGTTGGAATGCATATATCATTATGTATTACACTACCATAGGGAGATGTACATTAATTTGTTCTATCCACATGGATTCTCTCTTAATATATTTAATCTCCATATATACTACCTTCATGGAAGGGTAGAACCACTCTTAGTGCATGAGAGTTGTGTGGGAGATCTAAAAGGCACTATGGTTGGGGGAGAATCCATTCAATGATGTTTTCCTTCTTTTGTTTTCTTTATGATCTTTTAATGCCAATGATGATCTTCATATTTTTTATGTATTTCCTTATGAATACTTATTTGCACATAACTATTTTTTTATGGATGACCATACTTGTTGAATATTTTATTATTACTTGAAAAGAAGAAAATATTTATCAATAATGTTTTTGTAAACATTATAAGATGTATCTAGTTATGACTATTAGAATTATACAAGATTGTATATTACTTTGGAATTGAAATATTAGTTTAACACATTATGAAATTTTATTTTATTTAACTTAGTAGATAGTTTAAAATGGTTACATTTTTAGTTAAAATGAAATAAGCATCTAGTATTATATTTAGTCACTTATTGTGAATGGTTGATTTTGAAACAAATTCTGTGAATATTATACATGGAAAGAATACAAAAATAATTATGTGGATAGTATTGTGAATAAGCATTGAAATGAATTTATTTTGATTTAATTTTCACATATAATTATGTTTTTATTAACTTATTTTAGTAAATTTTTAATCTAATTAACTAACGTAAGTAAGGAATCAATAACATACCTTTCAGAAGGATAACTTGAAGAAATCATTTAATTTTAAAAAATTCCAGTGCATTTTTATTGTACCCAACAAGAAGGTTCTTACATTATGGTATCAAAGTGTAGGTTTAATACTTTGACCTAATGTACTCATTCAAATTTTTTAATTTATTGAAAAAACATGGTTTGTATAAGAACTATCTAGTATAGTAAGGATCTTATCAAATTTTGAATGTGGAAAAACCCAAGATGGTTTATGTGTTTCGGAATATGATATTTGGAAATTAAATTTTGAAGGGAGTATGGGATGCATGTGTGATAAAAATTTATTGGATATCATTAGGTGGTGTAGACGTTAGGGATGAGTGTTGGACTAGGAACATGATTACTAGGTTATTAGGGGTAAGTATTTAGTATCAAACTAACTCATAAATGGACTATGGAATCCAGATAAGACATGATGAAATTATAAAATAGAACATTATGTACATAAGCATGTATACCTTTGTATGTTTCATTCCAATGTTTTTATACATTATAATTTTATCATTTCCAATTCTTATTCATCATTATACTTTATCAGATCTATGTGGAGTAGTAATAGTATTAACTTGTGCACATTTCCTTATTTAGGATTATTATATATCCTTCTCATGGAAAGGGAGGACACATTTAGGGTAGGAGAGATGTGTATGGAATATAAGAGGATGTATGGGGACTCAACAAAAATAATGTTTTACTTTAGTGATGATCTCATATATTCTTAATGTTCACAACAAGGGAAAATATGTTGATCATATGAATATATCATAAATAGATGATATAATAATTGAAAATCTAATCACTTTTATATAAGAAGGGAAATGATTTTAGTTTTTTAAAATATAATGTAATATTTTTATCTTAAGAATGAGTCTAAAGCTTATTATTTTCCTTGGTAGTAAGTCAAATGGTGCACCTATTTAATCTAATTGGAATTGAAATGGCTCAAATAAATAAATATATATAAAAAATAGGAATATACAAATGTGAATCTACATTATAAATTTTCAAAATTATATATTATCTAAAAAAATTAAATTGACAAACAAATATGAATACCTCCATCAAATTGATTTTATGCTAACTGTGATTAGAAACTACCTGAAATTACTTGTGTATTGTGTCACATGTAAAAATAGGAATTAAAATTTTTCTAGGACAAGTCTACAATAGGAGGATAAAGAAACATTGTGGCCTTATCTGTTTAGTGTAGTTACATCCTATTTGATTTTGTGACTAATTATATGATCTATTTTTGTGCACCTATTTGTGAAGGTTTAATAATTTCCTATGTAAGTTGATTTGATGTGTAAAAGACCTAAAAAATATAAACTATAGCTATTGAAAAATAAAAACTATGGGGATCAAATGAAAATGAGTGAATTGGGAAAGGGGAATAACCAAGATACACTAAAAAAATCCCATGTAATTTTTTTTAACCTACTTATGTTAAAAGGGCCTCAGGGAAATGTAGTTGTCCCTCTTAGAGCGAGTGTGTGAATATTGAATTTTATAGATGAATGCAACTAGATATATAGCTCTAATTTATTTAAAATAAATACCCTTGATGTGAAATTAAGCTTTTTTTAGACTTGGTGTATGGTTGTTATAATGCTTCAAAATTGGAATTGAAATAAATAGGGATCTTTTTCTCAATATGTAATAAAATTGTAAAGTGATTACTAGATGTGTTTGGAGAAGCCTTTATGTGCTTATATAGAGGAATATTTTGAATATTTTAGTTAACCAACCTTGTTAAAAGGAGGAGAGGAGTCAAATTAAAAGTCTCTAATTTGAAATTTTATCATTAGAGTGTAGGGGAAAAGGCCACACTAGTGGATAGAAACACAATGAGACCCATTCAGACCTATCACAATTTTGTCTTAGAAGGACACCGACTACTAGAACTAGTCACTCTATAAGTTTTCAGGTAAAACATGGATGTTTGAATTATGTTCTAATTGGTTTCAAGGAAATTTATTAAATATGTATTTTTCATGTATATATTTAAAGTTAGTAAAATGAAAAATAGACCAAGTAGAGTAAGGATGCCAATATTAAACAATTATTAAATTTATGACTCTAAATTTTCCTCCATTTTATTAGATTGATGTAATAAAGTGAAATTACTAGAGAAAATTAGATGTGAAGAAATATAAAAAATGATATAAGTTCTAATGTGGAGAACATCTTTTCAAAACATGACCCCACTGTATTGTAGGTATGTAGAGTACCAAGTGAGTGTGGATTACATGCTTCCCAAATATACCCCCACTGAATGTTTGAAACTATGAACATGTTGAAACCATGCCTATATGACATGCCACTACTAAACATGCAAACATAATGTGTGTGGAATCCATTCCTTTATGACATTCCTCCACTGATATGCCCCCCCTTTCAATTAAGGTAAGAATATAAAATGGTAGTTATCTCACCTCAAAATGATAAGATAACCATATAACTATGAATGAACCATGTAGCATATAGGAGAATATGTCTGGGTAAATTTATTATTGAAGTGCATAAAATGTGATCACATCAAGGTCTAAGATGCATGATAAATATCATGGAAACATCTAAATAGCAACAATACAAGGTCAAGAAGAAAATCAAGTGTTAGGTGTGGAGCTTGATTGTCTTCCAGTATCAAAGGTTAAAATTATGATGTTATTTCATCCAAGTTTGGATCCCATTATTTTAACCCATCATGGCATGGGGGGTTACAGTGCCCCCAAAGCAAATTTTTTTATTAAAATTGCCTTGTTAAATTATAATTTTGTAGTCAAACTGGGCCATTGATTTAAGGTTTCTAGTTTTGACAGTAGAGGTTATATTTAGGTGTTTTTCACCCTAAAATAGATTGATATATGGTTGAGATGTATGATTGTACATAGAGAGGAGGAAAAAAAGGTAGAGAGATGTAATAGGGTTTGTTACATGATTTTGTTTCTCCCTTGTATTGCTGAAAATAATACACTAAACACGTTTGGTGGATGTAGCCCATCTTGGGTTAATCACATTAAATATGGCATCTCCTGTTATGTGCATGTTTATGTTTATTTTTAGAATGTTTGATTAATTCATTTCATAGTTTCTCTTGTATGCAATTTAGGGATAGATCTAGGTTTTAATTTATCCTAATATCAAGAACATGCACAAGAGCACTCAAAAGTAAGTCCAAATGCAATGGTTCAAGGAGACTACAAATAAAGGGAATATTCAAATACCGCATAATAGAATGGACATAACTTAGTCAGATGTCCAAAAAGGTAAGAATGAAATATTCAAATGTTCATACAATAAGAAATGACATATTAAAATGTCAAAGAAGTAAACAAAGGCATGGAGGCCATAAATAATGGAGCATATTCAATTTCTCAACAAACAAGAAAATAACAATGCAAAACACTCGAGGAAGTGCATAAAAGAAAACTTAAGCAACCAAAATAAACATATCATAGTATCCCATAGATAAAATGTGTTAGAAAAAAATTCAAGTACATAGCATATAAAATGCACTGTGAAAGATATAAGCATGAATAAAGGCATGCGTAAGTACATATATGACTTCAAACATGAAAATGTAAAGTGACCATATAATTATATAACTTAGATGTATCATGATCATAGAGGTGAATGCCCCAAATGTCCTAGTGACATGAGTAGAGGGAAAGCCCACTATCCATAAGTGCATAAATCGTGTATTTATGTATTCATGTATCACACTCAACTAGAAGCATGAAACACATGTATATGTAGAATTAACTAATTTGCTATCTATCAACATGAAACTGACACATAGATGCCAAGGAATTAATATAATATGTAAGTGCCAAAAATATTTTTGTGTTTTTTTGAATATTTTTTTTTATTTAGTATTTTTGGAATATTGGAAGAGTTTTAGTCAAGGAATTCCTCATAATTAAAAGGTGTAGGTCCACTTGTAATTTTTTTCAAGCTTTGTTTATACTTATGTGCTACCACCTCTTCAATATGTTTATCTATTAGCTTACTTGAATTTAATGGTGTAGGTGAATAATCATACCCATCATGTTGTATTCAAAATTTTGTATCCATATCAAGAAAATTAATACACATATTTTTTAGCATATAGCTTGGCATTCCACTCAACTAGCCAAATTTATCCAAACTTTAATTTCAAATGTGGTTCATCGTCTAATATCCATATGGTAGAAGCTTCCACATGTGGATCACATGTGATAGGAATTCAAATGTATCCTTGATATTATGGCGTCAATGGAGGGTATATTAATTCATCTATAGTATTTCTCAATTGTGTGAGAAATACGATGCCACAAGTTGTGTCGTATTTGTTTCTATCAAACTAGAGATAGTGGAAATATACCACATCAATATTAGTAGTAATAATTAAATCTTCATATTTTAGTCACTTTGAGAGGAAGGTCTCTTCTAAAATATAAGAGCATTTTTCATACATAATGTGTATGTGTCTTTTCTGAATAAGGAATACAATAGGAGAGATTAGTTTTGTGTTAGTAAGATAAAATTAAATCCAAATAAACACACTAAACACTAACACCTCTAACCTAAACACTATAGAGAGCATAGATAATAAACATGCATATGAAACACAACTAAAACATAAATCAAAACCTTATTCTACCTTCCTTGGATATCCAAATGGCCTATATAAATGGCTTGATCATCTTGTACATTAAAAAATATTCATCAATAGAGCTTTGTTGGCTTCACCTTTCCTTGACACCTTGGTTTGAATGTTTGGATCATGAATTTGGCACAAGAACATTACATGCAAGGCATCTTTGCATCTACATGTGAATTATAATATTACACCAAGATAGGTTAAATATCAATGGGTATGGCCTTGTATTTATAGCCTCAATAATTAACTCTTTTCCAAGGTGAGTTAAGGTTGAGTTGAGACTAATTCTAGTTGAGTTAAAAGTTGTAATGCAATTATGACTTTCAATTATTAGTCATAGTTCTCAAATTAGATATTTTGGAATATTTTGGGATATTTTGAAATATTTTGAGATATTCTAAAATATTTTGACAACTCATAAAGGTAATGATGAAAGGCTTGATATTTTAAATTTTTAGAATTTCTATTTTTAGATATTCATTAATTATAAATGGATAATTAAACTAAGCATTTAATATTGCTTAATTAATTAATTAATTTTGATTAGTTTTTTTCTCTTTTAATATTTGAGTAAGTGCCTCACTTAATGGGTGCATAGGCCAAATTGATAGTTTTTGTGTTGTAAGGTGATTAGGGATGAATATGTGAGAGGTTATTATTTCATAAATGGATAGTACCCCAAATAGGGATGCCTCAACATGATTTTGAGCATTGATGAATGATGCACGGATGAAATTAAAATGCACAGTGATTCTTAAGATTAATTTTCATTATTTGGTGGGAATTAGTCTGAGGTCCAATCGAAAGCCAATTATGGCCAGAATTAGATGTCTATATTTTTCCCTTGTTTAAGAAGGCATTACAAGATATAGGAACAATAACATCTTCTCAAAGAATTAAAAAGTATGTTAAAAAGGAAAGAAGATAATTATTGAAGAAGAATATTCAAACAAATTTTGGGAAGCTTATAATGATGCACCCTCGAGGGAGTGTCTAACATATATGATGGATGGATGGTCCATCAAAAACAAACAAGAAGAAGAATGAATTAACCCATGGGTGAGATTAATCCAATTGATATAATGCTTGTATGCATTGATTTGACCAAGGAGGTTATAATTAGTAATAAAGGTTGAGACACTAATTTTCTCAAAGGTAGTTATAATCAGTGGCATAGGCACATGCCCTAGTAGGGTAGATGAGTTGAAATAATGATTTATCCATAGGTGGTTATAATCATTAAGATGACCTGGATTGAATAATTGTTTTTGGTTGTGCCCAAGTAGGATATATTATCAAGCATAACTCAAGGATATAATCTATTATATAGATTAAAGATGAGTGGGAAAAAATGTAGATGTGATGGTCTAATAACTAAAGAAGCCACAAACAACTAGGCATAGGAGGATGTGCAAAGTGATGAAAGAGATGATTAGAATAATAAGAATTTATCAATGTGAATGATTCTATTATACTCACTAATGAAAAGATGTTCATCCTTATAAACACTAATATAAATAGAATGGTCAAGGGGTTGATTTGATCATGATGGGTAGGAGGATTTACTAAGGTTACCAGAGAGAAGCTTCTACATCACCATTGCTTGTAATATTTTCCAAGATAATTTTTGCTATATAATGTGTTGGTATGCATCATGATGACCTAACCATAATGTGCATAATGACTAACTCCTGATCTAATAAAAAATTAAAATCAATGCACTAATGATAAAAACCATGATGATAATGTTGACATATGAATATGGATGGAATCAATAATAATGCACAAGGAATCACCTAATGAACATATATAGATCTAGTCAAGGCACACCAATGAAAGCAAACAAATAGGCAAACAAAAAAATGGACAACAAATAAAACAAACACATAGAAATCTTGAAAGTGAAAGAAAAAGAAAACATCATGCCATCAACCAAGTCAAAATCTACATGTGAAGGCTCAATGGAATGATAAATAGGTGGTGCCCCAAAGCAAGGATACATGTAAAGGTAAGGTCTCACCCCCAATGGAAATGGAATGGATTAAAATAAACAATTTTATCCCAAGAGGGCATACCATGGATGACTAACTAGGTTTAAATAGGATAAATGTTTTTGGTTTTTGAGGTTATATATCTATCTAGGAGATGGTGAGCCATTTTTTGTATTTTTTAGGATTTTGAAATGTTTTGAATGTTTTAAGAAATTTTTAAGTATATCAACTTGATCAAGAATTACAAGACATAGAATGATCCTACTCGTGAAATGGTGAGAGTGTAGCTTAGGTTACTTGTAAAATGGTGAGAGCATTGGAAGTGGGGTGATTGAGATGAATTTAATGTAAATTAAGTGATGGCTTACATAGTCCCACTAAGACCTCAAGTCATAATAACTTTGCCAACACAAAAGGTAGTGAGACATGACCGGGTAGAAACAAGTTCACAAATTTAGGAAAATGGCAAGGCATATGATAACATTAAGGGGAAGGTTATGCAGAAATAAATGTCAAATGTGTTGTTCCTAGTTTTCCCATAGGTGGTTATAATTAAAAAACAATAGCATAGGTTAGTGATACTAATTTTCTCATAGGTGGTTATAATTAGCAACACAAGGTAGAATACTAATCTACTCAAATGTGGTTATAATAAGTAACACCATTCAACCATAAATGAAATATATAATTGGTAGATCCATTGTCATAATAATTTCATATAGTGTCATTTAAACATGGACTTCTAAAACTACTAAAACTAGATCAAAATCCCTTCGTAGAAGGTGCCAAAAGAACAAATGGAACCAAGTTCAAAATGGTTAGGTAGGGAATTTAAAAATAAGTTTGGTCAATAGTGATAGTATGGGAGGTTGATCTGGGGTACGACATAAAGAAGATGACAGGAGGGAAATTGGATATAATGGTAATAAGATTTCCCTTGAGTGATAAGGTAAGGTAAATGGTAGGGTATGAAACAATGAAAAGATGAATGATAAACAAACACAACAACATAAATGGTAAGGAAGTGATATGGTTCTATTGTTTGTGTTGATGTGGAGATGCACATGTTGATCAACACATGATACAACTTGAATAATCAATAATGAAAATTGCTAGCCCACACCTCTTTTGAATAGTTTATTTGTCAATAACCTAGTGCATATTTAGACTCTAATAATGTTATTGTGATCTTTGTTGGTTGTTGATTTTGTTTCCATAAAATATTGAGACAAGATGTATTTATAGCTTTTTTTAAAGTAAATTGCACCAAGGATGGTAAATAGGGATAAATATTGGATGATACGTCTAATTTGGTAATGTAAAGTTGGATGATAATGGAATGTATAATGGTGGGAAACAAATGAAGGTCATGATTTTTAGGCGCACACAATATTGTTGATTCTAAATTTGACATAATTTTGATTGTGGTGAGGCTGAATAATTTTGAATATGATCTCTATAGGACCACTATATTTTTATATTATTTACGACTAAGAGTAACTACCATATAATTATGTTGTATATTGGAAGTTATATTGATGTTATCTTTGATAATGTCCTCATCAATCATTAAAGTATTATTGTGCTCAGTGATTAGCACCTCAAAGATGTTTTCACCAATAAATTTGTCTTGATTATCCCATAACACCTCTAAGAAGGTTCCACTAAGGAATGTTGACTTTTGACTTTGATTTTCATCTAGTGCCTTAAACAAGGTTTCACTAGAAGACGCTAAGTTTGGAATTTGATTGTCCCCTAGCACCTTTGAAAATGTTTCACTAGGAGATTATTATTCTTTTGCATGAGTGTGGTCTTGGTCCCCCTAATATTATTTAATTGATATGTCACCATGGATGCAGTTCATCAAGGTGTGATTTTGTCATTCCTAATCGACACTTGTGGGAGGTGGAATTTCAATATAATGGCTAGGTTGGGTGGTGATAATGGCATGTGGAATGGTAATGGAATGGGAAGAGGTAGTAAAATCCTCATAGAAGATACTAGGAGAAATTATGTCAAATTTGAAGTAATTATCCCAAAAAACTATGGAAGGATCACAAATATATTCAAATTGATTTGTAAGGCATGTGTAATCAATATTATAATAGCCACGAATTATTCAAATTTTGAAGTTGAGTCTGATTCAAGGGGCTATGAATCTAATGTTGAGACTGACATTGATTCTATTTTTGATGTTAAATCTGATGTTGATTCAATAATAAAACCTAACTTCAACATTGATTCTTCATCTGGTGTAGATGTTGATACAAGGATGTCTTGTTGAATGTTTGGTATTAGATAAGTAATAGCTTGTGATGGCATAATGGGATCTTTAAAAATAGGATTAGCTAAGAAGGATTATACAGAAATTGGCTTGTCAAAGTGAGACTCCTCAATGATGGGAAAAAGGTCAAGACATAACTCCATAGAGACTGGCTTGTCAAAGGGAGGCTCTTTAAAAATAGGACAATAGTTGAGATAATGATTTGCCCAAAGATGGTTATAATCATTAAGAAGTGACTCAACAAAGATTATATTATCATAATGAGACTCCTCAATAATGGGTAAAGGATCAAAAGGTGATTCATCATAGGTTGACTTGTCACAAATAGGTGTTTCAGTAGAAACATCATGGATTAGTTAGTTCTCTTAGAACTAGTTTACAAGTATTTCTAAAATACTAATTTGAAACACATATTAGTCTTCAAATGATTGGCTCTATTGGAGAGGTATTGGTTGGATATGTTGTGGCTTGAAGATTTGGCATCGATTTTCTTAAGTGGGGGATGGTTGGAAATGAATGAAGAATGGTCAACAATTGGATAATGACCTCTTTATTTATAGACTCATCTAAGATGGGATTAACAAAGACTTTTTTTCTGTATAGGATGGTAACTATGACCCATCTAGTCATAATTTCACAACCTTATTGGGATTTTGAGTTACCATACTTGGAATGGCTTGGAATGGTAATGGTAAAGCATTGTGAAGCTTGGTTACTAATGTGAGCCAAAGTATGCGGTCTTGGAATGGTAATGATAGGGCATTGTGAAGCTTGGTTTATATCACAATCCAAAAAACAAGGTATTGTAATGGTAATGGTAATGGTAGGAAATTATGAATCTTGCTTGCTTTTACAAGCGAAAAAATGAGGTCCTGAAATAGTAATGGTAGGGAATTACGAAGCTTGGTTTCTATCATGAGCCAAAGGATGAGGTACTAGAATATTAATGGTAGGTTATTGTGGAGCTTGGTTATTCACATAAACCAAAGGATGAGGGATTGGTATGGTAATCCTTGGATGCTATGGATTTTGGTTTACCACATAAGCCAAAGGAGGGTTAATGGTATATGTTTGTTAGCATTGAAAGGGTGCACTTGGTATATTAATCAACCCAAAGAAGGTATCAAAAAATGCTACATTTGAGGTTCTTGGATTTTTTATCCAAATTTATTATTATAAGGAGGATAAGGATCCATCTCACAAACTATATCATCACCAAAGTGGTCTTGAACAAAGTCATCTTGTGCAAACATGTTATCATAACCTAGATTGTACATGGCTCCACTATGAGTATAACGAGACATACCTAAGTCAATAATGAATGTTTCATAAAAATTCTTAGAGTTTTATAAACTCTGAAAAACAAGGTTCAAAGGACAAATGGTCCAAACATAGTCTAACTTAGTCAAAGGAGTGGAGCTGTATCTCCAAAAATGTTAGTGCTCAAACTGGGTATAAAATAATCTAACATCAACTATGTAAAATAAATGGTCAAATGGATGAAATAAAAAAAAAAATCCAAACTTATTTATAAAATGTTTCAAACAAGTCTAAACTAGGTCTAAAGAAACAAAAGTTGATATGTCTTTTGGAAAACAAGTCATAAAAGCTAAGATCAAAATAGGTATTGCTAGGTCTTTCAGAAAAGGCATAAAAGCTAAAAATTAAACAAAAAAAGGTTTAAAAGGCATGATATTTAATCTAACAAATTTGAAACACTTTGACATAAACTAGGTATTTGGATTTAGACATACACTTGATCATTTGACAAAATACATGGAACACTAGGCATACAAAAGATAGACTACTTCCCCAAATCTAGGCACAAAAAAAGTCTTTAAATAGATCAAGAAATTAACCTAAGTTACACAACCCAAAAGTGAATGATGAATAACTAAGCCAAAATTATGCAATACATAGGTAGAAATAAATCAATGTTTGGATTTAAAATTATCAAGGTTAATTTCAAACTTTATTTAGAAGACTAATCTTTTCAAACAGTCAACAAGACAGACAAAAATGGATGGCATGACGGTACGAGGCATAGATCCAAAAGGTATACATGGTTTTAAAAATTTAAACTTTTGGACATAAGAAAATAAGTCTTTAAAATGATTTGAGTAGCGTATTTATGCCATCATTCTCTAAAGATGTGACAAATTCTTTTGTTTCAAGACTTTAAGGCACAAAACTTAGATATTGGGTAGCATAATGACATGCTTTTCAATCAAGTGAAACCACATCAAAAATGGGCAATGACTAACGTAAGGTGTGGTGTCAAATGGATGGCATAATGCCTCTTCAAACAAAATAGTGTCTAAGTGATGTATAAAAAGACTCATTTTGACATGGTTTGATAAAAAAATAGTTATGACTCAAGACCATGTAAGTAAAAAGATAAAATGACAAAAACACCTAAGTGTAACATCTTAAATCCTAAAACTGATAAGGTTGCATCATATTATCAAATTCTATATATATATATATATATATATATATATATACACTTACTCTTGAGAGGATTTTAAATTGTTAATCTAAAACGTAGAAACACATGAAAAGTAGGGTTTTATGCCCCCTCTTCTCTCAATAGTTTGTAAAGTGACATGAAACTTTAGGCTACTCGCTCTGTATCAACAATATATTTGTGGCAAGTGGGGTTGTCTAAAATTATAGGTTTTGCATGTCTAGATGGTCCCAAATGTGGTTAACACTAGAGATGTAATCATATCATTTAGATCTATGTTAATCAGCTTAAGTCCTTTTCAAAACAACTATACCCATCAATTACTCAATGTAGTGTGATGTCTGAGTTCATCCTATAGTCTGACATTGAGTACCACTAATAGAGCTTGTTTAAACACTCAAACAAACATATTAGTAGGTCACTCTCAATTTATATACCCCACCATGGATTATGGTTGGTTTGATGTTGGGAGATGAAAACCTAGGTGAATGCACCCCTAAATAACTTGTAATGATAAACAAGCTCCCACCCATAAGCTAAAATGCATGAAAATAAAGAAAGTAGGACTTTAGGGTTATTTTTGGGTCACCCAAATCACTTAGGTTTTAGGGAGGGCCTTAGCAACTTTTCTTCCAGCTTTTGAACAAAAGTGATAAATGTAAAGGGTGAGCATTTTTTATCACTCAAATTCCATAAAGGGGATGAGGGGAGAGCATACATGTGACACTTGTTTTTTCCAAATAAATACTCAATCAAAAAACATAAAAATGAAAACTCTTATGAGTATTTAATTAAAGTGAGAGTTCATTTTTATATCACTTCAACATGTGTGTGTGTGTGTGTACATACATATATACATATATATATATACATATATACATATATACATATATATATATATATATATATATATATATATATATATATATATATACATATATAAATGTATACATATATATATATATATACATATATATATACATATATATATATATATATATATATACATATATATATATATATATATATATATATATATATATATATATATGATTATTTGCTTGTTTTTGAGAATATTGGAAAATCAAAACCTAAAAAATTGAAATATTATAAATCTCTCAAATACCATATATACATATACATATATATATATATATATATATATATATATATATATATATATATATATATATATATATATATATATATATATATATGCTTGTTTTTGAGAATATTGGAAAATCAAAACCTAAAAATTGAAATATTAGAAATCTCTCAAATACCAAATACCTACAAGTTAGAATATATAAAAAATAACTTGCAAACTTGAAACAAAATTAGAAAACAATTACATCAAAAATTAACAAATAAAAGGGAAAGTTAGTAAAATATTGATATCTAAAAAAATATAAGTTGAATTTTGATAAATTTTTACAGAATGTACATAACACAAATCCACACCACTTAGAAAACATTCAATAACAAATAGCTTATGGATTAAAAAAATATGATTGTTTAAACAACTGTTTATTCAAAAATAACAAAAAACTACTAAAAGAGTCATAACTTCTAAAATACAAATCAGATTTCAATGAATTTTTGAGAGAACTAAGATGAAACCAGTAAGAACTAACTATAAAAAAATACAATAAAAATGGTAAATGGATTAAAAATGAAAACTATTTTAACAACTATTTTTTTAATAAAAGAAAAGGGAAGAGAATAATTGAGGGAAGATGAAGATGTGGAGTGCACAATGAAGTCCCACCGAGTGCGCCATTATGTGAAAAAGAAATATAATAGGGGAGATTAGTATTATTTTAATAAGATAAAATCAAATCTAAATAAATACACTAAATACTAACACCTCTAGCCTAGACACTAGGGAGAGCATATGTAAAAAGTATGCATATGAAACACAATTAAAACATAAAACAAAAATTTCTTCTACCTTCATTGGAGCTCCAAATGGCCTATATAAATGACTTGCTCAGCTTGTCCATCAAGAAATATTTATCAATGGAGCTTTGTTGGCTTCACCTTTCCTTGGCACCTTGGTTTGACTACTTGGCTCATGAATTTAACATAGTAACATTAAATGTAAGGCTTCTTTGCATCTTCATGTTCATTATAATATTACACCAAGATAGCTTAAACATAAATGGGTATGTCCTTGTATTTATAACCTCAAGAATTAAATATCATCTAAGGTGAGTTAAGGTTGAGTTGAGATTAACTCCAGTTGAGTTAAAAATTGTCATGCAATTATGACTTTTAGTTACTAGTCATAGTTCTCAAATTAGATATTTTGGGATATTTTAAGATATTTTGACAACTTGTAAAGGTAATGATGAAAGGCTTGATAATTTGGTGTTTTGGAATTTTCATTTTTAGATATTATTTAATTATAAATGGATAATTAAACTAAGAATTTAATAATGTTTAAATAATTAATTGATGTTGATTAGTCTTTTTGTTCTTTTAAGATTTGATTAAGTGCCCCACTTAATGGGTCTATAGGCCAAATTTATAACTGTGTTACAAGGTGATTAGAGGTGAATTTGTGAGAAGTTATTGTTGCATACAGGTTAGTATCCCGAATAGGAATGCCTCAACATGATTCTGAGCATTAATGAATGATGAAAAAAAGAAATTAGGATGCTCCATGACTTCTAGGATTATTTTGTAATGTTTGATAGGAATTAGTCTGAAGTCTGGTTGGAAGCTAGATGTGGCTAGAATTGGATGTCTATATCCTTCATTCATATATTCTTAAATTAGGCTCTTCAATGCCTCACATTGGTTGGTATTATGAATAATGATTCAATGATAATTACAATATGGTACTACCTTTATAAGTAGAATTATATTGCTTGATTTGTGTCCTTTAAAAGGCAAAGAAATCATTATATGTCTAAGCAACATAGATAATATAGTATATATAGTATCTTGTTGTGTTATGATCTATAAATTTTGTTGTGAATCCTTTTGAGAAGATTCCATAATTTTCACATAATGTAATTGCAATTGAACCTTTTAAGGTTGACTCAATGTTTTAAATCAAGAGGGATGTATTGAGTTAGAAGCATTTACATCATCTTCTATTTTTTTTTACCTTATCTGGATTGAGCTCTATATCTTTGGTAAGTGGATTTATCTTATATGTTCCAAGACCTGAAGGTTCAAAGAGGTTCTGTTAAAGGTGATCAAATAGATCAAATATTATTTTTTTTATTTTCTTATATATCATATCATGAGCAGTATCATCATAGTAATCTAAAACATGGCCATATTTCTACTAAGTGTTGACCAATAAAATAATCTCAAGTGATGGGGGATCTTGTGGTTTTATAGTATCCTTTAGTAATGGTTGTTACTCTTGATGTAAATATATGTGTAGCTCAGTATTGAGTGCTTTATTTGCATCTGGAGACAAAGGAGTCATTGTAATTGTTAACTATTTCATATGTGTATATATGATCAAAAGGAATGCATTATTTTAGTGGTACCACTAATGGAATGCCTTTGGTTTCAGAATGTATCATTTTACAAAATTTGAAAGGTTCATCATCAGCCAACATGTATAATAATATTCCATCATGTATGGATTTTACACATCAATGAAGTGTAGATGGGATGAATCCCATTGAATGTATCCAAGGTCTACCAAAAATTAAATTATAATGTAAATATTGAGACATTACCTAAAAAGTAATTGAAACCATTTTTTATCCCAATGTGACATCTAATGTGATTTGATCAACTAGAGGGATATGTGAATTATAAAACCCTTTTATATGCATAACCACTTTTTGAAGATTGGTGCTAATACCCATGGTGTTTAGGAAGTTTATGCTATAAATATTTAGGCCCAATACATTATCAATGATCACCCTTTTTATGCCCTTATTTTTCATGGTTAATTGTATGAACTTGAAGGAAAATATTGATTAATGATATCTTTGGATGGTAAATATATTGGATAAAAATTAATGATCTTTGCATTGTTCTTGAAATCTTTCCTGATGTTTACAAAATAAGTTGGCTCAATATCAATCAGAACTTGGGTCTCATGCAATGCCTTATATAGGATATCCTTATAAATTATGTATTGCTTTAGGAGATCAAGGATTGAAATTTTAGAATGTGTATTGATCAATTTTAAAATAAGGTCATATCCCTTAGATTTAATCACAAGGTTAAACTTAGGAGGCATATCTTGTGTATTAACAGATATGGGATTAGGTTGATCAACCTTACCTCTTCGCATAGTAAAAGCATTGACCACATGATCTAATATAAGTCATAGGTGAATAATGAGTGTGGGATGGTAGTTACCATTCAAATAATGGTTAGGTAGAGAAAATGGTTGAGAGCATGCATGTTGGTGTCTACATACCATCTCTATAATATTACACTTGGAGTTTTGAAGAGACATAAAGTATTGTATCCATTTTAAAACCCTCTCATGATGTTTACAAATTCACTTAAAATATTTGACAATTTAGGTAATATAGTAAAACACAATAAATACTACAAATTAAAACTAAAAATGGGTGATAGATGAATCCACATTGTACATATTTTAGAATAATTAGGGATTAGAAACAAAAAAGATTAAAAAACCCTAATTGGCATAGGTTTTGAAGCTAAAAGATTAGGTTCACCAAATGTTTAACCCTAATAATCTATATTGGGGTATCTAGAGTTAAGGATATAACGATCAATAAACACAATGGTGATAAATAGATCTATAGTAGGCCAATTATTTGTAAAAATTGGATATAACATATAATAAATTTATTATACTAAGATATGCTTAAAAAGGAAAGTGCAACTATACTAGATATTGAATTGACAATGAAACAAAGTACTTAGATAGTTTTGATGTTAATACAAATTTATATTTGGAACAAGTAGTAAGTAGACTAAAATAATATTTTGAGACAGTCACCAAATTATAGATTTAGTGCCTTTATAGCCTCATATACTTGCATCACCCTTAGATGGTTACATCAATGCTAGTGACTGGGTTGGACATATGTGTCATAAATAAATAATTATTAGAATAGGATGTGACCCCCTAGATACTTCTAGATTTGTTTTTTCTATGATCTAGTGCATTAATATCTGGGTCAAGGAATATCACTCATTGTCAAATAGTAAAACCCTAGTTCTTCATCTTCATAGTTGTTGTGGGGTAAAATGGTTTAGTGGTCACATGGTGTTAACCTACCCCAAAGACCCCTCTATGAATGAGCACTACCTACATATTCAATACTTTAAAGAGGGCCTCAATATTATGTAGTTCTCCTCTAAATGTTGGATTATGTGTGAATCATGCAATATGTGATAAGAAAGTACAACCTAACTTATAACTTGGTAAACTAGACTCTTGGTTTGATCCTTTAGTATTTTAGACCTATAGATATATTGTTCCTCTGACTAGTATGAAAATAGGAAAAAATATGAAATCTTTTCTGTATTAAATGATTGATTGGATGATTTTGATAAATTACCTTATGAGTTTATAGTTTTTTTCAGGTGAAGAATGAACAAGGATTGATTATATATATACCAATACCTTTGGATAATATCTCTCATTAAATCAATTAGGCTGAACTTTAGGATATGTTTGATTTTTAAATTAGATGACTTTAGGTCACTTGACACTTTCATCAAAGTAGTACACCTATGTCGACATAGGTGTCTGTCTAGGATGCAAGTTTCCAAGGAGCAGGAAAGTAAGTATAGGATCAAAACTTGCAGAGGTGGAAGATAAGAAGTTTTTAATAATTATGGGAAAGATAGAAGGCTTGATTCATCAACATAAGACTGATTAGACTAAGATATAGGCCAAGGGGCACAAGAGAGAACATATGCAAGACTTATCAAAGCAGGGAAGATCTAGAATTGAGAACAACAACTAAGGTTTGAGTTTGCCATGTATACAAGAATGAGGTGATATATAATTCATAAATAGTGTCTAAAAGTTTAATATTGCTAGTTGATATTGACCTTCTAGTCAATACTAACCTACATAAAAGTAGGGAACATTGAATATATATATATATATATATATATATATATATATATATATATATATATATATATATATATATATAATTTGTGATCCTTAATATTGATGATGTATGCCACTTTAGGAATTGTTCTCCTTTGCCTCAAAACCTCGTGTGTGCTTGTGAGGGATACAACCCTCCAAAATTGGGAAAGTGTAATGGTTGATCTCACCCTAATAAAACTTGTCTTATGATTGATCATTGCATATGTATCTGATACTATAATGATGTAAGTCAATTCATAACCAATTCTTGCACATAGTTTAATTGTGTAATTATGTCCATTCACTACATGCATGCAACTAATGATGTGGTTTTGATACTTAATAATGTTTACTTTAACTTGGATTTGAAGTGACTCAAATTTAGATTATAACCTCTTAGTGATATAATCATATTTTGGGAAGAATAGGGTATATTTTATCTATGTGTAATAGTGTATATATGTATATAAAATAAGTGCCAAGTACTTTTTGATTGAGACCTTAATTTTTTTATGTAAATTGATGCAATTGAATAATTTCTCATGTCATTGACATACTAGGTTGATGGCCTAAGCCTAAGGAAAATTTTTATTTAAGTAAAAAATATTTTCTAGGAACGAGTAGGTACCTACCAGATTAAGCCAATATCAATTAAATATAGTTATTGAATTTGGAAGAACTAACTTGTGTACATGCTGACTAAACTAAGAGTCTATAAATGTTTATATAAGATATTTAGTAAGTTCAAAACACTTAGTGAGGTTCATGTAGGTGTGTAACAGTAGAATAGAATGGTTGACACATATGTTAAAACATAAGTGTGAGACAATTGAATATTAAGACATTGTTAGAGTGCTCAAATCGTGCATGGTAAATGTGTGTCAAGCTTGTCATTGTCAATTACCAAAGACTAGATTTTAGTATCTACAAGTGCCCCCTTTTTATCCTTGTAATGAAATTGTTAGATTAAAAGAATACAATTTACTTGAGTGTACAACACACTTTATCTTTTCCATGAAGCTCCAATTATGTAAGTCGCTTCATATAAACACCTGCAATCATGTGTAGTCAATATCCATAGATTAAATTTTTTAATCTGAAATTGAAATTTTGAAATAAGAAGTGTTATAATACACTTATGTGTTGGTGAAAACCATATTTCCCTTGTAAATTATCAGAGATGATACTTCATTTTTGAAACAATGGACACACTTATGCTTCCTTACTGAAGAACATAAATAATTGGGTTGGTTTTGCCCATATTTGTGTAACTATGTAGGATATTAGGTTTTGAAAGTAACATGGCCCAACACTTATGAATGCTGAGAAATATATGTAATGTAATAATTCAAATAATTATGCACATAAATGAGCTAACCATCAAGGAAATTTTTCTCAAAGAAACTAAATTGACCACTGAAAATGGTTTATAGATTCAATTGTATGGTTTCTCTCAAGAAAGATAAATTTATATCCATGTAAATGAAAAACATGATTGGAATGGAATGAGTTTTTTTCATGCCCCCATCATGAATGTAGGTTTGATTGTATATTTTTATTCAATGTAAAATAGGATGAATGATTGAAAGAGAATGAAAAATATTCATGATCATATATCTGATAAGTGTTAATTGGAATGATAACCATTTTACATTCAACTATAAGTTGTAATGTTGTGTATCTATGCACAAACCAATATCATGCCCCATGAATCCATAAAAAATAATATATAATTATATGTATTTATATGTTGAATTTAAAAATATATATCTCAATTATATGTGTATATGGAAACTTGTAATTACCATTCATATAAAGTGTGTGCATATGCCCATGCATATGCACCCAAGTGTGTATGAATCTGTGTTCAAGTGTTTTTAGAGTGAGTGCATTAGCATGACATATGTGTGGTGTATGCCCTTGTAAAATGTGTTAATTTGATAATAATTGTCATGTGTTTGAACAATCTGATATTTAAACTATTATGAGTATCTAAAATTTGTATGGTCACCTATGCATATCTCTACTTGCTTTGTATTTGTGATCCTGAATATTGATGATGTGTGCAGCTTAAAATATTAGTGTCATTTACCTTGAAATCCTAAGAGTTCTTATGATGGATATAAACCTATAAAATAGGCAATGTGGAATGCGCTGAGTTAACCCCAATCAACCATATCTAATGGTTGACCTTTCCCTACATATTTGATACTCTAAGGAGGGAAATCATGTTACACATAGTTCTCCCACCCAATTTGATTGTGATATTGTACTCCTTCACTATATATACAACTAATGATATGACTTTGTATACAACTAAAATAGAATTTAGCGATGTGTTTATATGAGTTATATATACACATATTAACATATATATATATATATATATATATATATATATATATATATATATATATATATATATAATTGTTGTATAAAAAATAGGCCAACCTTTCGGAGGCCATAAATTTTGACCCGTAACTTCGTTTGAGCTCTTCCATGTGCCAAAATGATCATATCAAAAATTTTGTTACTGTCCCTAGGTAGTTTTATCTACCTAAAAATGTTTTTGATATTTTTTAGAGGACAACGTGATCATCTAAGGGTCCAAAATTATGATTTAATTGTTTTTTCAAGTTTTAAATATTTAGAAATTGTATATTTTTAGAACTGGACATCAACTTCACTTGCATTTTGTCTCATAATCTAATTACAGTGTTTAGGATATTTTGTGAGGATTTTGAGATATTACAAAAGTTTTTTAAAGTAAGCATTTTTTAGATTTTTTGTAAATTTTCATGTAAACTCTAATTTCTGAGTTGAGGCTTAATTAAGCATATTTTGGATTTATAATTATTTCAAATCATTCAATATGAATCAATATAAGTTATTGTTTAGAATCTTAACCTTTTAGTAATTTTATTTGTCTTGATAGTTTTTGGGTCCATTATCTAGTATCAGAGAAAGTTTAAATCTTAGAGGAGTAAAGAATGGTGATAGGATGAGGAGATGTTGTGTAGATGAATTGGACTATACAAGAGCTACAAAGGCAAGTTCAATAATTAACAAAGGTTATCACCAATCAATAAAGAAGACAAGGTGGTGATGAGGAAGACATAGATCATGATGAATAAATTCAACAAGAAAAAAAATAGGAAGAACAACCACCATTGATGGAAGAGAGGATGGTTTAAGCTTTAGAAGTAATAAATGAAGGAATCAAGGTTGATATTCTAGATTATGGAGGTAGTTTAAAACTAGAGGAGTTGATAGATTGGATGAATAGCATAGAGAAGTTCTTCGAGTGGAAGACTATGAGAGAAGATAAGAAGGTAAAGTTTGCATGCATGAAATTAAAAGGTCATGTAATGATTTGGTGGAATAAACTATAGAAAGAGAGACAGAGAAACTGTAAAGAGAAGATTAATTCATGGAAAAAGATGGAGAAGAAGCTGAGTGAGAAATTTCTTCCTATGGATTATGCATAAACCCTATATAGAATATTTCATTATTTGAGGTAAAAATATCATAGTATACAAGAGTATACATATGTATTTTATAAATTTTTCATACGATTGGAGCATGATGAAACAAAAGAGAAAATGACTACAAGGTATGTAAATGGTTTGAAATTTTCTATTCAAGATGAATTAAGCATGCATATAATACTTAACATGGATGAGGCTTATCAATTAGCTTTGAAGGCAAAAGAAAAATAAAATAGATAGAATTTTAGAAGGACATCTACTGGTCAAAAAAGAGGTGAATCCCATCCAATAAAGGGATGAGGTGGGTTTATTACCACCAGAGGTGGTTTTCATGCCAATAAAGGTGAATCATCTTGTAGTGTAGAAAGGTAAGATGATAATACCAACAAAGAGGAAAATGATTTCAAAGAGGATGAGGTTATGGTGGTGCTAGAGGTGGTTTCTAAATTGGCATAGATTTTATGTCTGTTATAGATGTGGAGAAGAAGGACAAAAATCATGTGTGTCCAAACTATCAATATCAAAAAAGGAGATAAGAAGATCATCCAAGAGTAAATCTAATTGAGGTTGAAATAGAAGAGCAAAATATTGAAGTTGCACTAGCAGATGTTGGAGAGAATCTCATGATGAGAAGAAACATAATCGATCCAAGGAAGGAATAAGTGTAGAGTAAATAAGATGGTGATGCATGGCTACAATAAATTTTTTTTTGAATAGGACATGCTTCAGGTGGAAAGGTGTGAAAATTAATTATAGATTGTAGTAGTTGTGAAAATATGGTTTTTAAAGAAATGATAGAGAAACTAAATTTTCAATGTGAAAAGCATCTTAATTCTTATCATATTTCATGGTTTAAGAAAGGGAATGAAGTTACAATATATAAAAGGTGTTTAATCACATTTTTTATAGGAAGAACTTATAATGATGAAATATGGTGTGATGTTATTCTGATGGATGCATGTCATGTGTTATTGGGGAGACCGTGGCAATTTGACAAGAAAGTAGTTCATCATGGAGAAAAGAACACACACTTTTTGGAAAGGTGGTACAAAGGTATTTTTTTACCTATTAAAGAGGAAGAGAAGATAAAAAATGTGCTCTATACTAAAGAATTTATCCAAGATATGAAGGTAGTAGGTTGTTGTTATGCATTAGTAGCAAAGAATGAAGAAACATAAATGGTGCCAATACTAACAGAAGCAACAAAAGTGTTGAAATAATATGCAGATGTTATGCTTGATGAATCACTAGATGGTATACCACCAAAGAGAGATATTCAGCATCACATTGATTTGATTCCAAGATCAACACTATCTAATCAAGTAGCTTATAGGATGAGTCTAATAAAACATGCAGATTTAAATAAACAAGTTAATGAATTACTAAAGAAGAAAGTGATAAGGGAGACTATGAGTCCATGTACAACATTAGTGTTTCTAACTCTAAATAAAAATGGAGGATAGAGAATGTGTGTGGATAGTAGAGCAATTAACAAAATTACAATAAAGTATAGGTTTCCTATACCTCATTTAGATGATATGATGGATGTTCTTGTAGGAGAAAAATATTTTACCAAGATTGATCTAAGAAGTGGTTATTATTATATTTAAATTTGTAAATAAGATGAGTGGAAAACTACATTCAAAACTAGGGATGGCTTATATGAGTGGATGGTGATGCCCTTCAGATAATCTAATACACCTAGCACATTTATTAGGGTGATGAATACAATGCTACGCGAATATATTGGTAATTTTATGGTTGTTTATTTTGATGATATATTTATATTAAATAAGACTAAAGAATAATACCTACAACATTTGATAATGGTACTGGATTTGTTAAGAAAGGAGAAGTTGTATGTAAATTTGAAGAAGTTCAGGGTTATGCAGAATAGTTTGGTATTTTTGGGATTTGTAGTTTCAGCAAATGGTGTGAAAATAGTGAAGAAAAGATAATGACAATTTTTGAGTGGCCTATTCCTAGAAGCATTATAGAGGTAAGAAGTTTCCATGGTTTAGCAATTTTTTGCACAAATTTTTTTAAAAAATTTAGTAGTATTTTAGCACCAATAACCAATTGTATGAGAGGGAAAGAATTTGCATGAAATAGAGCAGCCACAGAAAGTTTTGAAATTTTGAAGAAGATTAAATAAAGACCAATTTTAGCATTATCAAATTTTAACAAAGTGTTTGAGGTTGATTGTGATGCTTCATTTGTAGGAATTGGTGTGGTGTTGAGTCAAGAAGGAAAGCCAATAACATATTTTAGTGAAAATTTGAATGAGGTAAAGATAAAGAATTGTACTTATGATGTTGAACTTTATGAAATTGTACAAGAATTAAGATATTAGAGGTATTATCTAGTGCCTAAGGAGTTTATACAATTTACACATCATGAGGCTTTGAAGTATGTGAATACACAAAAGAAGTTGAATAGTAGGCATGCAAAGTGGGGTTCTTTATTACAAGGATATACTTTTGTGTTGAAGCATAAATCAAGAAAAAAGAATCAGGTAGCTGATGCATTGAGCAAGAGGGTAGTGTTATTAACTATTATGGTGAGTGAAGTAGTGGGTTTGAAGCTATCAAAGAATTATATGATATTTATCCATATTTTAGAAAGATAGTTAAATAGTGTAGAAATCCATTAACAGGTGGGACATTTATTATTCATGATGAGTATATTATACAGGAAGGTTATCTCTTCAAAGGGAAAACATTATGCATTCTAGTTGGGTCTCTATGAGATAATATAATAAGAGAATTACATAGTGGTGGTTTGGTTGGACATTTTGGTAAGATGAAGATAGCAGCTTTAGTGGAGGAAAAGTATTTTTGGACAAATATGAAAAGAGATGTGACAAGGTATGTTTCAAGGTGCAAAATATGTTAGGTGGCTTGAGGACATGCACAAAATACTAGACTTTACATGCCATTATTGGTGTAAGGAGGGCCATGGATAGATTTGAGTATGGATTTTGTATTGGGATTGCCAAACACACAGAGAGGTAATGATTCAATTTTTGTTGTTGTTGATAGATTTTATAAAATGGTTTATTTTATTTCATGTAATAAATTCAAGGATGCCACTAGGGTTTCAGAATTATTTTTTATAGATATTGTGAGATTGCATAGTGTTCCAAAAACTATTACTTTAAATAGTGACACAAAATTTCTAAGTCATTTTTAGAGGACTTTGTGAAAAAATATGGGTACTAAGCTAAAATTCAGTAGTGCATATCACCCATAAACAGATGGACAGACAGAAGTTGTGAATAGGATCTTGGGAAATTTATTGAGATGCATAGTGGGAGAGAAACCAAAGCAATGGGACTTGGCTTTACCATAAGCTGAGTTTGCATATAACAATTCAGTGAATAGATCAACATAAAGTTCACTTTTTAAATCGTTTATATAGGATATATTCTATGGGTATTTTAGATTTGGTATAATTACTAATTACAGATTGAATTAGTGATGATGTAGAAGCATTTGCAGACCATATGCAATAGTTACAAGGAGTAAGAAGAAATTTACAAGAAAGTAATGAGAAATATAAAGTAACAATGGATTTCAGAAGAAGATCAAATGTATTTGAAGAATGAGAGTTGGAAATTGTTTACTTGAGGAAATAGAGATTTCCAAAAGGCACATACAATAAATTGAAGTACAATAAAATTGGGCCATGCAGAATTGTGAAGAAAAACAATGATAATGCATATGAGGTGAGTTTACCATATAAGTTTGATATATCTACAGTATTTAATGTTTTAGATTTATATGAATTCCATGAAGAAGATGGTGAAGACAACAAAGATGAAGAAGTAAATTAGAAGCAACATCTTCCAAAGAAGAAGAAGGAAAAATAGTGTAGGTTTTCGATATGAAGACATTAAGCACAAGGCAAAGGAATTATAACAAGTATTTGATGTAGTGGGAAGGATTGCAGTAAGAAGACAACACTTGGATTACAAAATAGAAGATAAAAAATATTGACAAGGAAAATGGCAACAGTATAATCAGGAAAACTCATAAGAAGTAAGTTGTTTTCAACTAGAGGAGAATGATGTAGAAAAAATAGGGCAACCTTTCGAATGCCATAAATTTTGACCCCTAACTTCATTTGATCTCTTCCACACACCAAAATGACCGTATCAAAAATTTGTTTTTGTCTCTAGGAGTACTACCTACCTAGGAATGTTTTTAATATTTTTTAGAGGCCATACATGATCCTCTGAGGGTCTGAAATTGTGATTTAATTATTTTTTTAGGATTTTTCTATTTTTAAAAATTATATATTTTTATAACTAGACATCAAATTCAGTTGAATTTTATCCCATAGTCTAATTATAGTGTTTAAGATATTTCGAAATATTTTTGAGATATTTCGAGAATTTTTAAAAATAATTTTTTTTTTTAGATTTTAGTTTTTTTTCAAATTTTGCATGTAAACTCTAATTTCTAAGTTGAGGCTTATTTTAAGCATGGTTTGGGTTTGTAATTATTTCAAGTCATTCAATATGAATCAATACAAGTTATTGTTCAAAATCTTGGTCTATTGGTAGTTTTATTTGTCTTAATAGTTTTTGGGTTCATTAATAATATACACATATTAACATAATAAGAACTAGAAGCAAATTTTGGGCCATGGAGATAGAATTTAGTGAATTGGTTTGCATTCATTCTATTTATGTTTTATATATGAAAAATTTATTTTATTTGTTTTGGTATGGGTAGTAACCATTGATAAGTTATGAAATTCTCTATTATTATGCTCTCATAATAACTATTATATTAAATGATTCTAGGGATCGATAGAGGTCATAGCAGTTGATATGGAAATACCTATTATATTGAATACAGAAAATTACTTATTCCTTAATTATTAATGAAATACTTGTGATTATCATTGGGCATTTTCATAATCGATATTTTAATTATAAGTATCATATATAATAGGTTATTGGGTTGAGAACTCATTAGAATTATATATATTATCATGATAAACAATAATCATTATGAAGGTCTTATGTGGATATGTAACCTTATTAAAAATTGAAGTTAGTATTTTTTACTTGTATTTATGAGATAATATCTCTTCAGTAGATACAAATATGCAAATGGTATATGATGATTTAATAGAACCATTGATAAAGAAAATATGTTTTCATATAATTTCTTTTAAAATGTAAATTATGAGAGCTAAGATATCTATATATTTATATAATATCTCAATTTATATAGTTGTAAGGGTTAATAATTTATGAAAAATAAGATATTTATCAAGAACCTATCCCTTTCAAGGCCCTATGGTAGTTTCACCAACTAGACCTTATAAATAAATATCCTAACATAAGTAATAATTATTAAAATTGGTATAATATTATGATATTTAGATTGGTGATGGATGGCGATGGCATTGAAATTATGTGATTATAGTTGAAGTGTTGGAAACCTAGATTGTCATTCAATCTAACTCTACCACAATGATTTTATTAGTAGGAATTTCTTCAAAATAATTTTGGTTCCTGACTTTAACCATTAACTGTCCTTGCATTTAAGTTGAATGGATAGACATAATTAAAATTATCCATATGAAGTTGGCTATGGAAGATCAAAATAATCTCCTCAATTAATATTTTGAGATTCCATAAAATTTATTTAGATAAAATCCACATAAATTGCACCCTTTTAATAATTTTAAATAAGTTCAAAAAAATAATTAAACTCTCGAAGCTAAATTTATATTTAATCATAAACAAATACTTTTATGAAAGTTAAAAATAATCAATCAACAAAATCCATTGACTAGAGGCATGCTTGAATGTAAATTTGAGAAAAGTGTTTATAAATATCAATTTATATATGCATATAATGACATGGACTAGTCATATGATGTTTTGGGAGACACCTAGGGAAATTCAAATCAGAGCATTAGGTGTAGTCCTTTAATCCATTACACGTGTATGTATAATGGTGTTGCATTAGGTGTTGTATGTATTTTTCTATTTTTTTCAAGTAGGAATTTATGTTGATAATATTTGATCATTATATGATTGTATTTTAAGAAATTCTATTGACTAAATCAAATGATTATATAACCATATTATATATTTTTGGTTGTATGAAAGTATTACATGGAGAATACCTATTATGGTGTATCCCATGATTAAAAACTATAGAAAAATATTTATTTATACCATGTTCCTAAGGCACCCACTATGGTATGGGCTATAGGACACTAGCAAAGGCTTATTGCTTCATTATAAAACTATAAATTCCTTGGTTGGACAGATTTAAGGCCATTTCAATAAACCCATTTTGTATATACGATGTAAGTCATAACATTTTATGAGACTGCATTCCTTAAAGGCATTTTTCCAATAAGACATTTTGTACGTTCATTGAAATCATAACATTCCATAAGGACACGTTTGTTTTGACATTTTATTATAGTATTTGGTATGGTGTGACCACATTTATTAATTTATTTTTAAAAAATATATATACATGTTTTTTTGGTTGCATATTCTCACATTTTATTATACATGTTTAAATATTCATTTTAATATTATGATGGATGTTTATAATTTTTTTTTAAATCTATTGTTTTAGTGTTAGTTGGGAATATGCTAGTAAAATTTTTATTGAAAATAGTAAAAGGCAGATTATATATTTATAAACTTCAGTTGAAAAATATTTTCTATAACTAAACTATTCTAATTTAGAATTAAATGTTAATTTTATTTTCTATGATTGAGTTATTCTAATTTATAATTAAGTGTTGTATCATGTTGTGCAAATCTTAATGAAGTCTTTATATATATATATATTTTTTTTTTAAAGAATAAAAGAAATATTTAAATATTATTTTATCATTTGAGATTTCTATGAATAATTATTCTAAAATATTTTTAATCATTAATTTTCATAGATAAATAAAAAAATTATTATAATTTTAGTTTTCATAATTTTATAACTATTATATCAATATTAATATAAATTTTATCTTTCTCATTTCATAATTTATAATATTAATTTATGCAATAAAAAATTTATATGTATATTTCGCAAACTATATTATTAATCATATAAAATAAAAATATTGATATTCCAAAATATGTTTTCTGGTCTCTTTATAGACCAATTTCCTTTTAATAGTTTGTCCATTCAAAAAAGATTTTGATCTCAAACATTTCAATTAGATTACCTAAGAATTTATGTACCTATAAAATTTATTCAATATTTAAAAGTCCTTTCGATACGTTGAATACCTATTCTTACTAATTGTGAATTGATATGATTTACCATATTTTTTAAGAATTGTTATCATTTTTCTTTATGAGTTAGAGTGGACAATCACATTATTTTCAAATGTCATGTTCACTATAAAATCTAGAAAAAATATATATATATATATATATTAAATGCAATAAAAATAATATTTAATATTATAATAAAATCCTTAAATCAAAACTTTGGTATGGATTGAATTGACATAATCAACAACTTGTTTTATAAATTTTATTATTTAAAAACTGAGGTATGAAAGATAACTGTAATGCTACAATATAAAGTGTATAACCTAAGATAATTAATACTAATGAATACATGTAAATCTTAAATGATTTTTCGTTTTCGATGTTTGGAAAATCGTTGGATACTAACTAAACACACGTGATAAGCATAAACTTAGGAGATATCATGGAGGTGCACTTTTTATCAATAAATGATCTTAAAATTTATGTTATATTTGATTAAAATTTAACCTTTAGTTGTGGCAAACTATTAGTAAATGAGATACATGCAAACGATAACCACTAAGATAAGAAAGAGAATAATAAACATACTCTGCTATAATCTATTGAGTATCATTAATAAATTCTTATTTCATTTTAAATTAATAAGAGGTTTAATTAAATATTTTATTTTGGTAATTTCATTTATAATATCCATTTCTCATATATTTTTAGTCTTTTTTCAAATATAAAACGTATAAAATTGTTATATACTAGATACCTTAAGATATCAATGTTGGGGTTGGGTTTCAACATTTAGGATGTGCTTAATCTTGTTTGATATAAACATGTGTATGATATATTATAATAATAGATTTTATAAACGGTGTGAAATATTTATGTTTTGATATATTATCACTCATGGGTTATGCTTAAATTTATGTTTTGCATAAAATTATTAGTTAACATACTAATTTTTTTATCATTGAAAAACTAAGACTTTTAGGTAGGATAATAATAATAAAAAAGAACTATAATGATTGATAAAATTTTAAATAAAAATCCAATTTGGATATAATTAAGTTTATATTAAATTTATGAATATTATTTAATGATTAATTTATATAGTTAATATTTGGACTTAATCAACCTTAAATTAATTTCTAAGTTGACAAGTCTTTATTAAACTTGAACAATAATTTTTTTAACCTTATTTGAATACTTGTTGAATTAATAATGTTATTGAATTGTTGAACCTTCAAGAATTCTAGCTTGGATGTTTCATATAAAATTTACCTTGGCTTGTTTTATTTTTGTTATATCTTAAGAAAAAGAGATAATACTATAAAATAGGTGTCTAGATCTTCAACATAAATTATATAATAATTTTAGAATCTAATAATTTGTTACTTGAAAATGTATATAAGAAGATATTGTTATTTGGACTGAAAATCAAATCCTTTAGTATATTGACTCTATATTGACAATGTTAAACCTATTGATGATAGTCTTACACTTTTAGATATCAAAATATATTTTGGATTTGTGAAATAAATTATTCCAAGATAAACTATTAACATAATGAATCATAAGTAAAGAGTATGTATTGAAATTAATATAAATATAAATTGTACCATAAAATAGTTGAGACACAAGATTTTTGAAGTGAGAAAATCATTAAATGAAGTAAAACTCCAAAATATATCTGCATTTTTGTAAAAAAATTAAACTCCAAGTATAAGCCAAGAGAAAAAAATTTCTTCAAGCTAAAAGAAACATCACAAGATTGCTAGAGCAAGATTGTTGTGGAAGAGAGGATGAGAAGTCTGTTTAAATAAAGCAAGATGAAGGGTGAGGGAGTTAAAATAATCTCATCATAACCTTACAAGGCTTCCTTAGTGTGTGCTAAATTTATTTTTCCAAAAAATGAAAGGCAAATGACTAACATGTGGGGGAGGGGGTGCAAAAGGAGGCATGGGGTAGGGGGTTACTTGTGCAAGTAACTCTTAAATCCTACAAGTGGATAAAATAAGTAAGAGATACCTTATAAATCATCCATAATAATAATAATAATAATAATAATAATAATAATAATAATAATAATAATAATAATAATACACACCCAAAAGAGACTTACGATAAGCATAAAGAGTTTGAATGAACCCAAATATGATTAGTCTCCAACATTCCCCCTTATACATAACTTGGGGTTAAACAATGTGGTGAAAACCATTTACAAATAAGGAAGAGATTTGAAATTACATAATACTTACCATTAAAAGAAAATTCTTTCAAGAGAAATTACAAATGTTTTAGAAAAAAATAAGAATAAAAGGTGTTTAAAAAATCATAAAAGTTTAATCATCAACAATCTCCAAGAATCCTCTTCAAATAAGAAGATCAGTATGTAATGGAAAAAAAATCAATGAGAAAGATAAATGATCCACTAAACCCTACAAAAAAAACAAGCTAACACTAAAATTTATTTTTATATCATAAAAATATAATCTACATAAACAATGTAATTAACGTAGATGTACAACAAGGTAAATGGATCAAAAGACAATTTCCATCACAAAGCAAAAAATCTTGATAAAAAAGGAAGTTAGTCAAAATAAAGAGCTATAATCAAAGCATATTTTCTTTGTAACAAAAAAAAAGGAATGCATAGAAATTTAATTTTATCAAAACGGAGACAAATAAGATGTGTTATTTGCAAAAAGTGATTTTTCATGAAGCAATCAAATAATTATCACATAAAGACACATCAAAATCTATATAAGATACATTATCCTTAGGAATTCAAATTATTTTTACCTTAGATGTAGGTGCTTTATTTATTTTCCAACAATGTAAATTTTTATGAGTGGATTTGTCACAAGGTTTATTTGAATGTAATTTTCAATATTTACAGATATGATAATCGTGTTTTTTAAAATATTCATAAATTTTATCATATTTAAACAAGAATGAGCATTAAAAGGATTATAATCAAAATAATTTGTATTACAAGTCCTTTGGTATGGAGGACAATATGATTTCAACTTCGAAATAGAAGCATTAGAGGCATTTAAAAACAAGACCTTTACAATTTGTATTAAATTGAAGTGAAAAAGGTTCAAGAATACTACTTTCACACTTACCAAGCCCATCACTTGAGTAGCCCATAGAGTTAATAATGTGTAAAATAGGTTGGTATAAGGATTACAAGTTTTATAAGAAGCACTTGTAACATCAACATTAGAAGAATTATCATGTGTAAAAGATGTAATTTTACCATTTAAGGTGTCAATCTTCATTTTTTTAGTGTGGATTGAAAGAATTTTGGAAAGTAGTAATAATGAGATTTTAACTTTGAATTTGATGTCCTAGAGCACAAATTTCACCATTTTTGGAAGAAATAGTATGCATAGTGTTCTTAAATTTTCTAAAAAATAAACAATTTAAAAATAATTACAAAAAGCACAAGTTGATTGAAAGTTAATTTAATGATAAAAAAAGATCTTGAGTTAGATAAAAACTTTTAATTGTATAAAAACTAATTGTATAAAAGGCTTTTATTTGTATAAAAATTTAAACAACTTTTTTTAGAAAAAAAAACTTAATTAGATAAAAACATTTTTTAGATAATTAGACTTAGTTTAATTAAATTAAAATGTAATTCCACACCAAAATACCAAGAATTTTAAAAGGTGAATAAAAAATATTTTTCTAATGCCATGTAAAAGGTATTATTTATGTTTCATTTGAAATGTGAGAGCATTTATCTCATTAATCTGAGAAAAAAATGTTTCTTAACATTGTCAAAATATAAAACAAAATGTTAATTTAAAATTTATATAATAATAATAATGATAAAAATAATAATTAATGGATATAAAATTTACAAACAAAATAAAATAAAAATCGAAAGGGTTGTAGTCCAACTGGTGAGGATGATGCTTGCTTATATCCATCCACTAGAGTACAAATTCCTTTAGGTGCCCAATATAGAGAGTCAAATGGTTAAGACCAAGATTATGTCCTGGGTGACTTTGATAGCATGGATGCCCCTTACTCATGGTTGTTTAGCCAAAAGAGATCACTGATTTAGATGTATGCTTACTCATTATTGTAGTATGCTATGTGTTTATTTTTGAAATATGTTTTAAGATGTTGAAATTCTATGTAATTCAATGATTCTATGTGAATGTTGTTTGTTGAGGCATACAAAAAATAATAATAAGCCAAAAAAAATTCTTTTCAAATAAAAAACACAAAATAAACTTTATCAAATGATTCTAATGCATTTTTCAACCAACGAAAGGGTTTGAAGACTATTGAAGCTAATGGAGGTTAATTTGTTGAATAAGGATTAGTTATAATTAAGATTAGAAATAATGGAAGTTAATTAAAATTCTATTCAAATAATTATTTGTTATAAGCTTTATCCTTTAAATAAGAAAAACAATATGGTCTTTTAAATATGCAACACATTCAAACAGTTTTTTTTTTTTGAAAGTTGAAAAAAATTGAGATTTATACAAAATCAATTAAAAAAATTGATTTCAATTAATCCACACAAAATAATTTAAAAAAAAAATACTTTTACACTAGCTTTATTGTTATTTTTTAAGTATAGAGAATAAAATATTAGAAAACAATATTGAAATATCAACAACTTCTTCAAATCTTAATGAAATTAAATGTCTTGAAATGCTTTGGAAAGATAACATATAAGTGAATAAAACTTAGAAATATTATAAAGATTTTTTTTTTGAATTAAAAGAGAATTATTGCACTCAAACGACTATGATTTTGATCAATATTTTAGCTTGTGAAGACAATCATGGGACAACCAAATTTATTGTAGCAAAAGCATTGGTAGCATCACTTTAAAAACCATAAAGGAACTAAAATAAACAAATGAAACTTTATCTTTAAAATATTATATCTTTACAATGCTTTTATTTTTTTAAACAAAATAAAATGAAGGTAAATAATTGCCTTTAAACTAAAAAATCAAATATGATTTTGATATAAAAAATAAAATATTGCTTAAAAAAAAAGTTTGTAGTCTTTAAATGGAAAAATAATGAGTGTTATTTCTTAAAAATCACAAACAAATATCATGTATGAGAAATACAACCTTGATAAATATAAAAATTCAAGTTAGTGTAACTTCTCAAAAACATAAAAAAGTTTGCAAGAGTGTTAGATCTTACCCAAAAAAAAAAAAAGGTGTAAAAAATACTAGCTTCAAAAGAAATATTTCTCTTTCTCCTTCACCAAAGCACCTACACACTTTAATACAAGATTTAATATTATAACCCTAATACCATTAAAAAAATTATTCCAATATCAACTACTAAAATAATGAATCATAAGAAAAGAGTACAAAATAAAATTAATATAAATATAAAGCATACCATAAAAGAGTGAAGACACAAGAATTATCAAGTGGGAAAACTACCAAATAGAGAAAAAACCCAAAATCTATTAGAAGGATTGTAAATAATTCAACTCCAAGTACAATATGAAGTATAAGTCATGAGAAAGAGATAAGAATGGCATCAAGCCAAAGGATGCATCACAATATTTCTAGAGAAAGATTGTTTTAGAAGAGAGGAGGAGAATACTCTTTAAATAGAGCAAGAGGAAGGATGAGAGAGTTAAAATAATCACATCATGACTTTACAAGGCCTCCTTAGTGTGTGTTAAATACCATATTCACAAGAAATTGAATGAAAGTGTGTGACACATGGGAGGAGGACTTAATTTTACAAGTAACTCTCAAATCATATAAGTAGACAAGAGAGGTGAGATAAACCTCATAAATCCATGATAAAGCCCAATAACAACAACAACAACAACAACAACAACAACAATAATAAATTCACACTTAAATGAGACTTAAACCTAAGGATTCCAAATGAACCCAAATAATGTTAATCTCCAACAAGTTAGACATCTTTTGATAAAACATATTTTTGGTCTTCAAACTATATTAATGGGTTATGCCTTGGTTTGGATATTCACTTCATGTGCAAGTTTGTTATTTATTCAGTTGTATAATGGATTCGCTATTTGTGTTGTGTTTGTTCCACTAATATGGGTATATTTGACCTTAAAAATATATATTGGGATATTTAGGGTTAAGAATATATAAATGAATAAACACAAGGGTGATAATCAGATTTATAGCAGGTCAATTATTTGTGAGACTCATATATATCATATACTAAATTTATTATACTGAAATATGCTAAACATGAAAGTTAAAACTGTGATAGATATTTTAATGATAATAAAAATAAGGTACTTAGTTGGTTCTAATGATAATATATATCTAAATCTAGAATAAGTAGGAAACAAACTAAAAGAGTATTCAAAGAAGTCACCAAATTTTGGACTTAGTTCCTATATAGCCTCAAACACTTAAATTAGCCTTGGATAGTTACATTGATACTAGTATCTTGGTTAGATGTAGGTGTCATGTATATAATTCCTACTAGAATAGGATGTGACCGCCTAGATGCTTCTAGGTTTTCTTTCACCTTTACTCTAGTGCATTCAGATCTAGGTCATAGACTATCACTCATTATCAAATAGTATAACCCTAGTTGTTCCTTCTCATATTGGTTGTGGAAAAAAATGGTTTAGTGAAAACAAAATGTCAAGATTCCCCAAAGACTCCTATATCAATGATCTCTACCTATAATAGCCAATACTCTGAAGAGGGCCTCAAACTTATGTAGTTCACCCCTATGGCTTGGGTGTGAATCATGCAATATGTGATAATAAATTAAAACAGTGACCTACCTTGTAACTTGGAAGATTGATCTATATGGATACTCTTTCTTTATCTCAAACCTATGTATGTGATGTTCCTATGACTAATATGATAATAGAATAAAATAGGAAAGTTTTGTACTATTGAATTCTTGATTGAATGTTTTGAATAAGTTGCCTTGGTCTGTGTTAGGTGAGGGATGAATGAGGGATGATATTAAATTTATATTTATCCCTTTGGTGAAATAAATCCCATTAAAAAACTTAAACTGACCATTAAGATACACTTAATTTTCAAATTGGATGACTTTAGGGTACTAGATAATTGCATTGGAGTAGGACACCTGCATCGATGCATGTGTCTATCTAGGATGCAAATGTCTAAGGAGAAGGAAAGTAGATATAAGATTAGAACTTATGGAGGTGGGAGATACATAATGTTTTTTTCATTATATGCAAAATAAAAATCTTGGGTCATCAACACAATACTAGTTGGACTAAGAGATAGGCCAAAGGGCATAAGAGAGAACAAATACAAGACTTGAAAAAGTAGAAAAGCTCTAGAAATGAGAGGAACAACCAAGGTCTAAGTTTGAAAAGTATACAAGAATAAAGTGATATATAATTCCAAAATAATATCTACAATTAACCCTCACTTTAATATAGTAATTTAATTTTAAGTTTAAAGTAAATGAATGCTTACCTAGATGTGTACAACACACCTTGTCTTTACTTGAGTCCAACTTGAGTGCTTTGATGGTGACTAACCTACAACCAAGATCATGTCATAATATATTATTAGTGCATATAATTTGAAATCGAAAGTATTGAAATTATTGAAATTGAATGAGAGTAAGGTTTAGGATTACACCTATGTATTGATGCAATCATCTTTGCATTTTTAATAATTTTATTTGAAATATGTATCATTATGAATCACTAAAACTAAGATTAGGATAAATATCTAAATATGGAAGGTGTATATATCTAAGGAGATAGAGATAGAGAGAGATAGGAGAGACCATACCCCTAAACTTATAGAAAAAGTGAATTGTCACATGGTAGTTGAGACTAGCTCAATCATGAAACCCAATCATACTTATAACTTGGGGAGTGTGAGTAAACCAAATCAAATCACACTATAAAACTAGTGAGGATAGATTATATAATAAATTTCAACCTAAAAAATTGGTGATATTGTGTGATTTAATCATCTCAATCATACCAAAAAGTGAACCAATTACTACACTAGATTGGCTCAATATAGTTCATAAAAGTGCAACCTAGTGGGTGGTGATAGTCTTTGAAGTATTCTAAATCTAAAATTGATTGGTATTTAATAATATTAGACATACATTGAATATTACATACACCTTAGATATGTCTCATGTTGAAATTATGTATAATAATGGTACCAATGTTTAGAATTCTATCACAAATATGTATTTGAATCATATAACTATGTGCTTTGGCCAATTTAAAAAATGTGTAAGTGTGGAGAATATGATTCCAAAGCATGCCCCTACTATATATGGAGAAATATAAAAACCAGTATAAGTGTCAATGTGGATAACATATTCCCAAAACATACCCCCATTGTATTCTAGGTAAGTTGAATACTAAGTAAATGTGGAGAACATGTTTTCAAAACATGCCCCTACTATATATTTGAAACCATGAACATGTGAAATCCATGCCTATATGACATTATCCCAATGAAATTGAAACTATAATGTGTGTGGATGTCATGCTTCTATGACATTTCCCAACTAATATGTCCCCTCTTTGAGGTGAGGGAATGATAGAAACCGGTAGTTACCTCACCTCAAAGGGATAATATAACCATATAACTATGAATGAACCATGTATAATATAGGATAATATGTCTTTGTAAATGTATCATTTAAGTGCATAGAATGTGAAAACATCAAGGTCTAAGATGCATGATAAATATCATGGAAATGTATATAGTAACAATACAAGGTCAAAAAGCAAATCAATCACATGTATATGAGAACTTAAAATCAAGTAAAAAGGTAATGGTCCAAGGAGATTGCAAACAAGGTACATGTTTAAATGTCACATAATCAAATGGACATAAATTAGTAAAATGTCCACAAAATCAAGGTTGACATATTCAAATGTCCATACAACAAGCAATGACATATTCAAATGTCAAAAAATTAAATAAAGTTACAGGGGCCGTAAACAATTGAGAATATTTAAATTATCAACAAACAAGACTATAGAAAGGCAAGACACTCAAGTAATTCCATAAAGGAAAACATAAGTAACAATCATAAACATATTGTGGTATCTTATGGATCAAATGTGTTAGCAAAAAATGAAAAGTAAATAGAATATGAAGTACACTATGGAAGATATAATCATGGATAAAGGCATGTTTAAGTACATATATGATCTCAAACATGATAATATAAAGTGACCATAGAATTATATAACCTAGATGTATCATGATCATAGAGGTGGATTCCCTCAATGTCTTGATAATGTCAATGGATAGAAAGCCCAACATCCATAAGTGCATAAATTATGTATGCCTGTATCACAATCAACTAGAAGCGTGAAACACATGTATGTAGAAGTAGCTAATATTATATCCATCAACATGAAACTAACACAGATGCCAAAAGCCAATATAATATGTAAGTGCAAAAAAACATTTTAGAAATTTTTTGAATGTTTTGGATTTTTTTGGAACATTAGAAGAGTTTTAATCAAGGAGGTCCTCATCATCGAAAGGTGTATGGATACTTGGAATCATTTTCAAGCTTTGTTTATATTGATGTACTGCCACCTCTTCAATATTTTTTTCTAATGGCTTACCTAAAGTGAATGGTACAGGAAAATAATCACATGCATCATGATATATGAAATTTCCTTATCCATATCAAGAAAATTAATACACATATTTGTAGTATCTAGCTTGGCATTCCACTAGAATATCCAATTTTGTCCAAACTTGAATTTTAAATGTGGTTTGTGGTCTAATGTCCATATGGTTGAAGTTTCCACATGTGCAACATAGGTGATAAGTAATCAAATGTATCCTCGATATTTTAGCATCAATAAAGAGTATATTAGTGTATCTATAATATGTCCCAATTCTATAATAAATGTGGTTCCAAAAGTTGTGTCCCACTTATTGCTATCAAATTATAAATGGTGGTAATATACCCCATCAATATTAGCAATAATAGTTAAATCTTCATGTTTTGGTCACTTTGAGAGGTAGTTCTCTTCTAAAAGATAGGAAGGATTTTACCTTTTTCATATTTTGGACACAATGTGTATTCATGCTTCATTCTTATATTTCTAAATTAGTTTCTTCAATGCATCACATTGGTTGGTATTGTGTACATTAATATGATGATAATTATAATATGGTACTCCCTTTCCATGTATAAGTCTACTGCCTGATCTATGTATGGAAAAAGGTAAATAAATTGTTCTATGTCTAAATAAAAAATAATATGGTATCTATAGTAAATTTTTGTGTTTTGATTTTTAAGATCTGTTGTGAAGGCTTTTAAGAATACTCCACATTGTTCACATAATTTACATGAATTTGACCCTTGTATGCATGACTCAATGTTTTTGACCAATAGGTATGTACTAAGTAAAAATAATTTATAAGCTCATTTATTATATTTATTTTTCCCTTATCTAGATTGAGCTCTGTATATTCAACAATTGGATTTACCTTATATGTACTAGGAATTTTAGGTTTGAATAGATTATGCAAAAGGTGATCAAGTGGATCAAATTTTAGTTTTGGTATCTTATCATCGATCATATCATGAGGGGTATCATCATCACTATCATATTAATCTAAAAAATGGCCATATTTCAAACAAGTGTTGACCAATAAAGGAAGCTCAATTTATGGGGGATCTTGTGGTTTTATTGGATCCTTTATTAATGGTCCTTGCTTTTGATGTACATCTATGTATAGCTCGATATTGGGTGCCTTATTTACATCTAGAGATGAAAGAGCCTAATTAAAAATCCCCTAACTCACCTATTTCATATGTGTGTATATGCTTGAAAATAATGTATTATTTGGTGGTACCCATGTATGAATTCCTTCGGATTCAAAATGTATCATTTTGTAAAATTTTAAAGGTTCATCATTGGTTGGCATGGTTAATAATGTCCCATCATCTATGAATTTTACACATCGATGAAATGTAAATGGGATGGATCCACTTGAATGTATCCAAGGTCTACCCAAAATTAAAATATAATTTAAAGATTGATACATTAACTAAAAAGTAGTTGAAACCATTTTTTATCTCAGTGTGTCATCTAATGTGATTTGATCAACTAGAGGGATATGTGAATTATCAAACCCTTTTACATGTGTAACCATTTTTTGAAGAATATTGGTTATAATACCCATGGTGTTTAGGAATTTTATGCTACAAATATTTAGGGATGGTCCATTATCAATGATAACCCTTTTGATGCCCTTATTTTGCATGGTTACTTGTATGAACAAAGGCAAATCTTGATCAATGATATTTCTGGAAGGTAAATCTATTGGATCAAAATTAATGATCTTTGCATTGTTATTGAAATATTTCATGATGTATACCAAATAAGTGGGTTCAATATCACTGAAAACTTGGGTCTCATGTTATGCCTCATATATGATATCCTTGTAAACAATGTATTACTTTAGGAGATCAAGGATTGAAAATTTAGCATGTGTATTGCTTAATTGGTCAATGGGGTTATATATTTTAAATTTTATCACAAGCTTAGGATTTGGAGACACCTATTGTATATTAATAGATGAGGGATTAGGTTGAGAAATATTACCTCTTTGAGTGGTAACAACATCAACATCAGTATCTAATATAAGATGTGGTTGAATAATGGGTGTAGGATGGTAGTTGTCATTCAAATAAGGCTTAGTTAGAACAAATGGTTGAGAAAATGTATGTTGGCATCTAGATACCATCTCTATAATATGACATATGGAATTGTAAGAGACATTAAGTGTTGTCTCCATTTAAAAACCCTCTCATGATGTTTATAATTTTCTTTGAAGATTTGACAACACAAGTAATATAATAAACTGAAACAACTAATATTAATTGGAACCCAAAATGGGTGATAAATGCATCAATATTTCATTTATTTTAAAAAAATTAGATATTATAAATAGAAAAGATAAAAAAAACCTTAATTAAATTAGTTTTGAAGTTCAGAGATTGGGTTCACAAAACATTTAACCTAAAAATATAGATTGGGGTACTAGGGTTAAGATTATAGAAATGAATAGACACAATGGTGAAAAATAGATCTATATCAAGTCAATTATTTGTGAAACTCAGATATAGCATATGCTAAACTTATTATACTAATATTTTCTAAAAATAGAAAGTACATTTATGTTATATATTGCAATGATAATGAAAATAATGTATGTAGCTAGTTATGATGTTAATAAAGATCTAGATCTAGAACATAAAGGAAACATAATGAAATATTATTCTGGGATAGTCACCAAATTTTATATTAAAGTATCATTGTAACCTTAGTCACTTGCATCAGTCTTAGATAGTTGTATTGATTCTAGTGTCTAGGTTGGATGTAGGTGTCATGAATAGAATTCATGTTGATGTGGTGCATTCAGATATAGGTCAATGATCGTCACTCCTTATCAAATAGTAAAACCATAATTCTTCCTCCTCATAGTGTCTATGGGCAAAATTAGGTTAGTGGGCATATGGTGTTGAGCTTCCCCAAAGACCCCTCTATCAATGAGTGTTTCCTACATCTCTAACACTCCAAATAAGGCCTTAGACTTATGTATTTATTCCCTATGTGTTGGATTATGTGTGAATCATGAAATATGTGATAAGAAAGTACAATAGTGACCTACCTTGTAACTTGGCAAATCAGAGTCTTAAAATATTCCTTTAATACTCAGACCTGTGTATCTATTGTTACTAATACTAGTATGAGAATAGGAGAAAATATGAAATCTTTTCTCTATTGAATGCTTGATTGAATGATTTTGATAAGTTGCCTTATGAGTTGCTATGTTTTTCCAAGTGAAGAATGAATGAGAATTGATCTTATATTTATATCAATCTTTTTGGAAAATATCTCACATTAAATCACTAAGAACTTAGGCCGACCTTTAGAATATGTTTTATTTACAAATTGGATGAATTTAGGGCACTAGACACTTGCATCAGAGTAGGAAACCTGCATCAACATAATTATTTGTTTGAGACACAAGTGTCCATGGAACAAGAAATTAAGTACAACCGCAAAACTTATAGAAATGGAGGACAAACAATTTTTAGGTATTCTTAGTAAGATAGAAGGCTTGGGTCATCAATATATTAATGGTTAGACTAAGATATAAACCAAGGGGCATAAGATAAAACATATGCAAAACTTGCAGGTGTATGAAAGGTCTAGAACTGAGAGGAACAACCAAGGTCTGAGTTTACCAAGTATACAAGACTAAGATGCTATATAATTTATAAATAGTGTCTATTAGGTCAATATCATTAGTTGATATTGGCATGCTAGTTAATACTAAGCTACATAAAAGTAGGGAACCATTAAGTGTATGATCACCTATGCATATATCTATTTTCTATGTACTTTTGATCCTTAATCCTTATGATGCATGCCACTTTAGGAATCAATCTCATTTGCATCAAAACCCTATGTGCTTGTGAGGGATACACCCCTATAAAATGGGGAAAGTGTAATGGGCTGAGCTCATCTCAATAAACCTTATCTTATTATTGACTGGTGCATACATATCTGATACATTGTGGAGATAAATCAATCCACAAGCACTTCTCCCACCTAGTATGATTGTGTAATTATGCCCATTTGTTATATGTATGTTGCTAATGATGTGGCTTTGATACTTAACAATGTTTGTTTTAACTTGGATTTGAAGTGATTCAAACTTGGATTATAACTACTTTTAGTGATAGAATCACAATTTGGGAAGAATAGGGTATATTTTCTCAATGTGTAATATTGTATATATGTATATCAAATAAGTGCCAAGTCCCCTTTGATTGAGACCTTGATTTGTTTATGTATTGATCCAATTGAATAATTTTTCATGCCATTGACATGCTAGGTAGATGGGATGAGCCTAAGGAAAGGTTCTATTTAAGTAAAAAAACTTTCCTAGAAATAAGTAGTACCAACCAAATTAGGCCAATGTCGATTAAATATAGTGACTAAATCTAGTAAAAATAACATGTGTACATGTAGACTAAACTAAGAGTCTATAGATGTCTATGTAGGATATTTAGTAAGTTTTAATACATAATGAGGTTCATATAGGTGTGTAATAGTATAATAGAATGGTTGGTACATTTGATAACACACAAGTGTGAAATAATTTAATATTAAGACCTTATTTTAGTGTTCAAATCATGCATGATAAATGTGTGTCAAGTTTTTCATTGTCAAGTACAAAAGACTAGACTTTAGTATCTACAAGTGCCCCTCTTTTATATTTGTAAAGAAATGTATAGATTAAAAACATAAAATTTACTTGAGTGTACAACACACTTTGTATTTGGTATACAACTCCAAATTGTATAGGTCACTCAATATAAAAACCTGCAATCATGTGTAGTCAATATCCAGATTGAATATTTTAATTTGAAATAAAAAGTGTTATAATACACCTATGTGTTGGTGAAAACCATGTTCCTCTCATAACTTGTTAGAGATTATGCTTCCTTTTTGAAGCATTGGATAAAGTTATGCTTCCTTTTCGAAGAACATAAATAGTTGGTTTGATTTTACCCCATATTTGTGTATCTATGTAGGATATTGGGTTTGGAAAGTAGCATTGCCCGACACTAATGAATGTTGGTAAATGTATGCAATGTACTAATTCAAATAACTATGCATGTAAACAAGATAACCATTAGGGCATGTTTTCTCAAAGAAACTAAATTGACCATTGCAGATGGATTATATACTCAATTGTATGGTTTCTCTCATGAAATCTAAATTTATACCTATGTAAGCAAAAAACATGCTCAGAATGGAATGATATTTTTTCATGCACCCATCATGAACATAGGTTTGATTATATATTTCCATTCAATGTAGAATAGAATGGATGATCGAAAGAGAATGAACAATGTTCATTCCCCCATCATGATCATATATCTTATAAGTGTGAATTAAAACCATAACCATTTTACATTCAACTGTAAGTTGTGATGTTGTGCATATGTGCACAAACCAATATCATGCCCCATGAATCTCTAAAAACTAATATAGAATTCTAGCATCTATATGTTGAATTTGAAAATCTATATCTCAATTGTTTGTGTATATGAAGACTTAATAATTTACATTCCTATAAAGTATGTGCATATGCCCATGCATATGTAGCCAAGTGTGTATGAATTTGTGTTCAAGTGTTCATAGCTTTGCTTGCTTTTTAAAATTTGTACGGTCACATGTACATAGCTTTGCTTGCTTTTTTTTTGCAATCTTAAATGTTATTGATGTGTGCAACTTCAAAAATTAGTGATATTTACCTTCAAATCCTAGGAGTGCTTGTGAGGGATATAAACCTACAAAATAGGTAAAGTGTAATAAGTTGAGGTAACCCCAATCAACCACATCTAATAATTAACATTTCCCTACATATCTGATACTCTAAGAAGGGAAATCATGTTATACATAGTTCTTCCACCTAATTTGATTGTGCTATTGTACTTCTCCATTATATATACAACTAATAATGTGACTTTGTATATGACTAAAATAAAATTTAACGATGTGTTTGTATAAATTATATATACACATATTAACATATAAATATATATATTCGTAAATATCTATAATATACATAAATAGATATGAGTATACATATATATCTAAATATATTAATTAATGATATAAAAATCCCTAAGAGTTGTTAATAGTTATCGTCCACTCCTATTTGATTTCTTTATGATTAATTTGACCAACAATAATATTGAAACCTTTCGCTATGTTTGTTTAACATGGAAAAAAAAACTAGTATCTATATTTACTTCTTTTTGCTCCAAAAGGTTATATGCCAATATATGGGGCAATACTCTTTAGTCTTTCAAGTGTGTCTTCATTGTGTCTTTGACCAATGACTTTGGTTAGCCATTTTGGCCTCTCAACCATGTGTCATGTAAAGAGTTAGACACATGTAGTCGACTAATTCAACGTGTTGGCAATTTATTGGACGCAAATCATTGACATATTCAATTAGTAAAAACGATTAGTAATGGATTAATTGTAATTTATATTTGTTTAATGTATTTTATTGTATATTTTTATGGTTTAAATACATTCCTGCGTTTCATAGAATTTAAGATAATATAAATGATGATTATCACTTGTAGATCGTAATTTTTTGGGTTAGTTTATATATTAATTATTGTTATATTATTAAATTAAAAAAATATTTGATATTGATTTTTATTATATTAATATTTAATTAATATTAAGTTGAATGAAGGTTTTTTTAGGTTGTGTTCAATTAAAATATTATTATTTTGTTTTGGTTAGTTTGTTATTAAAATTATTTATTGTGTTAAGTTAGATGTATGATTTTATTTTATTATATTAAATGAAATGTATGATTTTGCATGATTAAAAAATGTTAGTAGAATATATTATTTTATTTTTCTTAATTGAAAGTAGAGTCAAGAAGCATAATAGATTTTGGTGGTGTGACTACAACTAAAATAAATAATATATTAACAATATTTATTTTGTTCTTGCCACCAACTCAATAAAATTTGATCAGCACATATATTTCCTTATTGTTTGTATTAAAGATATTTCCTACCACAACAATCACCATGCTGCCGTCATGCATACTTTCGACAAATGATGTACTATTCTTAAACGGAAGCAGGTCCACTCTTTTACTGTTAGTATCTTCATTACATTTACTTCATTGTCCAACTCAAAGTAATATTTGCAGACTGCATAGGTGACTTAATGAATGGTACTTGACAATGTTATTCTTCAATTATTTATGATATGATGTTAATTAAATTTATGGGATCAAAATTGTGTATGGACCATAAATTATTTGGATTGTTTTAATTGTTCAAATTTTGGGATTAATGGTATGATTCTTTTATCTTGTTAGTTTAAATTAAAACTTTCTTTATTTTATTATTCTCAAATAATTTAGTTTTACTAATATTAAATATCTTCATGTAAATGTATTTCATTAAGATATAAATGGGGATTTATTATTTCAAACGTCGATGAAAATAATAAAGTATATTGAAATAATTTGTTTTAGCATCAAGGATTTAATATATATTAACTCTGTATTTCATTATAAGTGTTTTAATATTTTATTATGGATGTTATATATTTTTATTTGATTGGGTAAATCGCTTTTGACCGGAACTATGAAATGGTATGGGACACAACCGGGGGCCCATTCCCCACAGCAAAACAAAAGGAAGAAAAAAGAAAAAGAGAATAAGGACACAACCTCCCAAAAGAAATAGAAACATAAGAGGAATCTAATAAGAGGGGTAACAAAAAGAGAGGCTACGGATAACCAAATGCCCAAATCAGCTCCCCCTTTTGTACCCTCTCTCCCCATTCCCAAAAAAAAAAGTACAATAATACATCATACAAGACCAATCTCTACTAACTATCCCCCAAAGGGGCTTATCTACAAGACACTGTTGCCCATTGTACTCGTTTAGAAAGGAGGTCTTACAAGGTCCATTATGATCCATTGGCTATGAGAGAGTGCAATTTTGCCCTGAGTAATTCTGCCTCCAATCTATGTCCTTTCTTATTCGGAGGGACTCCAACATCTGTGTGTTAATGAGAAGGCCTGGAAGGGGGACACCAAGGAGAGTTTGCTCAAGGTAGGATTGAGTGGGGGGTCGGATTTTCCTACAAGGGATCATCTATGGAAGGGAAGGTCCAGGGAGGGAAAGAGGGGTCTTCAACAGGTTGCGAGGGGGGAGATGGGGGTGAGGGGAGTAGGCCCAGGACATCCCACAATAACATTCATCATCATCACCGAGTGAGAGAAAGGGGGATAGTAAAACTTTTCGTGATTGTGCCACTTGAAAAAAGGGTCAAGTTCCCCTTCTTTTATCTTCCAAACTCACTGAGGATGCTGATAGGGTTTGGAGGGATATCCAACAATGAGATGATCAGAGAGGTGGCAATGGAAGGGAAGGCCTTCATATTGGAGATGTTGAGTCCAAGAGCCCCTTAAGGAGAGAAGATTAACTGAAAAGGGGAGCGGCTTGGATAGGTCAATGAAAACATAAACACGGACCGAGTTGAGGCTCTAAGAGGCAGCATCAACCTTTATGAAAGCTCCAACTTTGTCCACTAAGAGCTTGATGAAGCACTCAGTTCTCATCATCGGAGGGAGATAATGAAGCTGAAGCCACATCAGGACAGCCTTGAGTTGGACCAAATCTGATGAAAAGAAAGGGCTCCAAGGGCAGAAGAAAATGTCAAAATGATTGAAAAACCACGGCCCAAAGTTCCACACAAAATACCTATCAGCTAATCTCTGAAATTCCACCAAGAAGAAGCCAACATGCAGTAAGGAGAAGGAAGGAGGACCAATGGAACACGAAACCTTCAAGGCCCAAGTTAAGAGAGCTAAAAGAGAAGCGAATGATCCCTCACATTTATTGATCAGGGATTTGCTACCAATATCCGCTTCCATCTCCAATAGAGGAGGTTCTGGGATAACCAGTTCATGGACTGACGAGGTGACTAGAATTCAAACATAACCAAACAAAAGGTCCTCAGCCATGACCAGAAAAGTAACACAGGGAGCCTCCATTAGAGGAGGGGTTGCAGAGTTAGAGCTCGAAGGGATCCAAATATGTCATAACTTATTGACTGTAGTATGTTCAATATTATATGTATAAAAATATTCAAGTATATTCAAATAATTTGTTGCAGTAGTAGGGATTCAATATAAATTAAATCTATATTTAATTATAAGTGTCTTAATAGTTTATTATAGATGTTATAGTTTATAGACAATTGTATATATTAGAGATTTATTTTATTATTATATAAATTAGTTAAATGGAAAATTGAAGGTATGGGGATTAGAATCTCCATTTATATTCTAGATTGTGTATGAGCTCATCAATCTTACAATTAATATGTATTAAAGAAATTTTAATACCACAACATTATTTTCAAAATTTTATAATTTTAATTTCCTTCAATATTACAAAGTTTCCACAATTTTTTTATTATAAGTTTCATAAAAATCAATTAAAATTAAAATGAAAATTTCAATATTTATATGGTACATTGTCATACCATACACTAAGATATATAAATCCTTTTAAATTAAATTATTATTTTATATATATAGACACTCTTCAAGTCTATAAATAATGTATGAGAAATTGATCTCTCTCGAAAAAAAAAAAACTTAACACCAATAGTTATATGGTGAGTATGATATCACGGCTGGCTGGCTTTGTTTAATTGTAGTTGAAATCTAATGTTTTATTCAAATCCTTATATAAGGACGTAAGTCTTGTTAGCATATAAAAGTTATGGATCTTTTTTTAAAAATTAGAAATCTATATAGAAAGATTTAGTTTATTTATATTTTTTTATTAATATTTTTTAATTTATTAAATAAAAATATTTATAAATAGATTAATATATTTTATTTAAAAGTTATATAGATTAATTTAAAAGAATATTTAAAATTAATTTATTCATTAATTTTAATTATTGTTATGTTTTCATGATAATTGATTTTGAATTTTCAAATATATAAAAAATATGTCCTTATCTTGAATAAAGATTATTTTAACTTAGTTTTGACTTCGTTCTCATCAATATTAGATAAAATTTGGCTATGCTCTTCTATAATAAATGTAAATGCCAACCGATTTACTATATGATTCGTGGAAGATATCATTGTCTATATAGAGATTCTTATGTCTATATAAAAATTCTTATAAAATATTGAAAACCTCCATTCAATATAAAGATCACAAAAACTTAATTTTATTTATAACATTTGAAATAAAATCTTCACATACAAATAATTCTAAAATTCTAATTCTTACTTATAATCAATAAATTTGAAGAATATTAAAAAAACTATATCCAAACAACATAATAACATATATTTTATTGGTTTCACTTCCTTTATTTTAAAATATTAGAATAATTATTTCTTATTACTTTTCCTCAAATATTTATTTAATTTCACTATTTCTCTCTCTAAAATGTATTTGGCACTCCTATATATTAAATTGATGTAATATTATTTTCAATTCCATATGCCATTCTTAACCTCTGCTAAACATTACTATTTAAATTAAATTAAAAATAATATATATGGAATTTTAATTAGTATGTTAGGTTTGACAAAAATTAGAATAATGCTTCAATGAATTCAAGCGTTTATAGTACGTAAAATTAATATTTGGCTTTAGAAAAAAATGGGTTGCTTATGTTTATGTATTAGATTATAGAGAAAAATATATGACGGCACCAATTTTTAACGTATACATAATATAATTTATTTTAAATTTTATTTATATAAATTTTTTAATATAATTATCTTTATAATTATTGGTTTTTGTATTTAAAAATAATATATTTCTCAAAGTTTAGTTAAAATATTTTTTTAAATTAATCATTGAAACTAACCACTATGTTTAAGAATTAGATAATTTATAATATTCTAAATTTTATTATTAGAATATATATATTACAAAAATTAATAATACATGAAAGTGATGTAGTAAAGTAGTTGGTTGATATTTATAATTTAAATTTTATGTTGAAGGAAAAGATCTGTCTTAGAACAAAAGTGGGAACAAAAAACAAGTCCAGATTAAATATGACATTCAAAACTAAATAACAATATTGAGCACAAAGAACAACACCTAAGGGAGGGCGCAAAGGATCATTCTTGGGAGGTAAAGTAAAGATTTTTTTCTTAACAAAAATAGATCCAATATTAAAAAGATAATTATATTAAAAAATAGTGGTCATACCCTTAAATAAGTTTGAGAAAAATCCATATATCATCCCAAAAGAGCCAGAGTCTCATTTTGATTATGGTGATAATAATTGGTTTAAATTTGGTATAGACAAAAGGTAAAATAGATTGTAGTTTATAGAATGTAACAAGTGGAAACTAGGTACTACACAGTAATAACAAAAACTAGTATTCAAACCTATCATAATAAAGTATCTAGTTATGTAGGTTCACATTGAAGATTATGTTTCTCGTTAAATGTGTTCACTGATTATATCTGAGGTAGAATTCTTGTATAATACTATTGCAACTATGATGGACTATATTAAACCAACTATTCTTGTATTCAACCTTGGGATTATAAATATGTGTTTCCAAGAAAATTATTGAAGGTAAAAGATGTAGATCCATCTCTAGGAATAATGCACATATAATTAAAAGAGTGTGTGCACCCTATCAAAAAGTGAATCAATCTTAATATGAAGACCAAAGTAAACGCTGAACTTGATTAAATGCAATAATGTATAATTATTTATCTAGTTGAAAAGGAAGAATAGGTGAGCCCCATAGTTGATCAACCTAACAAAATATGATAAAATCAGGTGTGTGGAGAATATCATGCACTCAATGACAATTGTGTTAATGATCCATTTCCTATTCCATTCACAAATGAATTCCTTGAATCCATGACTAGGTATGAGGTATATTCATTTACAGATGGTTTTAGTGGATATCACCATATTTTGATTGCCAAGGAGGATCAGTCCAAGATCACCTTTGATAGTAAATGGGGATCATTTGTATACAAGTGAATGCCATTTGTTTCAAAAAATGCACCTACTATATTTTCTAGAGTTTTGGTAAACCAATTCTTAGATTTCATTAATGTACACTTTCCTTGGCCATCCCATATATTATCAGAAGTTTATAAAATGGTATGCAAATATATATACATCAATGGAGAAACTATTATTTAAGGATACCACATTCAAATATACACCAGAATGTCAAAAAACATTCATTGAGTTAAAGTAAAGTTTGGTCACAACACTAATCTTAGTATTTAATGACTAAAAAAATCCATTCCATGTACATGTGGATACTTTTGGAACTATAGTAGGAGTTCTCTTAGTGGAACTATACGAAGGTGGGTTTGACCACCTGATACATTTTGGTAGAAGGAAACTATTAGTTGTAGAAAAGAATAACATGACCACAAAGAGAGAATCACTAGCCATGGTATTCGCATTGTAAAAGTTTCAATAATATTTATTGGATACCACCTACTTCTTCACTCTCCTGTCATCCTTTTTGTGTCCTCATTTCACTCCTTTTTCCTCTTGTTTCCTTTTCTTTCATAAATTTCCTTTTCTTCATTTTCAACACCAAACTGCTTTCTCCTTGGTCTCTTTTTAGACTTATTTTCAAACCTTTCATGGCCACCCATATTTCTCATCCTCCCCTTACCCTTCATGATTGTTACACTTCTCTCCCCATCCTTTTCAATTCTCCAATCTATCATTCTTTAGTGCATTCCTCATTCCCATATCTCCTACCTTTTATTTTTCTTCTCTTTTCTCCATTTCATTTCATTTTTTCATCTCCCTTGATGACATTCCTTGCTCTTCCCGACCTTATTTTTCCCCCCTCCTATATGTCCATGCCTAGATCCTTCTATCCTTATCCACCTTCATCTTTATTTGCGACCTCATTATTTTCTTTACCTATATCTTCATCCATATCCTGGTCCACCTTCACCTCATCCCTTGTTGGATCTCCCTTATTTTCTCCCATTCAACCTTTAGCTCCTCAAAGTGTAGTCACCAGTTATACCACTTTTACGTACATCTCTTTATTTGCTTCATTGTGTCCTCCATGCCCTCACTTTAATACATGAACTCTGGTTAGGATCATTACTTTAGGTGTATCCCTTTCTTCCTTTAATGTCTTTGCATGTTGAGCCTGGATCCTCTTTTTTGTCCCTCTCTAGCTTCTCCCTTCACCCTACTTATCACCTTTTTCCCTTTTAAACCCTCTACCCATTTTGCTCTTATATGATCATAATCTATAACATGTTATAGCATTTAAGGTCTTCCATTAAAATTTGGTTTATTTTAAGATATATACCGATCCTATAGCTCTATAACACAATTGGCCAGGTGTTTCTATCGCTAATTCGCTTTCTACATTCAAAAGATGAATAAAGAAACTAAAGAAATGGACAAGGCTAGAAGTACCTGGATATAGACTGCGCACTGTAATCCAGACGTTTGTGGGCACTCCTCTTTGGCTGTGGAGGAATGACACCTGCAAAGAAGAAAACTTGGACAAAAAGGCGTTAGATGGATAGATGGTGGGTTGCCAAGCGAAAGCTTGTTCCCGGAAGTATGAGGACTTCCTTAAGGGAGGTCAACCCACTATTTTGATAAAAGATAAATGGCTGATAAATGACAGAATGCTAAAATAGACTGAAATGATAGCAAACTGAAAGAGAAAAGAAAGCAAAGGCTTACCTAGAAGAAGCTGTCGGCCTGATTGCAGTTGCCGGCGTCGGTGGTTTATACCGGCGTCGGTTGTCAAAGGTGCCGACGTCGGTTAGTCTGCCGACGTCGGTGGAGGAAGTGACCGGCGTCGACCGGGGCAGTGGGCTTGGACGGGATTTAAGCAGGGTCTAGTCGAGTCTGGACAGAGTCTGGTCCGGGCTTGGTCTGTGGACGGGTCTGTGGACGTACAAAATGGTCTGGGAGAGTCTGGTTTCAGTTGAAGGTCTGTGCAGAAGTCTAAGATAATGGACAAAATGTCGAAAAGGGACAGAGAGATAAAGGAGGCCAATCAGGGAGATAGGAATCCGGGTCTGCCTGGTTTGGTTAACAGTCTAGGTTGGGGAAAAGAAGAGCTAAATCTAGTTTAAAAGCAGATGACTAGAAAGCATAATGAAAACACAAACATAGTACTTACTTGTGCCCTGTTGAAGAAAATGGTGTAGGTTGGTGTCCTGTTGCTGGTGATGCCGGATGTGAAGACCTGTTGCTGATGAAGAATCCCTGTTGTTCACTTGCAGAAGATTGCTGTGTACCTAAGGGAGAGAGTCAGATTGATTGGCAGAGAGGTCAAGTGAAAAGGACGGATACAAGGGCCTGATGCAAAGATTCAAGAAGCAGGATCCCAGGGAGAAACATAGAGAGCGAAGAGGAAGAGATAACGGTGAAGAAACCGTTATGAAAGGTGCCGACGCCGGCAATATCACCGACGTCGGTCGACGGTTGACCGACGTTGACGGCTAAAAGGCCGGAGAAAGGCTAAAAATAGCCTTTAATCCGTTTTCCAGCCGCCGGGTCAAATAAATGCGAGGATGAGACGGTCGACGGGGGTTAAATGAGCGAGAGGAGAGGTTGGAATGGGAGACTTAGGCATTAAATGGCCATGTGGGGAATGAAGGGGATCCAAGGAGGGTATCCTAGGGTGGCGAGGTGGCAAGGAGAGGGAAAATAGACTTATTTAATTAAAAATAGATGATTATTTTCAATTAATAAGACCTAGGTAGGTTAGGGATAGTCGAAGTGGCAAGGGACCAAGGGGAGAGAGGAAGACCAAGGGTTAGACACTTTTTAGGTGTCTACATTTGCCCCTTTTTGTCTTGTTGGTTGTTCTAGATGAACTGCAAGATAAAAATAGGAGGTGGTTGCCCCAGGTGAGGGATGATGTGGATTGCCCCGAAGTATGGATGAGGTATTCCCCCTCAAAGTGGGAGTCGAGGGAAGGGACCTGATGTCGGGTGTTGATTTGACAAAAGGTGGATGAGAAGGGTGAAGAGTGAGTGAAAACGCTGCAAAAGTCATGATTGCACGTATACCACGTCACGGAACAGGTAGGTCAAATGGTCGCAGTCAAAAGGGTCAAGGAGTGCCAAAATTGAAGTAACCGGGCCCCAGCATTTAGTCGTCTGCTGATCGGGTCACTCAATCTAAGCTGTAGCTCCAAATAGTCGTCGTGTTCCAGGTATCCCAGGCTCAAGAAGTGCTCCCAGAAACACGAAAAAGTCACAAGTAGTGCGGATCAACCGACTTGCGATCTTATACTTGTGAGGGTCCAAAAATAAGGTCTGCGAACAATTCTGCTAACCAGCTGTGAGGTAGCATGCATGCAAACAAAACCAAGACAGAGTTGTCTCGGAAGTGGTCAGGGTCTGAGGAGATAGGCATGATCTCCAATGGTCGATGGTCAAAGTGGACGAATGGACGAAGGGGTGTGGCCGAGCTAACCTCAGAAACGTCATGTGATCTGAGTGCTGCCTACATAGCCCTTGTGTGAAGGGCCTCAGGCCAATGTAGTTCTCCCTAAACGGGAGGAATGGTCAAAGAAAGTGATTGGTCTTGGTCAAAGTTGACGGAGTTGGGCACGATTAAAGTCACAGAAGAGAAGGTTTGTCCATCATAGAGACGAACAAACGGGGGTGGTCGAGCTAACCTCAGAGGATGTGTTATCTGAGTGTTGCCTACATAGCCCTGGTCATAGGGCCTCAGACCAATGTAGTTCAGACGAATTGAGAAGATTGGTCGATGATTAGATGTGGTCAAGTGTCGAAATGATGAGGGTAAGATGAGGATAAAATGATGCTACAGATGGTGTATTCTATAGAATTGGTCGAGAGTCTTTCATCCCTAGCAAGTTTCCATAGTCGTGATGGATTTATGCTAAAAATGAATGGAGGTCTATTTATGCTTCAGCAAGTATTGGTTTATGCTTAACATAAATTGGGTCTGGTTGATAGTTTCCATGTGTATTGGTGTCCATAGAAACTATGTGAAATGGACGAGGATGATGTCTGATGCCATAAGGATGAAAAAAAATAGCTTGGTTTGAGTCGACAATTGATGTGGTTAAATGTGACCAAAGTGTAGAGAAAAGGTGAAAGGCAAATTGCTCTTTCATTGACAAGGACCAGAAAGGAAGCATAGATAGGGGTTATTAGAACCAAAGCCCCGTTCATGCATTACGTCGTTGACCAGTGTTGTGTTAGAGCGGTAATCGAATCACTTTGACATCAAAGTGAGCTCGAAGTCCCTTGAGCAGGTAATAGGAGGAGGATAGGGTAACCCAGTTTAAGATCAGGAATAACCTTGCCCCTTTTTATAGGAGACCCTGAGACAACTACAAGCCAAGTCCATGACTCATTTTTTTTTTTTTTTTTTTTTTTTTTTTTTTTGGGCAGGCTGATCGATGTGGGAAGCCTACATAGAGATGTCTTTTGATTTATGGTCATGTTGCGAAGCTGATCAATGCGGGAAGCTTCTAAGAAAGGTTGCTGTTTGTAGCAAGATTTAGTCATAGCCATCCTTCGAGGGAGTGGTCTATATTTTTGCTTGATATAATGTTTGAATAGCTGTCCTTCGAGGGATCAGTCTATTAGCTACAGCAATAATAGTACATCTGTCCTTCTAGGGAGCAATCTACCTTTTTGATTTGATTTTGTGACCTTGGATTATGTTTTGACATCTTGATTTTTTGATTTTTGATTTTGAGTCACGGACAAGACTGTAGAAGTTCAAGGACTCCCTTTTATTAGGACAAAGCATCCATGCATCATAAAAGGGTCATAGAGGACTTGTTAAAGGGAAATAGGGTTGAAAGGAATGAGGATTAAGAGGACGAGGATTGCTCAAGGGACGAGCTCAAGTTACGTGTCAAGTAGGCGAGTACTCGACTAACAGAAGAATGGTCGAAGATGCAAGACATAAAAAGGGGTTTAAGGTCTAATAAGACCCTGGGCCATGCTTGTATGTTATGGTAAGGTCCAAGTCAATTAGGAGCAAACTTGCCCCAATTTGCCTCTTCCGAGAATGGTCAGGTGTTGATTGATGGATGTGAAGTTGGTTGACATTGTCGTTGGTTGGTTGAAAAAGGTTGAATGTTTGGTTGAGACTAGCCGAATAATTGGTCGGGGGTTGGGTCGATGGACACTTGGTCGGGATTTAAGATTAAATGAGTGATTGATATGTGGTAGAGACTGGGTTGAAAAGTTGGTCAAGGTTTGGATGAAGGATGAATTCCCCCAGCGGGTAGGGAGAATGTTTGAAAGATTGGTTAAGGTCGGTTGAGGTTTAGTGGTGAGATGGATGGTATTAATGTCGAATAAGGGGGTCAAAGGCGGTGAAGGGACCCTAGTCTGGCTTGGGGATCCTGATTTAGGTGATGAGGTTGGAGAGGCATGAGTCGGGGTTGATGTTTTGTCGAAGAGGTGGTCAAGAGGATCCTTGATGAGAAGGGAATCTTTTCTCCGTTGTTGACGAATGACAGCTTTAAGAGCGCAACAACGCTCAGTGTCATGTCCCGGAGTGTGATGATAGTGGCAGAATTTAGAGTTGTCGAACCAAGATGGCCTTGATCCGAGAGTTGATGAGTGGGGTGGTGTTGAGGGTTTGTTGATAAGGTGGTTGAAAAGAGAGGTGTCATTCTCCAAACATCGGCGAATGGAAACCTTGAGGGCACAACAATGTTTCATGTCGTGTCCAGGCGTGCGATGATACACACAAATGCAAGTGTGGTCAAACCAAGGTGGTTTAGGTCCGAGAGATTGATATTGTCTAAGAGGCGGGAGATCGATACGAGATGACTACAATAATTGCCGTAAGAGCAAGGCATATAAACCTGCTAACGGGTCAGGATGTTTTATTTCAGTGAGGGTTGGTGACGTTGGTTTGGGAGGCGAAAGAGGCATAGGTCGAGGGTTTAGAGGAGATGTATGTCTGATGGGTTGAGAGAGTAATAAAGGCGACTTGCCTCTGTGAAGGATGGGAGTGGGAAGCACTCCTATTAAAGTGGACGGATGTGGGCCCAAGATTGAAGGTAATGATGAAGGTGGGGGAGGAATCCTCCGATGAGGTCTAGTAGCTTTCATGTGTTTGGGTCGAGGGCCACTATTGTGTGAGGCGAGGTTAGATGTAGGTTTGGGTTTGGATGTGGATGGAGGTGAGTGAGATGTAGAAATCTCACGCAAAGGGCAAGAGGAAACCATGACTGGGTCTTCCTCAGTTGAAATGGGTGGAGAGACTGGTTCTTCTCTTGGTGGAGAAGAAATAAGAGAGGGCGGCTCCTCAAGTGGGCAGAGGGTATGGATGATCGTGCCTTCTACTTGTAGTTGAAGAGTAGGCAAGGTAGGGTCTTCGGATGGAGGTGGGCTTAATGGCGTTGATGTGGTCAAAGCGTCCTCCAATACAAGAGAGGTAGATGGAGGACTAATAGGAGAAGAAGGTTCTTCATCCTTTAATGGAAGAGGTTGGTCAAGGACAAGAGGCAAGATAGTGCTAATCGTGTGAATGTCATGGTCTTGAGGGTCATTGGTCGAAGTCTGGACGTTGTTTTGAGTAGGCGGATGATTTGGAAAAGGGTGTTTGAAGATGTCGATATGTTGATTGGGTGGGGCGTTCGGGTTATCTAAAACAAGATCCCCCTTGTCGATCATGTCTTGGACGATGTTTTTGAAGGTTCGGCAGTTGTCGATGTCATGGCCTTGGACGTGATGAAAGGGACAGAAGTCGGCCTCCCTATACCATGTAGGGATGGCTTTTGAAGGGTCAAATTGAGGTGGTCAGATTGGAGGGAGATTGAGGACCCCCTGCTTGAGTAGTTTTCCCAAAATGGAAGCGTATGGTTCTCCAAGTGGAGTGTAAGAACGTTGAATGTACCGTTGTTGGAATTGTTTGGTGATGCTTGAAGATGTTGAAGTTTGAGAATAATTCATTGTTGTCGAAGATGGTGATCTAACGACCATAGTATTGGCCACTCCTTTAGATTCAGAATTGGCAGAAGAAGAAGGTCTGGAAGAAGAATGGCCATTGGTTTTAGCGTTGGTATGACGCAATTTGACCTTATCTTCTTCAAGGGCGCGGAGTTTGAGCTTTCGAGCCATGATGAAAGCTTCGTCAAAAGTGTGGAATGTCTAAATTCACAAAGTAGAAGAGATGTGTCTGGCACATGCTCGAGAGAAGAGCTCGATGAGCTCAGGTTGAGGCAAAGAGAAGGAGAGCTGGTTGATCAGACCTCTCCAACGAGCGACAAAGTCGACTACAGATTCGTCGTCAAATTGCATGATGGAGTAAAGGTCTGTGATTGAGACTTGTTTGGTGATGTTGATTGAGAAATGGTCAGGAAAAAGTTGGGCGAGTTGAATGAATGAAAAGATAGAGTGTCTGGCAAGAGAACTATACCAGTCAAGGGCGGGGCCAGAAAGCGACATAGGGAACGTGCGTAAAAGCAACGCATCGTCATGGGCGATAAGATAACAGGCATGTCTAAATGCCCGTAAATGTTGTTGTGGGTCTTCCTTACTCTGAAAGTGAGTGAATTTAGGAAGCTCCCAATGGTTAGGTATGGTCGAATAAGGACGGAAGGATGGATGGGCTCACTGCAAATTTGCTCATATGACAAAGTACTACTTGAACCAGAAATAGAGGCTTCAAGACTGGACATTTTATCCATCAGCATCTTAATGATATCTGCTGACGGATTGGCGGGTTGAGCACCCCCTAGGTTGTAAGGCGGTTGGAAGAGGCTAGAGGAGGCGTGCGGCATAGTCGGTTGTACAATGTACGGATGACTAGTCGCAGGGGCAGAAGTGGAGGCTAAAGGTGGTTGCGTTATGAAGGTCGAAGGTATAAGCTGACTGGGCACCGCCAAAGGTGGTTGAATGGCGGCACTGGTAGAAAGACAGGTTGGCACTCCTACAGAGTGTGAGGGATCGAGACAATCAAGTTCTGATATGATGTAGAACTTGGTTGAATTGCAGGTGGTAGAGGGGGTAATGGAACCCCGATGAAGGTCGGTTTAAAAATAGACGGGGAGGCCAAACTTTGCGTATTGGCCATGGTTGGGTTAATAGTTGAGGCAAAACGCTGAGTCATAAAGGGTCGGGTGGCGAATGGCGTGGATGTCGTCGCCACGTCACCCGAAAGGTCTCGCGTTGGGTTTCTCGCGAGATAGTTTTGGAGGGCTGTGGCATTGAGGTCCAAGAATCTCTCAAAATCTTGGTCCCCTTCAGGGATGATGGGAATTTGAGTCGGGTTCAGGGTCGGGGTCGGTCCTGTAGGAGTTCTTTCAGTCTTCGAGTGGAACTCCATGATAGGACTGGTTAGGGACGAGGGAGCGTGGTCAAAAAGGAGGGTCAGGTTCTAGAAACTGTGTTCTTGCAGTTTCAGAAACTTAGAATGGAGTTTTTGACAGAGAAGGGACAGGCTTTAGGTTGCTGGTTTTGAAAGAAAAGGACAGTGACAGAGACCGACGTCGATTTAAAAACCGATGTCGATAAGGAAGATAGCCGACGTCGGTCAGATAACCGATGCCGGTAAGGGAGGAAAGCCGATGTCGGTGACAGAACCGATGCCGGTGACTGTGTCTTCCAGAGAACCAAAAGATTTTAAGATTCTTGGAAAAACAATGAAGAAAGCGTCCTCACTCACTCAAACAAACAGATGAGAAGAGAAGAACTGAGGGAGACAGACAAGCCTAAGCGATAAATCCTAGGAATTAACTTTAGAATTTTATGGCTTATGCCTTAGATGAATGTTTAGGGAGATTGGCTGTAAGAAAGGTCCTAGAAGAGGCAGTCTAGAGCTAGTTTTGGGTCTTGTTAAGGCGCTCAAAAATTTGTGTTAGGGTCTGGTACGTGGCCTAGTGCTAAGGAGCAAGCTCCCCTCACTTCACAATTCCAGTGGTTAGCTGGTCTCGCTTAGCCAAGATATACCTCGCCTAGAGTTTATCCTCCACCAGAGAACGGAGTGGGCTTCCCCCTTGGTGATGAAATCCAAGTAGGGTCACCGGGACGGGTAAGGTATCCGCTGGGGGATGAAATCCCAGTTGGGCCTTGTCTCAAGTAAGTTTTATGTTCGTTTTAGTGCATGTGGTCTGGTAGTGTAACATCAAGTGTCTACGATTTATTCAATATGCGAATTTAAGTTACTAGATGTGGACTAAGAAGATGCAAGCACAAGCAGAAATGAAAGTGCAATACGTTTTAAGCCCAAGTCGAAAATGTGAGATTTGTTATGAAGACAAGTTTGAAAAAGGGTTGAGAGTATGATGTTTAGACTAGTCTAGAAAGTGCAAGGAAGAAAGGTTCATTTTAGTCCTGCTTATAGTGTCATTGAGAAGAAAAGAAGGAGGAGAAAAGGTAAGAACCTAATGCTCTTAAATGAATGAAGAAGAAAAGGAACCCAGGAGGAACCTAAGGTCCCACCGGGCGTGCCAGAATGTTTCTATCGCTAATTCGCTTTCTACATTCAAAAGATGAATAAAGAAACTAAAGAAATGGACAAGGCTAGAAGTACCTGGATATAGACTGCGCACCGTAATCCAGACATTTGTGGGCACTCCTCTTTGGCTGTGGAGGAATGACACCTGCAAAGAAGAAAACTTGGACAAAAAGGCGTTAGATGGATAGATGGTGGGTTGCCAAGCGAAAGCTTGTTCCCAGAAGTATGAGGACTTCCTTAAGGGAGGTCAACCCACTATTTTGATAAAAGATAAATGGCTGATAAATGACAGAATGCTAAAATAGACTGAAATGATAGCAAACTGAAAGAGAAAAGAAAGCAAAGGCTTACCTGGAAGAAGCGGTCGGCCTGGTTGCAGTTGCCGGTGTCGGTGGTTTATACCGGCGTCGGTTGTCAAAGGTGCTGACGTCGGTTAGTCTACTGACGTCGGTGGAGGAAGTGACCGGCGTCGGCCGGGGCAGTGGGCTTGGACGGGATTTAGGCAGGGTCTGGTCGAGTCTGGACAGAGTCTGGTCTGGGCTTGGTCTGTGGACGTACAAAATGGTCTGGGAGAGTCTGGTTTCAGTTGAAGGTCTGTGCAGAAGTCTAGGATAATGGACAAAATGTCAAAAAGGGACAGAGAGATAAAGGAGGCCAATCAGGGAGATAGGAATCTGGGTCTGCCTGGTTTGGTTAACAGTCTAGGTTGGGGAAAAGAAGCGCTGAATCTAGTTTAAAAGCAGATGACTAGAAAGCATAATGAAAACACAAACATAGTACTTACTTGTGCCCTGCTGAAGAAAATGGTGTAGGTTGGTGTCATGTTGCTGGTGATGCCGGATGTGAAGACCTGTTGCTGATGAAGAATCCCTGTTGTTCACTTGCAGAAGATTGCTGTGTACCTGAGGGAGAGAGTCAGATTGATTGGCAGAGAGGTCAAGTGAAAAGGACGGATACAAGGGTCTGATGCAAAGATTCAAGAAGCAGGATCCCAGGGAGAAACATAGAGAGCGAAGAGGAAGAGATAACGGTGAAGAAACCGTTATGAAAGGTGCCGACGCCGGAAATATCACCGACATCGGTCGATGGTTGACCGACGTCAGCGGCTAAAAGGCCGGAGAAAGGCTAAAAATAGCCTTTAATCCGTTTTCCAGCCGCCGGGTCAAATAAATGCGAGGATGAGACGGTCGACGGGGGTTAAATGAGCGAGAGGAGAGGTTGGAATGGGAGACTTAGGCATTAAATGGGCATGTGGGGAATGAAGGGGATCCAAGGAGGGTATCCTAGGGTGGCGAGGTGGCAAGGAGAGGGAAAATGGACTTATTTAATTAAAAATAGATGATTATTTTCAATTAATAAGACCTAGGTAGGTTAGGGATAGTCGAAGTGGCAAGGGACCAAGGGGAGAGAGGAAGACCAAGGGTTAGACACTTTTTAGGTGTCTACACCAGGCCCGTAGGATCATACAACCAATAAGCCAACCTGAGCACCACTAAGCCATTGGGATGAAAATTCCTTCCCCGCCCCTCTGATATTGCCTATTTCAAACCCATTTTACTCTGACCTTTAGAGATACTATAATCAAAACTAAAACCACCTTCAAATGGAATATTTGGGGTATCCACATGTGGATGTTAGCTATACCCTCTCATGCAACCTACCTCCTAACCAATAATTTCCCTTGATTCTCCCTACCTAACCTACATCTTCCTATGCATTGTAATCACCCTACTCTTTAATTTCATTTCACATAATAACCTTTTCTAGGAGTCACCTCTTACACCAAACTATTTTCCTCCTTGGTCTCTTTTAGACCTATTTCTCCCACCTTCCTTGTCAACTCCCTAATCTGTCTATCTTCATGCATTCTTCTATTTCCCTCTCAGTTTTCCATTTATATAATTTATTTTCCTTCCTATTTCACCATGTTTCCTCATTTAATTAATATTATTATTATTCACCTCACTCCATATTCCAAAACCCCTTAGATTCTTTCTATGAATTCCCTCAAAACTCAATGCTTACTTATTTTAGGGCCCCACTAGCTCTAGGCTCAAGGGTTTGAATCTTCACCACTTCTCACTAACCCACTCTTCTAATTTACTTCCCCGAATCATTGAATAATACCCTTTCATAGCTTGTTAATGACATTATTGTGGGGTGTGCATAATGATGGCTTATTTGGATGGTGATGAAAGAACCCATTGGGTCACCATGGCAATTTGAGTAGTGCCAGATTTTCTAAAGTCTAGTTAAGCATGTTTGTCCTTTTTTAAAAAAAATGGTGGTAGAAATTTCATGTTTGAATCTAATTATCCCTAGCTATAGATTCCTTTTTCATAGTTTAATCCATCATCTAATTACCTCCTAAGTAATCTCATTCCCCATTTTCACCAAACCAATTAGAAAACTATTTGATAGCCATCTTTTCCACCCTTTGGAGCTTCCCTTTCTCTAACATCCTTCAACCAGACCTAAGTGCATGATACAAAAAATTAGGACAGCCAAGTTAACCATCACTCCCCACCTCAAAATAACTACATTAGACCTAAAATTCATTTTGGACATTATGTCCATGGAACTATGTAGGCAACATCCACTTGCCTAGTGCATATGGAGTCCACTCGGCCACCCCATTCCAAACAACCAACCCACTTGCCCACATCCACCTCAACATTGGCCATTTTGACTTGACCTTTTTACATATTTTATGATGACCTTGCCTTGGTCCTCTTGACTTCACTAACTATACCTATCATGTTGCACTTTTTACACCCCACCTCATGTGAAACTAAACCATGTGTATTATCCTATAGGAGTACTTCCCACCCTAGATACTTGTGAATAATAATGACCTTGTCTAGATGACTTGATAGGCTTAATTTGATCAACTATGACTAAAATTATGGACCAGTTACCCTATCGTATGTCTATTTATAACTTGACTCTCTTTTTATCAACATTGGTAGCTTTAGTTTTTGCATAATCTTGATTATCATGCTTAGTCACATTTTGTGAAACCATTAGCATTTCACATACTTAGCTACCTTTTGGCACCACCTAGTGCTTTCCCACCAACTAATTATCAAACTTACACCTGATTTGACCTTTCCTCATCAACTCTTAGTTTAAGGGGGAATACTTCCTCCCATACTCAAATCACCCTAACATTCGACCAAGTGATTTATTTTTGTTTTGTAGCTTGTTAATTCAAAACTGCATAATAAGAAGGGGTAAAATGTAGACACTAGAAAACTACACACTTATATTTTTTGATGACTAAATGCCTCAGGATCCCCTAAAGACCCGCTAAACCTTCTTAACCATTAACCAACCCCTCTTAACCTAAAAAAATCACTATTATTCTATTCACATAATATTATTCCAAAATACTATTTGAAATTACTATTTAAAATTACTATTCACTATGGGACTCACTATCACTATTCATGAAGACATGGCATGTGACATGGAAGGTGATTTGGGAGGTGATATGGAAAGTGACATGGCTTAGAAGTGAGGTGGCTTGATGTGGGACATCATACCCCACTTGGGACCCTTTCCCAAGGTGCTTAATGACCTCATTTAAGCATCACAAGGGTTCTTTCTTGAAATATGGTGAATTTAACCTTAAATGGCCATCATTCAACATATTTTTTTCCTTCACACATGAAAGTGGCCTTAAAAATGAGATACCTACCCTTTTAGTGCTTTGGAAAAGATAAAAGGCACCCATTTTTGACTTTTTAACCCAAATGGGAAACCCATGATCAATGTGGGAATCCCACCACCCTCATATTTTGACTCATTCATGTACCCACATGAAAAATGGCACCACATTTTCTATTCCATCTCTTTAAGTGCTTAGATGAAGACAATAAAGGGTGGTGAAAAGGCTTTGGCTTCATTTAGACCTAGGTGCATGATTCCTATTCAAAATTGGATTCATGTGAAAGGTGGGAGACACACCAACCCAAATGGGAGACCCATGATCAAAGTGGGAATCTCACCAACCTCATATTTTGACTCATTCATGCACCACATGGAAATTAGTGCCATACTTCTACTATTCCCTCTTTTGGCATGTTTCTTCATAACAAATGCTATAAATACCCCCCTCTCCTTCACCCAAGGTTAAGTTTGAAGTTAGTATTTGGTTATTAACATCTTGTTTCAGGTATTTGAAGGAGGTAATAAATTTGGAGGTCATCCACATCTTGAAGGAAAATAATTCAAATCAATGAAGCTCTGTCGAAATTACCTCAAGACATCTTCAACAACATCATTAACAACAACAACATTCTTCTTCAAGCTTGGAAGGTAACATTTGATTTTGTTTCTTCAATTTTATCTTATCATCCCCTTGTATTTTTAATCTCTTCATACCCACTTATCCATTTTATCCCTTTGTCATTTCATTATCTCAATCCATTTGCTCCCTTGACATCTTTTATCCATTCACACCTTTACCACTTTTACCCTCCTTATCCTCTTCCCCTTTTGCCATCTTAACTACTTACCTTCTTACCTCATCAACCATTCACCCACTTATCCCATATGAATATTTATCTCTTTACTACATTAACCATTTATCAACCAACCAAACCACCTTTATTTAATCCTTTGTTAAGTTTCTAAACCAAAACCATAGCCTTGTCTTGACTGATTTTTAACATTAGTTGTTCTATTTAGTCATTATTTTACAAGAACTTAACTTTATTGTTTTAATTTATTTATTTTATGTTATTTATTTATATTTAATTTTAATTATTTTATGTTTTAAATGCAAGTATATTTATTTTTTATTCACAAACTCAACTGTTAAAATCAGGTGGATTGACAACCTCCTAGAAAGCTTTCACTTCTAAGATCTAGCTCACGCTAGGAAATCCACCCATCTAATTGTCTAACCAACAAGTTTTGTGGTATTGAATTATTATTTTGGGTCATTATTCTCTATCCAAAGATGAGTTCTCACAAATTCTAGATTCAACATGTGCACATTCAATAGGTATTCTTCTACACACCCTTCTTAACTAGTTTCTTCTTTTCACACTTAAGAAAAAGTAAAAATTGGATAGAAAAAAATACAATAATAATTATACTAATTATAATAAATGAATATTTCAATTTTCAAATACTTCTTTGTTTGGATCATATTTCATTTTCAATTATATAATAGTTATCTCTTCTGCAAAATTTATTTTTGCATATTACATAGATTTGTGATTCATGTCTCCCTAGTTCATATGGGAGTTTAGCCCTTGGTCAAAATAAACCTAACAGGGATTAATTTTTTTAAAAAAAAATTGATCCAAACCTTTGAAAAACTAAAAATTATTAAAATTGGAGATTTATTTTGAGAGAAAGAACTTCAAACTCACATAATTTTCAGCATACATCATCTTTTCAGGTGCATTTTTTTGAAAGTGTGAGTATTTTTGAAATATATGCATTGGTGATATTCTAGAGCCTTGAAAAATTGAACCTCTATAGTTTTAAGGGGGTTACATATCCTTATATTTATATAACTTAAGTTAAGCACATAATTGCTTACCATAATGGATCAGATTCAAGTTCCACTTCTTACACTGTTCAACTATCTCGAGTGAAGAGTCAAAATGAAAATCCTTTTGAGGAGAAAAAACTTAAACTAGATCAATATGGGTACAAAACTAGAACTAACACCTGATGTAGAGAAGGTGAAGTGGTTTAATAAAAATGATGAATCCTACGGTCTATTATGCATGTTTATGTCTCTTGAATTTCTCTTTCTCATTAAATATACAATTGATCCTAAAGACATTTGGACAAAATTGGAAAAAATATTTGATAACTAGGACATAATGAGGGGTCATGAGTTGGATAATGAACTCATCACCTTGAGTCCAGGAAATTTTGACACCATACAAGACTTATTCACAAAATGGAAATCACTCAGGTTGTAGTTGAAATTGTGTAATATAGACAAAAAAGAAGATCAATTAATTCATTCCATCCTTTCCAAATTGGGTTCTAACCATTTTGTATTTTTTTCTACCTTTCACACAACCAAGCATACCCTTGTAGCTACATGGACCATGCCATCCTTGGATGATTTTTTTACTAACTTGACTCAGGGGAAAGACAAGCTTATTCAAATGGGTATGCTGAAGTCCTCCAAATTACAAGTCTTATTTGTGAGTCATGAAAAAAAGAAGGATTATATCTATAATGAGAAAAAAAAAACATAATAAGGACCTAGAGCAAAGAAAAAGTAAAAAATATGATGCTAAGTCCAAATCATCAACTGATTCCTCTTTTTAGTAGGGAAACCCATGAAAGAGAAATTCACATGTGCATATTATAATAAATATGGGCATGATGAAACCGAATGCATGAAAAAGAAGATTGGCCAATTGATAAAGATGTTTAAGAATCACAATATTAGTGTCCTTGATTCTACCAATCAGAGTTAATCAACACATGAATCTTCTAAGGCCAAAGATAGTAGTAAGGGAAAAGGTAAGGGCAAAGGTAAAGGCAAAGTAGTTTTTGAATTTATGTCCCAGTCTTCCACATGGTAATTGAATCTCGTGCTTTACACCACATGGATTCATCACATGACATTTTCTCATCTTTACAGCCTTGTTTTATGCCTTCCATATTGTTGGGTGATGATACTTTCATAAAAGTTAGTGTGAGAGGATATATTGAAGTGAATGATGGGACATTTTATAATGTTCTATGTGTTCCCTAATTATCCACTAATCTCTTTTCTATTTATTAGATCACTCACATCAGCTCAAGTAATAGAGTTGAGTTTGCACCTAATTCTATGGTTATTAGAGAAGAAAATAATGATTTCATAGTTGCATTTGGGAAAATATATGATAAGTCATGAATGTATACATTTTCACATTTTATTCCTGATTAGCCCTCTACTGCATTGCTCACTCATTTAGATGGGGTGAGTAAATTATGGCATGAGTAATTTAGCCATCTCGACTATCACTACCTAGAGCAATTTAATTGTACTAACATGGTTTTAAGGTTACTACATGTTCAATTTTTCTGATGACATTTTCCAAGGTTGCATACTTGGTAAGCATCATAAAGATAATTATGACAAAGGAAAATCATGGAGAGTTGCATAGAAATTGGAGTTAGTTCATAATGACATTTTTTGTCCATTTCTAGCTCCTTCATTCAACATGCCTAAATACATGCTTACCTTCAGTCATGACTTTTCAAGGTATACTTAGGTGTACTTTATCGAGCATAAATATAAGGTATTTGATCCACTTCAGGACTTTAAGGTGTTTGTATAAAAATGTTAAGGTAAATCCACCAATATTTTGTGCACAAATAATGGTAGTTTATTAGTAATCATTTTGAGTAAATTTGCACTTTAGAGGGGATTTAACTACAATGCAAAATTCTATCTAGTCCCCATAATAATATTGCTTAAAATCATAATAATAGGTTTTTGAAGGAAATGGCCAATTGTATGCTACACTCCAAATAATTGGCTCTTAAATATTGGGCCAAGGCTATCCATTGTGCTTATTATATCCACAACTAGTTTTTTGATAAATCATTGAAGGGAGGAGATAATTTTAAAGCATGGAGTGGTTGAAAACCCATATTTAATCACTTTCAAATGTTTTTATCTCATACTATGGCTCACATTCCTAATAATAAACATAAGGCAATGAAACATCAGAGTCAGCCTTGCCTCTTAGTGGGATATCTTGAGGGTGTTAAGGGATATATGATTTTACATCCAACCATTCCTGTGTTGTTTATTAAGAGAAGTGTTCATATTTTATAGGGTCTTTTAGAATCCACACTTGAAAATTATCCCTCTTCTTTGGACACACTAGGATTTGATGATAATTCCATTGATTTAGATCTGTTTAAGCAAATTTTTGATGATCTAGATTATTCTTATAGTTTTGATGATGAGAGTAGTGATTGGGACTCACATCCTCAATCTTCATGAATATATTGATAAGATGAGGAATATCCTCCTCAGTATCTAATATCTAGTCCTCTTTGGGCTAGACAAACATTGAAAAGTGTTGGCCATTGGTTTAGAGATCCATCATACATTTAAAAACATGTTCATAGTACTAGAATACCCCACATGCATTCATTACATTTAATTCCAATCCATAGTCATTTTGAGAGTTTTTAGGCATTCTTGAGTGTGATAGTTATATGGAATAAGAGTGTGGTTCCTTGCTAAGGAACAACACTTAGGATTTAGTCCCTATTCCCAAGGGAATAAAATTTGTTCGATGTAGATGGATCTATCAAATAAAATTTGTAGTAGATGGATTTGTAGTCAATTTAGAATCATGTTGAGTATTAAATAATTTTTCTCAAGTACTTGATATTGACTATACCAAGACATTTTCCCTATTTTCCAAAATAAACTCAATCCAACTCACTCTTGCCATTGTCCTAACACATCATTGAGATGTTCATCAAATAGATGTGAAGAGTGTTTTTCTTCACAATGACCTCAAAGAGGACATATACATGAAGTATCCATAAGGATTTGTGGAATATTTTTTCTTAGCTCTCAAACTTTGGATACACACACACACACACATGCACTATATCTTGGATACTTATGTTCCCATCAGGTCAGGTATACACAAAGATATGTGGCATGAAGAAACACTATAATCCCATCCTTAAAACTATTACCTGGGGAGTATCATCTTAAAATAATGTGAACCATTTTTTAAAAAATAAAAAAAATATATATGCATACACACACACACACACACATACATGCATGCATGTACGTATGTATATAGACACACACACACACACACATGTGTGTGTGTGTGTGTATCTTTGTGTGTGTGGCCTCAAAAAATCTCCTCAAGCATGGTAAACCATGATGGAAAACTTTATTATTTTGGTTAGGTTCACTAAATGACATTAGGATCTAAATGTATAAATTTTATAGTAGGATGATTAATTTTTTATTCAAGTTCACCATGTGGATGACCTTTTGATCATAAGGAGTTCCTCATCCACCATTACAAGAGTAAAAATTTATTTGTCTAACAGGTTCTAAATTACCAACTTGGGCTTATTTCATTATTTACTTGGGACACACACACGCACGTGTGCACGCACGTGCAAACACACACACACACACACACACACACACACACACACACACACACACACACACACACACACACACACACACACACACACACACACACACACACACACACACACACACACACACGTATGTATGTATGTATGTATGTATGTATGTATGTGTGCAACAAAATTTAGACTCAATCTATATTATCAAAATAACAATAAAATCCAAAACCTTGATAAATACCAATAGAAAAGGATAGAAAAGATAAATAAGAACCAGTATAACATTATTACCATGATCTTTACCTTCTCATGCCTCCATTCTAGGATTTGAATGCATGTGATTAGACTCAGATTGATAAAGTGATAGCTTGATATTGGATTCTTGATAATGGATGTTTGATGACTTGATTATAGATATGCAATAGGATTTCTATAATTATTTTGGCATCATTTCCATATAATTATTCTTCATCATTTGAGGGTAGAGGGAGAGGCTATTTTTATAGGCAAAGGGAGGGAATATCAATGGTCCAAATTAAAATTTGGGACCTTGAGATCAAGGGCTAGGAAATTTCCATGGAAATCTCTAGAATCAAAAAATTATAGAGAAAGGGGGTAGATTAGAGAGAGTTATAGATTTAGAGATTTATATAACTCTCTTTAGGTTTTAATGATGATTTAGGGGAGTTTATATGGGGATACTTGAGGGATTAGGTGACTAGGTGTGTAGGAAAGCCTAGGGGTTAGGCTAGTAGGTGGTTAGGTTGGGTTATGGGAATTAAACATTCTCATATAATGGATAGTTAGATTTAGATTAGGATAGAATTAATGAGGGAATGGGATAAATAAGGTTAGTGAATGAAATATTATGGAAAGAGGATATTAGATATATGGATAGAAATAGGATAAAATAGTGAGATAAAATAAATGTCGACTAATAATAATATTAGTTGACTGTAATAGAGCAAGCAATTCTACGTGTATACATTTTACCCCTCTTTGAAAGGGCATTGTGCATGGATAAAGTGGAAGGAGTAATGGTATTTCAAAGAAAAAACATGTCATGGATGAATGTTAGTGGGTATGATGCCCCCTCGAGGTGACATGTAGGGAAAAATGAACTAGATGGCCACTTGAAAGAAGCAATGAGGGGTGAGATACGATGGAAAGATGAGGGGATGGGATACCAGATGTGGGATAGAAGATGAATAAGAAAGATTCAATGTTTTGAAATGAGTTACATATTGATAATGATGCCCCTGAAAAGGACACATGCACAAGGAATACATATGATGGGTGTCATGGTTGTCAACACATCCCAAGGAGGAATCAACCATGACAAAATGATGATAGGATTAAAAGGCTTGATTCAAAACTCATAATTTTTTATTGAAATATTTTTCAAGAACATGAAAATAACATAGTAACAATGATTTCTCTAAGAAGAGATGTTTTATTACTCAAGATTGCAAATATAAACATATGCTTATCTTTGGGAAGAGATGTTTGATTTCCTTTTTTAGGTTACATATTAATTTATACAAATTTTGAATATAGGAGGAGGATGTGGAAGGTCACCAATCTCAAGGGGTATTAAGTGGTTTGACTTTCATGATTTACAACAATACAAAATTCAAGGAATTACTATTTTTAGAAACTTACTATTATTAGACTGCACTACTAAAATTGAAACTTGGGGCACTTCTATTGGGTTTTCAAGGGTCAAAACCCACCAATAAAATATTCATTCCATCTCGACGCATTATCCTTTTTCTTATCTTTCTAATGGTTAAAATGGGGAGTCAATTAGAGATATGGTATAAAAGTTATGGCTCCCAAAATTTTCGTCATCAATTGGAGTAGAAACATCACCCAAATTATTGCTTGAATTATTGTCTGAATCATTCCTCCCTCCTTAATAATCAATGGTCCCCATTATGTTAATATTCATCAATAAGCTTTAGACTTATCCCAAGCAAGGATGCATGCAAGGGAGAGCTATAGGCCAAGATAAGACTATTTTGATTTGATTAAATTAAGGATGGGTGTAGCTCACAACTATAGTTGACCATTATGATGAAGAGGATAAGATAGAAAAAATAATGTGATAAAGAGACAAAAAGACTAGGAGATGATGATGGATGATAGAGATAGTGTATGAGCTATCCTTGGGCACTACAAAAGTAGAAAAATGCTACCTACATAGTCCGAAAAGTCCTCAAATTAATGTACTTGTGACTAGTGGATGATGACAATGATGATTATTAATGATTAGAAAGTGATTATGATGAGGATGATTAGGAGTTTTAGTGATTTAAGGATATGAATTATATGGGGGGATGAGGATATAAATGATGTGGTATCTAAATCATTTTTTTAGGGATTTTTGGGATATGCATATACACTATACAAATGGGGTTACTAGTAAAGGGAATACTAAGCCTAAAAACCAAGAGAAGGATGGAAGGATGATGGATGGGATGATAAAATATGATGATAATAGGGACCAAGGATGGATGGACTAGGGATAGCCACTAATCATATCATGAAGGAACCAGATGGTTATTTACCTGAGTGTTCATTGGAGGATATGCCAAGAGAAATTTAGGATAATTATCAAGACACCTTCCACTTCCTTATGAAGGTCAAGATGGGAAGAAAGAAGAGATATGATGCATGGTATGATGGTGTATGATGGGTTGAGGGATATATACAAGGTGGATAAGGGATATGACAAATAGGATGGATGTATAAGGAAATGAAATGGATGGATTTGCCCCAAGTATTAAGGAATAATGCAGATAATTATTTTTCTACCATGATGTTAGAAATTGGTTTTCATCATGATACTTTCCCAAGGTGCCAAAAGATTGGTTTTCACCATTGGATGATTTTTATTTTTTTGACTTTATTATGCATCTCAATTTATTGGATGATAGCCGAGATACAAGGTGTGGGTGTTGAATGGATTATTTATCCAACACCAGTTCTGTTATGGATGTTAAATGCCTAGATGTCCTAGTGGCCTTTAGTAATTCTTGATGGTGACCCCTCTAGATATTTAGACCAAAGTATCATCATTACCCCTAGAGGAGATAATGTTTCCCAGGTCAGTGATATGAAGTATAGAGTGGATTATATCTTGATGGGAATGTATGATACTTGAGTGGATGATGGGATCGAGATATGATGGTGAGATGGATGATGGAGGATAATTAATGATAAGATTATGATAGGATGAGGTGATGGGATATGGAGGATTAGGACTAGAAGTCACATACACCATTGGGGGTATTAGACATTATTCATTTGATTGGTGCCAAGTGATAAAGAATGCAAGAGATCTAAGACACTTTGACTTTGGGGCTCATCTTTGATTTGATTATTTGATGGATAATCAGTTGTGCTCTTAATCTTATTTGGATTTTGATACCCCTTTGGTCTTTGATTTTGGCTTCACTAGGGGAGATTGATCTTTGACTTGATATACAATGATTATTGTGACTGTGATAGTCTCCTAGTGCCAGATATTGGGGTTCAGTAGGATAAGACATTTTTGGATAAGGTTAATGATGTGACTCTTATTTATTTTGACTGATGGAATCAAATATTACTTGATTATGATTTTACTTTTAGAATATTATCTTAGACCTTTGGATTTATGACACATATTATATTGGTTGAGGAAGGGTCTAACGATGCATACTCCTATTTATCCTTATGGAGGGAAGTGATTAAGTAATCATTGATAAGAAAAAATGGGTCTATGATAGATGAAGATGGTGGTGAGGGCATGATGAGGTCAATGAGTGGTGATGGGGTAGCATAGTCTTCATAGGGGTTCCTAGGAGACCCAATTGTGACATCAAATCAAATCTCCTCAAGATCAGTGAAAGGATCACTAGGATTAGCTGTAGTAGATGCATCCAAAGGAGAATCATATTCACTATGACATTCTTTTATAGATAAATATTACAAAAAATAATTTATGATGTCATCATTTAGAATGGAATCAAAAGATATGCCTGGTAATGAATCAAAGGTATCTATATTATATGTATCCTCTAAAAGACATTCATTATCATCATCAATGAGAGATGACATTTCTGATGAGGAATCTAATTTTGACATGGGTGATGAACTTGATCCCATAGAAGATAAGACCTATGATGACTTTAATGATAACTTGGAAGCTAACTTCAATGTGTAAGATGTAATGCTGCTAATAGGAGATTCATTATCTGTGATTTACCTCTCAACATAGGCTATTTAATGTGATCGATGAGAAGGAGATGATGGAGGAATGATGGATTCAAGGAGAGGGTCATGAAAGGGTTCATGGGAGATGGGAGGACTAAGATCATGGGAGATAAACTTAGCTATGATAGAGGATTTTTCATGAACAGGTGTGGTATCTTGACCTTGGCTTGGAAGGGGAGGATCTTGATCATGATTGAGAAGGGAATCTTGGTATTTCTCTTCTTGTTTACTTAGGGATTGAGACTCATCTATTTCATCATCAATTACTACATCACCATGATCAATAAAGTCCTAGACAAAGTCTTGAAAAGGTTGACATCGATTAATAGTATTCCCCCAATTTTGATGGTATGGATAATATTAGTTTGTGTTATACCAAGGGGCATGATGAAGTTATTGGATGGGTGGATAGTCTAACATGTTGGTGATAACTAGTTGTTTAAATAAGGATTCCAATGATATGGGAAGGGAAGTATAAGGACCCACTTCTTATTTTGACTTAGACATGGAAGCATTGGACTTATCATTATATGGTTGTGGATATGATTGGGTGGATGGATTCGAGGTGGCCAAGATTGGATTCCCTTTGCTAGTATGGGAATGGGTGGATGGTGATTTATGGCTAGTGGATGGAGGATTGGTATGGGATTCACATGTCAGGGCTTGGATGGGAGGTGCAATGAGATTAAGGGGATAAACACCTTCAAGAAGTGGTACACCCATCATAATGAGTCATAAAAGGATCTCATTCTTGTTGTCATGTATGTATTGGTTATTGAAGGTGGTGTCTAGTTCCATGGTGATGATTTGTAGATGATGGATGATGTACGTAAGATAATTATTAGATAAGGTTCTTGAACAAAATAGATTGAAAGGAACAAACTAGTATGATGATGGAGATGAGATAGGCTAATGGATTAAGGACTATGATCAAATGTCAGATTGATAGTGCAATAGGTGTTAACAACTTATTCATGATGTCTAGTTGTCAACTAGAAAAAGGTTTGGGAATGTGATGGGTGCCTAGATTCAAACTAGAAAGAGGATGATATGATGGGTACTAGTAATGAATAAGGTAAGATGATTAGACTAGGGATGATTGATATTTGATGGGTTTGCTAGATTGAAACTAACAAAGTGACAAGATGCTAAGAAGATATTGATTATGATGTGAGATTTGACCAAGTGGATTAGGATTATAGGATGATGATAAGATGATAGGTGGATAAGATGATAGGATTAAATCAAGATCTAAGACTAATTTTGCTCAAGGTGAGATGATAGGTAATTATGTGATGAAGGTGATTAAGAAATGGAATGAAGATGGGTGGGATGATAGGTGATGATGAGATGATAAATGGGTAATGAAAGGTGGATAGTTTAGACCCGTATGTGACCAAAAATACAAATAGGATAAAATAAGGTGATGACTTTATGGGTGATGAAAGCAAGGTCAAGACAAGTGATCAGGTATGGATTTAAGACAAGATGTGGATGCTGAGGTATGATTTAGATGTGATTAGGGGATGACATATGGATCTAGTGATAAGGTGTGACTAAAAGGATGTACAAGAGAATGAGTTATGTATAAAAAAGAAAACAAGAATATACAAGGTGATGGGAAAATGAGAGAAGATGATATGGGGATGATTGATACTATAAATGAGGTAGGCTTAGCATTAAATGTGGATGGTGAGATAAGATGAGATTAGGATAGGTTGTGGATTATGATTGAATATGTAAGGTAGCGGTATCAATAAAATGATATGGGAATGATCATGACTATGGTGTGATTGATTATGGATGAGATGGTCTTATGACAAGGTGTGACTAGGAGGCTGAGTGAATGTGATTAATATAGGAGTTTATTAAAATGTGCAAGAGAATAAATTATGTATAAGAGGATGAGATTAGGATATACAAGATGTGATTAGGAAGTAGGGTGATTGATTAATGATAGTTGTATATGGTTTGAATAAGATGAGATGATAGATGGATATAAACAATAGATAATGAGATAATGAGGTGGATTTAGGACAAGGTGTAGGTAATGAGTTATGATTAGGATTTAACTAAGATGTGACTAAAAGGATATACAAGAGAAAAAAGATATGTACAAGGGGATGAGACTAGAATATATAATATGATGATTGGGATGATCAATGATAAGGGGATATGGTTAGACTAAGATGTGTTAGATGGGATTAAAAAATGGATACAAGATGGTGATTAAGATATGTAATTTGATGAGGTGATGGGTAGATATGGTTAAATTGGGAGGGGATGGACAAGATAGTGATTAGGCAAGGATGTAGAAGATAATGAGGTGATGACCAAGGATAATGGGATATGGTGAGACTAGGAAATGATGGGGTGACTATGATAAGTGGCTGATGACATGGATTTGGGATAAGGATATAAGATGTAAATGAATAAGGATGAGTGGTTATGATAAAGAGAAGGATATATAAAGAAACTATGTATAATGATGACTATGATATACAAGATGAAAAATTAGGTGATGGGGATGTGGATCAAGACAACATGATTACAAGGATGATGACAAGGAAGATGATAAAGATAATGATAAGGATGTATATAAAAGGATGGTGGGAGAGGTATGCACAATATGATATAATGATGAGGATAGAATATATAAGATGTTATGTACAAAGGACCTAGATAGGCTTAGATAGGTAAAAGGTTGACTCAGCTCACAAATAATATGGGCCTAACACAACACACACCCAAATAATCAAGCCATAACATATGATTAGTAAACTAATGCATGTGTAAGCTAATGTCCAAACCATCCAATGGCTGCACAAGTGATGATGTAGGCTAGTGACCCATTAAGAAATCAACTAAACCCTCTTGACATTGCTTGCATTTGATGGCTACTTTGTCATTATTCCTGATGCCTATAGTGGAACACCTATTATGACCAAAAGGTCTTATGCTAGGCTGAAAAAGCTCTTTAGGGGCATCCCTGATATACATGATGGTACATTGGGGCCCAAGTCCATATAGAGTGTTGTCTAATGCTTAGTTTAGAGAGTTCACTCTTCCCCTTCATAGATGACCTATATGGGGTCAACCACTTAGCCTACTGATAGTTACCCCTAAATTTTATACTCCACTAGAAGATGGAGTTTGGTTAGTGTGCAATGATGTAATCCAAAATAATAACCCTTATAGACTAAGCTCATGCATGGGGATCCATTCCACATCACATGCTATCCTAAGGGGAGGAGTTGATAAATAGGCAAACACACGATATAATTAATTAACTGATCTAATTACCTATATGTGTTTGGCATGATACGATAAATTAGTACATATAAAGATAAATAAAAGATATATACATGCACAAGATTAAACACACAAGTGTTTACAAGAAAGTAAAAAGATAATGATATACTAAAAGTAATGATCAATATAATGAAATGTAAGACAAAATCAAAAAATGGCACCCCCTACAAGCACAAAGGTTAGATATATGATAGGGTACCAAAATCTCCAAGGGGCCTATAATAAAAGTGTTATCATAGATGAACCTTACAATAAAAAATATGTTAGTCAAATATGCCTTAATAAAACACCCTTAAAAAATTACATTTTGGCTTTATAACTTCTTTGGGGTGAGCAGGACATGATGCATGAGTCTGGGGGTGGTAGCCCCGAGTGGAGTCAAGGGGTAGCACCCCTTATGAGGTTAAGGGGAAACTCCCATTATAGTATTTTTGGGTAGTTCCCTAGGTATGCTCCCTATCATGGTACAGCGTGGGGACGAGGGGTGGAGCCTCTCACTGCCGAAAGTAATTTGAGATTTTTGGCAAGCTTGAAGTGACTCAAAATTCATGAAAATTAACTCAAAAATGATTTCAAAAAGGACCAAATTTAAGGTAAAATGACTACAATCCAACAACTACATAGTGTAAAGCCATGACTTGTAAGACAAAACTGTGACTAAGAGAGTTTTGGGATTACAAATGTTAGCTAACAATGATGGTTAACCATAAAACTATGGTATTTCAATAACCCTGTGATTGTGAATAATAATATCCTAACTAGGAGTAGATTGATAGTAGTGGTTTTATCATAAACCACAAAATTATGACTCATATCAACAAACTCATGACTAATAGTAAAAATGAAACTAGTGACATTGTAGTCCTAGACTAAAATAATATATATGTAAATGTCTTAAGTAAAGAGAAGTCCATAAAATTGAAAATAATTATAGGTCTTTGATTTAAATATAATTATTTGATGATAAAATATGCTAGAAGAACCTATCACTAATTTGAACTAAACTAAACTATGATGTCGTGACTTAGATTGATAATCTCGCTAGTTATAAGGCAATCTCATGACTGAGAGAATAGTGGTATTGTTAGATGGTGCTAAAGTAGCCTATAGGATGAGCCTCTAGCCAATGCTTTTGCTCTTATATTTCCCCAATACCTTGAAAGATAGAAAACACCACTTGTTAGGATCTATTTTCAAATATGGAGGGTGAAATGTATATGTATAAAGGTATGTTTGAAACTTTCAACCAAAGGATGAAAACTCTAGTTTAAAACTTATAGACCCTCAAAATTCTCCAAACAAGTCCTAAAAACACTACAGATAATGATTCAAAAATGATAGGGATAGTGTTTGACCAAATTGATAATAAAAGACAATATCACCACTAGGATTTGTAATCCCTCTATTACCAGGGCAATCTCACTACTGGGATAGTCACGAGATTGTCAAAAAGGTGCAAGGAGTTGATTTTTGAGGGGATTCTCTCTTTGAACTACACATAAAATCAAGAAAATCACACACTAAACACCTATGAGAAGAAAAAATTAGCAAAAACAAACAATAGTCTAAACTCTAGCATAGTTTTTGATAATATTGCTACTTAAAATGACAACTTTATGATTACCAAGGCAATCCCACTAGTAGGTAAGTGGTGGGATTGTTGAAAATAACATGTAGGAAAAACTATTAGTGGCTTAAAATATCACAACTGAGATTGAAAATCCCATGACTAGTAGGATAATATCACTATTAAGACAGTTGTGAAATTGTTGAAAATAGACCTGTAACACAAAGACCATCATTAGTTTGCAATATCATGATTGGGATTGAAAATCACATGACTATCAAAGCAAACCTATGACTACAACCTAGGTATGCAAAATTTAAAAATTTTCAAGATTTATTGATCCAATTAGACCTGCAAACTAGTAGAAATAACACCAACAAGCAAAAATTGATAGGAGGTAGAGGTCCCACTATGGTCACCAAAATGAAATTAAAATAAAATCCAAAACCTTGATAAAAACTAATAATAAAGGATAGAGAAGATAAATCAGAACTAGTATAACATTCTTACCACTCTCTTTACCTTCTCATGCCTCCATTCTAGGATTCGAATGCATGTGATTAAATTCAGATTGACAAAGTGATATCTTGATGTTGGATGATTGATAATGGATGCTTGATGACTTGATTATAGATATGGAATAAGATTTGTAAAATTATTTTGGCATGGTTTCCATATAATTATTCTTCATTATTTGAGGGTGGAGGGAGAGGCTAGTTTTATAGGCAAATGGAAGTGTTTCTCTCATTTTTTTTCTTTTCTTAGTTTTTTTAAAAAGAAATAAACTAGGAATAAGGTGTGTAAAAAACCCTATTGAATGTGCATGCATTAGATCCAAGTGATTGTGGAGATATCCTCTTTGGCTTTGGAGGATGACCTAAAAATTATAAAATACTAAAAAAATCTTGTTTATTAGATAAGTAGATGGGTGGATTGCCTAGCATGAGCTAGATCCTAGAAGCAAAAGCTTTCTAGGAGGCTGTCAATCCATGTGATTTTAAAAATTTAAATGGTAATGATAAAAAAAAAAAAAAAATCATTATATGAATATAAAACTAAAATTAAATACAACAAATAACAAAAAATTAATCAAGAAAACTAAATGCTTTCCTTATATGGCTAAAATCAAGCAACTAGTTTAAATAATGCTAATGTTGAAAATTGGCTAAAATAAAGTTGTGGTTTTTGGTTTGGATTGGTTTGATAACGGTCAAAAGAGTGATTTGGTTGGTGTTGTAAATTGGTTGAGATGATGAAGGGTAATTTTTTCAAGAAAACAAGAGGGATAAATGGTCAAAATAAGGCCAAGAAGGTAAAGGGGCAAATGGTCCAAAATGAGGCCAAGAAGGCAAAGGGGCAAATGGTCAAAATGAGGCCAAGAAGGCAAAGGGATAAATAGTGATCAAAAAGGAAAAGGGGATGTATATAAGAGGATAAAATTATAATATGGTGATGAAGGAAACAAGTGAAATAATAAATCCAAAGGGAAAGGAATACAAAAAATAAGATAACTAAACAACAAGATTACCTCAATACTTGAAGATGCTTGTTGATAGTTGATGAAGACTTGAAGTAATTTTTGTAGAGTTTTGTTGATTGATCTCCTTATTTTGAATATTATGACCTCCTTGATGATACCTCCAAACCTATAACACAAATGTTAATAACAAAATAATAACTTCTAACTTAACCTTGGGTGAAGAAGAGGGTGGGTATTTATAGCATTTGATGTGAAGAAACATGACAAAATAGATGAATAGTGAAACAATTAAAATTAATCCAAGTGGAATCATGAATAATTCAAGGATGAGGTTGGTGGGGATTCCCACTTTGATGAAAATTCCCCCATTTTGGGTTGGTATGTCTCCCACCTTGCATATGAGTCCAATTTTGAATGAGAATCATGCACATGGGTTTAAATGAGACCAAAGACTTCTCCCCACCCTTTCTTGCTTTCACACAAGCACTTAAATGGGTGGCACACTAAATGTGGCACCATTTAACATGTGGGGGATGAAAATTCCAAGGTGAGCTTGTGGAAGATTCCCATTTGGGTTGAGAAGTCTCCCATTTTGGCTAAGTCAAAAAATGGGTGCCCTTTGTCTTTCCCAAAGTCTTAAAGAGGTAGGTATCTCTTTTAAAGTCTAATTTCATGTGGTAAAGATAAAATACATGTTTAATAGTGACCCTTTAAGGGGAAATTCACCATATTTCAAGGGGGGAACTTTGTTTTGTTAAAATGAGGTCATTAGGCACTTTGGGAAAGGGTCCCAAGTGGGGTATGGTGTCCCACATCAAGCCATGTCATTTTTAAGCCATTACACTTGCTACATCACCTCCAAATCACATTATATGTCACTTATAATGTCATCATGCCATGTCACTTTCCATGTCATCATGAATAGTGATAGTGGGGCCCATAATGAATAGTACTTTTGAATAGTAAATTCAAATAGTGATTTTGAATGATATTATGTGACTAAGAGAATAATGATTTAGTTGGGTTAAGGGGGGTTTTGGGAAGGTTTAAGAATTTTTAGGGGCTCTTGAGGCATTTAGTCATCAAAAACTATAAATGTGAAATTTTTTGGTGTCTACATTTTGCCCCTTTTTGTTATGTGGATTTAAATTAGAAAGTTTCAAAATAAAAAAAATATCACTTGGTTAAAGGTCAGGGTGCCTAAAGTATGGGAGGAGGTGTTCCCCCTCAAACCAAGAGTAAATGAGGAAAGGTTGAATTAGGTGTAGGTTTGATAAATAGTTGATGGGGAGGCACTAGGTGGTGCCATAAGGTAGTTGGGCATGTGAAATGCTAATGGGTTCACAAAATATGACTAAGCACAATATTCAAGATTACATAGAGACTAAAGGTGTCAATATTGATAACAAAAAATTTGGTTTCTAAGATAAATGACAAGGTAATCAATCCCCAACATTGGTCATAGTTGATCAGGTTAGTCCTATCAAGTTTCTTAGACAAGGTTGGTGTTGACTCAGGTATCCAAGGTAGGAGGTACTCTCGAGAAAACAAAAATGGTCTAGTTTTGCATGAGGTTGTGAAAACATTTAAAATTTTAACATGGTAAGGTTGGTAATTGTAGTCAAAATTTATTTTTAAAAACACCAATGTTCTAGTTCAAAACCAACCGATATCAAGGTGGATGTGGTGAAATCATGGGTGGATTGGGTATGGGTTGGAAGGGGATGGCTGAGCTAACTCTAGATGCACATGGAAAGTGGACACTACCTACATAATTCTATGGATAGGAATCCAAAAATAACATCAAGCCAAATGCATTAATTTTAAGGTGAAGGGTGTTGGTTAACATAGTTGCCCCAATTTGTTATGTAGGTAGGTTTGGGTGAAGGACATTGGAGAAAGGGAAGCACCAAAGGGTGTAAAAGATGTATATCAAATAGTTTCTGATGGGTGTGGTAGAAATGGTGGATGCGATTGCCTAGGATGCAATTAGATGATTGTGTCCACTATGCAAAAGGAATCTATAGCCATGAATAAGTAGGTTAAAGCATGAAATTGTGGCTACCTTTTTAAAGATTTGAAAAGGGAGAAATATTGTTTATCAGGCCTTGGAAAATATAGAACTACTCAAATTTCCATGGTGATCCAAGGGGTTCTTTCATCACCATCCAAATAAGCTGACATTGTGCACATTCTACAATAATGTTATTAACAGGCTATGAAAGGTTATTATTTAACGGTTTGAGGAAGCAAAGAAGTAGAGTGGATAAACAAGAAGTGCTGAAGATTTGAACCCTTGACCCTTGAGTCCGTGGGGCCCCAAAATAATTAAGCATTGAGTTTTTGAGGGAATTCAAAGAAAGACATCAAGACATTTTATAATATAGAGCGAGGTGAATAATAATATTAATTAAATGAGGGAACAAGTTGTGGATTTTATGTGTTAAAGCAAGGGCTATTTCAAGGCATAAGAAGTGTAGTCTAGGAAGGGATAATTGAGGGGAAATATTGGAGGTAGGGTGCATGAGAGGGTGTAGCTAGCATCCCCATGTGGGTATCCTAATGCTTCCATTTGAAGGTGGTTTTAGTGTTGATTCTAACACCTTTGAAGGAAAGAGTAAAAGGGGTCAAAAATAGGCAAGACTAGAAGAGGTGGGGAAGTAATTTTTATCCCAATGGCTTAATAATGCTCTAGCTTGTTGATTGGTCATATGAGCCTGTAGTCCTGGACTATTGTGTTATAGAGCTATAGGATGGGTATATATCTCATAGTAAACCAAAATCAAATGGAAGACCTTGAAGGCTGTAGCATCCTAAAAATGGGTAGAGGTTTAAAAGGAAAAAGGTGATTGGGAGGGTGAAGAGATTAGTTGGAGAGGGATTAAAAAAAAGAAAGTCTGAGCGTAACATACATAGGCATTAAAGGAAGAAAGGGATGATCCTAAAGAAATGAACTTAACTAGATTGTATGCATTAAGGTAAGGGAATGGAGGATACAAGGAAGTAGACAAAGAGATGTATACATAAGTAGTACTACTAGTGACCACACTCTAAAGAGGTGGAGGTTGAATTGGAGAACATAAGGGAGATCCAACAAGGGATGAGTAAAAGGTGGACCAAGAGATGGATGAAGAGAAAAAATGAGGTTATAGATAAAGATGAAGGTGGAAAAGGATGGAAGACGTCAGGCATGGTCATATAGTTAAGAAGAGCAAGGAAGGGCATCAAGGGAAATGAAAAAAATGAAATGAAACAAAAAAAAGAGAAGAAAAATAAAAGGTAGAAGATTGGGGGAGAGAGATGCACTAAAGAATGACATATTGGAGAATTGAAAAGGATGGGGAGAGAAGTGTAAAAATTGTGAAGGGTAAGGAGAGGATGAGGGATATGGGCAACCATGAAAGGTTTGAAAACAAGTCTAAAAAATATGAAGGAGAAAATAGTTTGGTGATGAAAATGAAAAATAAGGAAATAAATAGAAGAAAAGGAAATAAAGAGGATGACATGAGAGTAAAGAAGTAGGTGGTACCTTGACCAAGTAAGCATGGATGATGGTGGATAATGAAGCAAAGTAGATGGTGTTTTTGTAGATGAGAATGGGATGGAAAATGGGAAAAGGGTTAAGGAAAATAAGGGGAAGCAAAGGATGGGTGGACAAGAAGGTGAAGGGATGAGGTAGGCATTAATCAACTTGTTAAAAGAGATTGACAAGCTGAAGGGATGATTAGAAGATATTATCAAGCCAAAAAGTGGTGAGGTGATGCAAAAATAAGGGGATGCAATGAAAGGGAGTGAGATGAAATTAATGGATGAAGATAAGGGATGATAAGAACAAAAAGGAAGAACTAAAGTAGGGATACAAAGCATGGATACTAACATAGATGTAAAAGATAAGTGAGTACTGAGAGGGAAAGAGGAAAAAGCGAATGCAAAAGGGCAAAATGTGAAAAGAGATAAGAAGAAAAGGGTAATTATGGAAGGATTCTCAAAGGATGAAGGTCCAATTAGAAGCTAGTTGTGGAGGGAAAAAATAAAGATAAATAGGATGAAAGGATGGAAAAAAGCAAATAATAAGAATACAAAATGGGTACGATGGGAAGAGTGGGGGAATGGCAGAGCGTGGTGGTACATGTAAAGAAAAAGTGAAGTAACAAAAGAAATAGAAAGCTTGTAAGATGCACAGGATGATGTGGAATGGGTGAGGAAAAGAGAGTGATAAAGAGGGTATGAAAAATAGCCAAGGGTGAGTGGAGATGATGAGGACAGAGAAAGAAGTTGAAGGGGATAAAAGGCAAGGTTGGTAATAAGGTGAAAGAGATTCCAAAAATGCAAAATGTGCATGGGGAAGTTAGATAAAAAGCATACAAAAGGAAAGATGATGGGGAGGCCAACAAAGTTGAGTAGGAGGTGGCTTTATGGGAGGTAAAAGGGGCTAATGGGGAAGGCTTTCAACCCTTTTGTTAAAAGAGATTAACAAGATGGAAACGTGGTTAAAAGAGATTGACAAGTTGGAGGTAGGGAGATGGTTAGGAGATAGGTAGAGAAGTGGAGGAAGAAATTTTAGGTGAGAATGGAAAATCAAGTAAAGGAAGTGGTTGAGCTGACCTCAGTAACTGAGTGCTGTCTACATAGTCCAAAAAGACCTCAGGTCAATTTAGTTCTCCTAATAATGAGGGAAAGACTTAAGAGGAAATATTAGATAGTGTTAAAACATAAAGATGTTGAAGAAATAATTCAAATATTCCTTGATGTAGGATGCCCTAAGCAAGAGGGCACTGTTAGTGGTGGAAATGAGTGAGAAGAAAAAGGGTATGGGAATTAGTTTTTAGTGGTTGAGCTACCCCTAGAAGTGGAACAACACCTACATAGTCTATGGAAATTAGGCCAATGTAGTTCAACAAAGTTTGGATGAGGGTTCTTAAAATTGGCTGCCCCCAATTTGATGGACTGCATGGGCTGGTTTAGACTTAGCAAAAAGGTTTGGTAAAACAATAGTTTTGGGTTTTAGTGAAAGTATCGATGAAAGTGAATGGGGTGGGTTGGTAAATAATTACCATAATGATCCCACATCTAGTAGGATAAGTTATAAGGGAACACAATAAGAAGTACCACAAATGATCTTCAATGGATCTAAACCAAAGAAGAGGTGCCTTTATTAGGAGGTTACACCTTCTAAAATTGTGTGAGGGTAGGAGTTTGGAGATAGTGTTTACCACTATGAACTAAGTTTTAAGAGGTGGGGGTCTATCTAGATCTATAAAGTTGTTGTGGCCAAGTTTTATCACCAATATGAGCCAAGTTTTAAGGGTAGTAGCAAAGTGATGACCTGCACAGAATTTCTTTGATGGTCAAGTAGATTATACAATTAAGGAAGTTAGCAGCATGGTGAGCATCATAGGATGGACCTTGCTTGACCCAAGAGCTACATGGGTAGGCTAGACAAATGGTGACCATGTCTATATCCTCTATCCTAGTTCTATATAATTAATGACTTATTGGTTTTGCTGGTTCAGGCCTAACCAACAAGAATCTACATGGATGGGAGAAGATGGTGGTTCCCTTGCTATGAGTGAACATTCAAATGGCACAAAAGAAAAGACCACCATGTTTAAGCAAACACTGCCAATGGTTGGGGTCTGATGCTTAGGGCATGTGGTGATGGGCTAGTAGGATTAGGAGGGGGAAAATGGTAAGAAGGTGAATGTATCACTGTGAAAGATCTAGAGCATAGTATGATTCTTGCATTATGGGGATGAATGTGGGAGAGGAAAACAAAGTATACCCTTTATCGGTTATTGAGATAGGGAATGCTAGAGATGTTAGTTTAAGGAGTAATTAAGTAGAAGGATAGTTGAACACAAATCTAGAGTCACCAGATAATTAATCTAATGCTTAGGTAGGAAAATAATGTATGCCTGTGCATTAGGTAATGTGTGTGTAATCTAATGACTATGTATGTGTCATGTGACTCCTCGCACCCTAAATACAATATTGCATAGTTTGACATAAACATATATAAAATGTGTTAGATGTTTTTGGTTGAATTTTATGGTTATGGTTATGATTTGTATGGTTATGGCTGTTGTAATCTCACTTAATGTAAAAGGAATGACTATTATTGTTGCAATGTTAGATGGTACATGTCATGGTGAAAACATCAACCAAGCATATTAGGATAAGAATAGGTATTGATGCTTTGTTTTTGACAAGGACTAAAAATACACCCAAAGTGAGATCGACATAATTAATATAATCCCTTAAAATGTTGTGTATGAGAGAATGTTAGTTGATAATCTCTTGATCACAAGATGTCAAGTAATCTCTAAATCCCTTGATTTACAAATAGTCTAAAGGGAAGATGGGTGATAAGTGGTGTGAAGGGTAATAGGTGATATGTATGATAACCTCATGCGAATTATTGTAATACTTCTATAGGTGGCCTAATAAAGGTAATAAACAAGTCTATATCATATGCTAGATGTAGACTAATCAATGCAGGAAGTCTACATATGAAAGCCAATTTTGGATTTAGATTTTTATGTGATAGTGGGTCTTTTGCTTTATTGTTGTATATGGGAAGTTGATTCAATGTAGCAAGCTTCCATGAAATTTCTCTAATTTTGAAAAAGTTAACTCAACCATCCTTAAATGGATTGGTCTAAGCTTATTGGCTTTGTTGTTTATGTTCTTGATAACTGTCCTTCAAGGGAGTAGTCTACCTTACATGTGGCAATTTTTATTCTTGTTTTTAGGCAGCTATCCTTCAAGGGAGTAGTCTACAATGCTTAATATATTAACCCAATTAATTATTATAAGATGAAATGTGTTTAGACATGGACCGGTCTAATTAGCTTCAGAGCTTTACCTTTATGAGGGCAAAACTTTACACAAAAAGGTCAATGATATGCAAAAGGGTGTGGTTTTGAGAGACAATAACCATGGGATTCCATCTTTTTAGAGATGAAAAGTATCCATGATAACCATGCTATGGGTAGAGACATGGTACCCATATTTAGGATTAGGCCATGAATTTAATGGTTAATTACATGGTTTTATGTTATAATCAATTGTCCTCAAAAGGGGATGAGGAAGGTGGGTAAAGGTTAAGATCTCATAATCAAGGGATGATTTTAAGTTAGATAAATAGGTGATCTTTATCCTTATTTAACATAAAAATGGACGTAGATGTGAAGTGTTGAGAGGCTCAAGTTATGGTTTTCCTTTAATAAATGAGAAATGATAAGTTCTTGATCCATACTTATGGGTGATGATGTAGGGTCCAAGCCAATTGAAAGCAAACTTGCCTTGTTTACTCTTCTTCATGTTGGTCACATGTTGGTTTTCTTTTAGGATGAGATCTTTGATATTGAATTCTCATTGTTTGAGGTGCTTTTTATAAGCATGTGTGATATGTTCTTGATAGATATGGAGGTGGGTGAGAGTTGATAAATGACACTCATCAAGTAGCTCAAGTTGAGATAAATAATGTTAATGAAAATATTACTCAAAAATGAGTTCCTTCAAAGATATGTTAAGAGAGGGGATTTGGAATTTAAGAGGTAAGACTATCTCTACTCTAAAGACTAGAGAGAAAGGGGTAGCATTAGTAGAGGTTCAGATGCTAGTGTGATAGGCCCATAAGGAGAATAGGATGTGTAAGTACCAATCCTGACCTGAGGCACTAATGACATTGGTTAATATTTTGGTGAGGGTTTTATTAGAGACTTCTACTTGTCCATTTTATTGTGGTTGGTAAGGTGAGGAAAATATTAAATCAATGCCAAATGTATCACATAAAACTTGGACTTGATTATTCTCGAAGGATTTACCATTCGTAGTGATGATCTTATGAGGAACACCAAAGTGGTAGATGATATTTTGATTGATAAATTTAAAAATCTTTTCTACTTTGGTAGAGATTAGAAGAATAAATTCCACCCACTTGATGAAGTATTTAGTGGTTATGATGATGGAGCTATGCCACTAAAAAGAATGGGGGTTAATTTCCCCAATGAGATCGAGCCCACATTGAGAGAAAGGCCAAAAATCCTTACATAGCTAGAGGCTTTTGGCTAGTGCTTGATGTAAATTAGCATGCTATTGACATTTAAAACACTTTTTTAAATAATCATAATAGTCTTGGTTGAGGGTAGACCAATAGTAGCCAAGGTAAATGATACGTTTAGTGATTGCTAGGTTGTTAAAAGTGTCCCCCACAGATCCCGTCATGTGTTTATTTGATGGCATAGGAAGCTTCATGGATACATAGGAAATGAAGAAGGAGACCTTAAAAACCATGTTTGTAAAGGATTCCCCTTAGTATGGTATAATGAGAGGTACTCTAAATAAAATATCTTCAAGCATTCCTAGAGAGGTTGGTAGGAATAATGCCTAGATTGAGGTAGTTGAAAGTTTGGTCATACCAAATGTCAGATGGGGATTATTCTACATTAAAAATAGTAGGGAGGTCAGATTGGCCATAAGAGGGTGTTGTAAAATGATGAATGGTGAAAAATATTTTGGAATTTTAATGTTTAGAAGGGATCTAAGAAGTAAGGCAGGCCATTGTATCTACAAATTTATTGGTAGATCAAGGAATGGATTAGACAAAGTAATGTTCGAATGATTTTAAGATTTTGTCAACTAAAAGTTTATATTTTATCAAGACATCATTCTTATATTGATAGGATCCATTGACCTATTTGACCACAAGTTAGGAATCACCAAAGACATGGATTGTCTTAAATCCCAAGATTTGAGTAGTTCGAAGACCTATCACCAGGGATTCATATTCAACCATATTATTGGTCCATTTAAAGTCAAGTTTTAAGGAAAGAGGAAGGGGCTCACCATCGATAGGAATGAGAATAAATCTAGCACCCATTCCTTATTATTATTTTGAGCCATCAAAGAACATGGTCATTTGGTAGGTTATATCATCTTCTTGAAAAAGAGTCATGATAGACTCATCTGGAAAGGCAAGAGGAGGTGGTTGGTTATTTGATAAAGGAGCTTTATCCAATTGATTGGAAATGACCTAACCTTTAATAAACTTTTGTTGGAGGAATTCAAGGTTAAATTTAGATAAGAGCATGAGCCACTTAGCCATACAGAAATTTTGGTACGGTTTAGAGTGTATGTATTTGAGCGGGTTGGTATTAGTGATGACATAGGTTTTGTGGTTAAGAAGGTAGTGGAAAAATTTGTTGGACACAAAGGTCAATGCTAAGTAGAGTTTCTCAGTGTGTGTATAATGAGTCTCATACTCTACAAGTATATTTTTAATGTAATATATGGCTTGATCTTTGTGTTGTCCATCTCGGTGAGGCAACATTGCCCCTAGGAAATGGTCATAGGTAGAGATACATAGATAAAATGTGTGGTCATCCTTAGGAGGGGTGAGGATAGGTGGTGACAAAAAGTACTATTTTAATGAATCAAAGGCCTTTTGAAAATCACTATTCTTTTTGAAAGAGACATCCTTCTTCAAGAGGTGATGAAAATGTTGGCACTAGTTTGAAAGTTGGGAAATGAAATGATGAATGGATTGGAATTTTCCTTGTAGTCTACAGAGCTGCTTAAGGTTGGTTGAAAGTGGCATGTCCAAAATTAATTTGACTTTAGTAGGGTCTACTTCAATTCCATAAAGAGAGATGCTAAAGCCAAGAAGATTTCCATAAAGGACCCCAAAAATGAATTTATTTGGATTTAGATGAACATGAAAATGGATGAGGCACTCAAATATAATTGTAAGAGTAGTCAAGTGATATTTTTGGAGTTTAGATTTCCCAAAAAGGTCATCCACATAGTCTTCTAAATTTTTATGGATGATATCATGAAAAATATAAGTCATGGCACGTTGGTAGGTTTCACCATCATTTTTTAACCTGAAAGGCATGAATTTATAGTAGTAAGTTCCCCAAAGGGTGGTAAAGGTAGTTTTATGTTGATCTTCAGGAGCAATCAAGATCTGATTATAACCTAAAAACCCATCCATAAGAGATAGCATCTCATGGCCAATTGTAAGATCAAAAATCTAGTCAATGCTAGGTAGAGGGAAGTTATCATTTAATTTCTAAGTCGAAAAGGTGAGGGAAAAATACCCTCACCTCATTACCAATTAATTTCAACTTTTGGAGGTCTAAAAGTTCCCAGTGGGGAGGAATGATCTAGGTGGATCCATGTACTGTTCTATTTTTTCAAAGCCTTCAAATTTAGTTCAAATCATTTTCACATTGTATTATTTGTTGAGAGCTTTCTATCACTTTTCACGGTTTGAAAAATGGAGTCCGAATGCTCAAGATATAGCCAGTTGAAGAAATCATGTGATAGGGATGTCAAAAGTGACGTGTCATAGTTGAGGAATGCCAAGTGGACCAATCTCCATTTAACACATGGAAAATAATTAGGGGGAAAAAAATAAAAAAAATTGTTAGGTGTTTTATTTGATGCACATGATATTTGATATTTTCAAATCAAAATAGGCGCCAAAACTCCACGCCACAAACACTAAGCGCAACCCTCATTCCTACACATTTGAATAGGCTAGGTGGCATCCAAAGTTGGCACCCAAATCTTTGTTGTTTGAAAACTTCAACCAAATTTCTATTTAAAGCATTAAAACAACCACTCCCAACAAATGTGGGACTAATTCCTTGGTTAAAGTGCACTTTTGGAGGAAGGACACCCTTGCCCACTTCCCTAGGCACCTAGAATGGAGGAAGAGAGTTTGGAACTTAAGACTTGGCACATAAAAGGCTAAGGTCTTGACCACTTCAGCCAAGGTGGTTAAAGTATTATAAAAGGGAGTAATTTTTACTTGTATTGACACGGAAATCTGACTGTGTAAAGAGAATTAAGAGGATTAGAGCCTTGTTTTTGCTTTGTATGGCCTTGGGCTTTTGTTTTCAGGTCTAAGATAAATATTTGTAGGCAAATAGAGATCAAATAAGGTGAATTGAAGAATTGTAAAGGTTTTGGAAGCCATTTGTTACACGAAATCAATGAGAATGGTCCTCACTTTGAATGGACTCGGAGATGTAGGCTATTGAAGCCGAACTCCATTATCAATTTGCTGGTGATATCTTTGATTTTCTCTAATTATTATTACATTCTAATCTTCATTTTAATTCTAATTTTAATTTCTTTATGCAAAATTAAACACAAGAAAGTGAGAATTTGAGGGATCTCTTAAACATGAACAAGTGATTTTCAAATGTACTACACTTGTATTTTCAGTTTACAGATCAGATTTTTTGTATCAGAGCGGTTATTATTTAATAATGATTGCTAGTGTATGTTGACAAGGTCTAAATCTCAAAAGGGTGAAGGAAAAATCATTGAGTATAATCCGGAGATTGGTTCAAGGCGTGCTTCAAGGATGGCTAAAGAAAAGATGAAATCCGAACAAGCTTTCTGCCGAGATATCATGGAAGTGAGAAGCATGGTTGAGGAACTATACCATGACAAACAAAGGAAATCTGAAAATGAAAAAGAAGGTGATTCATGAGAATCAAAAGGTAAAGAAATCAAAAAACCTTCTCCATCGGATGACGGTAAAAAAACTATGGAATCTCTCCCTTCACTAAAATTAGATATTAAGTTTGAATTACCAATGTTTAATGGTGAAGTTAATGCCAAAAAGTTGGATAATTAGGTCAAGCAGGTTGAAGTTTATTGCAAGGTCCAAAAGATTGCAGGGGATGAGTCAAAAATTCATTTGGATACTCTTCGTATGGGAGGTACAACTCTCATCTAGTGGGAGAGTAAGTTGAAGGAAGCTGAGCTTCAAAAAGGTAACTCAATTTCTACTTGGAATGAATTTATTGAAGAACTCAGAAAGCAATTCTATCCTTTAGGCTATATGCAACAAGCCATGATGGATTGGTAAAGTTTCAGATAAGGAAAAGGCCAAAGTGTTCAAGATTATACACAAGATTTTAGGAAAAAAGCTTTACTTTTGAATGTTCCTCTATACACACAAGAAACACTGCTAAAATATATAGGTGGGTTGCATAATTACTTAAGACATATGATTCTTATGTTCAATCCCACTAATTTAGATGTAGTATGTGTTCAAGCCACTCATTTAGAGGCTAGAGGAAAACAATCAAAAGAATCTTTTTCTAAAGTAAAAATTAAGCAATCTAATGTTAGGCATTCCAAAGGGGAAAGTTCATCAAGAAAGGGTAAACAGAAATCCATTTATACTGTTAAAAAAGAAGAAGAAGGAAAACCATTTTGTAATCATTGCAAGAAAAATCATGATGAGTCTAAGTGTTAGAAATTACATCCTGAGTTAAGGCCTAAGAGGTATCAAAAGAAAGAAAAGAAGGCTAATGCTAACTTAGGATTAGATTTAGGTGATGAAACTAAGATCACAACTATGGGGTTACATAATGATTTTTCTCTTTCAGTTTCTAGCACTAAGTCATCAAATGATGCATCTTCTTCTAGATAGAATTTTGTGCATGTTGATAAGAAAAGAAATGAATTGTTCCACATTAGAGTTGTTTCAAAGCATACTAAGATCGACACTCTATTTGATAGTGGTTCACAAGAAAATTTGATTTCTGAAGAGGTTGTTAAGAAGCTAGGCTTACAAACCAATCCCCATCTGAAGCCTTATCCACTAGGTTGGGTGTGTGACAATGTGAAGCTACAAGTCTCACAAACTTGTAGTCTAAGGTTTGCCATCACATCCAAGTTTGTAGATGAGGTTGAGTTGGATGTTGTTCTATTGGACATATGTGGGATTGTTTTGGAAAGCCCATATCTTTATGATAGAAAAGAAATCTTCTATAGAGAGGAGAATAAGTACTTGCTTGTTAAGGATGGCATTGAATATATAGTTAGAGCACATCACATTAGAACAAGTCTTTCCTTGGTTACATCAGGGCAAATGAAAAGACTAGTTAATTCAAGCAAGACTTTTTGTCTCATGTTGATTAAGTCTAAGGAAAAAGAATATTATCAAGCTTTGGAAAAGTGTGATCCTAGACACAAGAATGAATTGGTTGAAATCATTTCTACTTATGATGATGTATTTCAGGATCCTAAGGGCTTACCTCCTAAAAGGGGAGTTCAACATGAAATTCAGCTATTGAAAGATTCTCCTTTCCCTAACATTAGCATGTACAGGTTATCAGTGGTGGAAAATGAAGAAATCAAAAAATAGGTAATGGATCTATTGGATAGAGGTGTTATTATTCCAAGTTCATCTCTTGTTGGTTCACTAATTATTTTGGTGCCAAAGAAAGATGGCACTTGGCGAATGTGTGTTGATTTTTGTGCTTTAAATAAAATTACTATTAAGAATCGTTACCCTCTTCCTTGTATAGATGATTTGTTGGATCAATTAAAACATGCTATTTATTTTACTAAGCTGGATTTGAGAAGTGGATATCATCAAGTAAGAATTAATGAAGGTGATGTATGGAAAACTATTTTTAAGAAAAAATAGGGATTGTTTGAATGGCTTGTTATGCCTTTTAGGTTATTAATGCCCTGGCTACATTCATGAGATTGATGAATGATGTTTTTAGATAGTTCCTTGATGATTTTGTTATAGTTTACTTAAATGATATATTGATTTTTAGAAAGTCATGGGAAGAGCATGTGATCCACATTAAGAAAGTCATGGATGCATTATGAAGGGAAAAACTCTATCTTAAAATGTCAAAATGTGAATTTGGCAAGACCTCTTTGATATACTTGGGTTACATTGTAGGACATGGTAAATTGAAAATTTATCCTGCAAAAGTGGCAGTCATTGTTAATTGGCCTACACCCACTAACACAACTAAGGTTAGGAGTTTTCTTGGTGCAGTACAGTTTTGGAGGAAGTTTATTGCTCAATTTTCATATATTGCATCACCTTTGCATTCTTTAACAAGTGTGAAATAGGTATTTTAGTGGGGATTCAAACATCAAAAAGCCTTCGATACTTTGAAAGAAAAGATAAGTACTACTCTAGTCTTGGCACTTCCTGATATAGAACAACCATTTGAGATCGAGACGGATGCAAGTGAGTATGCTATGGGAGCTATTTTAATGCAAGGTAAGAAACCAGTTTGTTATCATTCTGAAACCTTTACAAGTGTAGTAAGAAAATATCCAACTTATGATAAGGAATTGTATGCGTTGGATCAAAGTGTTAAAAAATGGAAACATTACTTAATGGGAAAAGAGACAATAATACATATGGATCATCAGCCCTTATAGTATCTTCAATCACAAACCAAACTACAACAGTCTAGACATTTTTGTTGGATGGGTTTCTTACAACAATTTCATCTTGTGATAAAGTATAAAAAAGGTATTCTGAATAAGGTTGCAGATATGCTATCTAGGCCTCCTATGGTTGTTGCATCTATTCTTTTACAACATGGTTCTTTGTCTCATGAAAGTTATAAAGAACAATATGTGAATGATCTTGATTTTTAGGATGTTTATAAAGACTTGATGAGTAGTAGACAAGTAGAAGAATTGGACTATCATGTACATAATGATCTTTTGTATCATTTGGGTAAACTATGTATTCCTCAAAATGAGAGGGTGCACATGATTAGAGAAGCACATACTTCTCTTATTTCTGGTCATTTTGGAGTTGCTAAAACGGTTGCACATTTTGAAAATGTATTGTTATTGGCCTCATATGCAAGAAAATGTTGCTAAATATATAAGGGAATGTACTCTTTGTGCCACAAGTAAACCTAGTAATAAGAAATTGGGACTTTACACTCCTCTACCTATTCCTACTCGCCCCTGGGAAAGTATCTCTATGGATTTTGTGTGGGGATTGCCTATGACACAAACAAAATATGACTATTTATATGTGATTGTGGATAGATTTAGCAAAATGTGTGTTTTGATTCCTTGCACTAAGCAGATTACTGGTGAAGGCACTGCATATTTGTTCTTTAAACATGTATGGGTTCATTTTGGTTTGCCTACTTCAATTATTTCTGATCGAGATTCTCAATTTATTGGGGAGTTTTGGTCAACTTTGTGGGGACTAATGGACACTAAATTAAAAAAGATCACTGCATTTCATCCATAAACCGATGGACAAACAGAGGTTGTGAACCGCACTATGGTACATTTGCTTAGGGGTTATAGCAATAAAAATCCTAAGTTATGGGATGAACAATTGTGTTACATACAACATGCATATAACTGGGCACTTCATTCTTCTACTATGAAATCTCCATTTGAAGTTTGTTATGGATACTTGCCTAAATCTCCTCTATATGTTTGTTATGGATAGGATATAGCTGTTGGTGAACCAAAAGAAGCCATTCGAGCCAAGAATTTCATTGAAAAAATAAAACTCATTCATCAGACTGTTCATACTCAATTGGAGAAAAGTTAAGCCAAATACACAGCTAGGCATGACAAACATCGTATTGATCACCAATTTGTTGTAGGTGATATGGTATGGCTTCACATTAGTAAGGAAAGACTGAAAGGTGAAGGTAAAAAGTTGAAACCAATCCGGTATGGTCCTTTTTGGATAACAAAAAAAATTGGCACAAATGCTTTCCAATTAGATTTACCATCTTACATGCATATTTATTCAGTTGTAAATGTGGAAAATTTGAAATTGTATGAGCCTCCAATGATCATTGATCATGATGAAAGTGTATCCATTCCTTCCGTTGATGATTTTTCTCTTGAATATCTAATAGAATTATAGGAAGATACTATACTTGATAGGGATATGCGAACTTCGCGAGGAGCTAATGCTGAATATCTTCGTGTTGGTCTCAAAGGGATACACCCAATCAAGGCTAGATGGATGGAAGTCGAAAAGGTGAAGGAAAAATACCCTCACCTCATTACCAATTAATTTCAACTTTTAGAGGTCTAAAAGTTCCTAGTGGGGAGGAATGATCTAGGTGGATCCATGTACCATTATATTTTTCAAAGTCTTCAAATTTAGTTCAAATCATTTATACATTGTATTATTCATCGAGAGCTTTCTATCACTTTTTATGGTTTGAAAAATGGAGTCCGGATGCTCAAGATATAGTCAATTGAAGAAATCATGCGACAGGGATGTCAAAAGTGATGTGGCACAGTTGAGGAATGCCAAGTGGACCAATCTCTATTTGACACATGAAAAATAATTAGGGGGCCAAAAAAAATAAAAAAAATGTTAGGTGTTTTATTTGATGCACATGATATTTGACATTTTCAAATCAAAATAGGCACCAAACCTCCACGCCACAAACACTAAGCGCATCCCTCATTCCTAGGCATTTGAATAGGCTAGGTGGCATCCAAAGTTGGCACCCAAATCTTTGCTATTTTAAAACTTCAACAAAATTTCTATTTAAAGCATTAAAACAACCACTCCCAACAAATGTGGGACTAATTCCTTGGTCAAAGTGTGCCTTTGGAGGAAGGATGCCCTTGCCCACTTCCCTAGGCACCTAGAATGGAGGAAGAGAGTTTAGAACTTGAGACCTAGTGCCTAAAAGGCTAAGGTCTTGACCACTTCAGCCATGGTGGTTGAAGTATTATAAAAGGGAGTAATTTTTACTTGTATTAACATATAAATCTGACTATGCAAAGAAAATTAAGAGGATTAGAGCCTTGTTTTTGCCTTATACAGCCTTGGGCTTTTGTTTTCAGGTCTAAGAGAAATATTTGCAGGCAAATAGATATCAAAGAAGGCAAATTGAAGACTTGTAAAGGTTTTGGAATCCATTTGTTGCATGAAATCAATGAGAATGGTCCTCACTTTGAATGGACACGGAGATGTAGCCTATTGAAGCCGAACTCTATTATCAATTTGCTGGTGATATCTTTAATTTTCTCTGATTATTATTGCATTCTGATCTTCATTTTAATTCCAATTTTAATTTCTTTATGCAAAATTAAACACAAGAAAGTAATAATTTGAAGGATCTCTTAAACATGAACAAGTGATTTTCAAATGTACTACACTTGTATTTTCAGTTTACAGATCATCCTTAGGGAAAGTGAGGTTAAGGTCATAAAAGTATACACAAATGCATAAACCCTTAGTGACTTTGGTGATAGTTATAATGTTTGAGACCCATTGGGGCTATTCAATAGTTGAATGAAGTTTACGAATAAGAGATGTTGAAGCTATTCTTTGAAAATAAGGGCTATGTGAGGATGCATGCATCAAAGTTTTTTTTAATAGGCTTGGCATTATGGTGAGTGACTATGTTATGGGTAGAAATGGTGGGGTCAATCCCAAGCATATCATTTTAAGACCAAACAAATGATATGTTGCAGTCTTAGAGGAAAGAGGAGAAATCCTAACGTTCCTTTATGTTCAATGATTGGCCTAATTTGACAATGTTGGGGTTATCTGGAGTGACTAAGTTCATCTCGATGGTAGATTCTTTCAACATAGTTGAGGCCTCAAGAGGAAGGGATTTGTGGATATAAGAATCTCTCACACTGAGGTAGATAAGAATGGAATCATCATCTTGATCTTAGATGGTGTTGATGGTGGGAAAATCAGTCTCTACCATTTTAGGATGTATAAGTGGAAGAACTTTGGTTTGGCCACTCTTTTGGTAGATGAGAGGGCATAAAATTATAGTATTGATAAAAAAAATTTAGGAGGGATAACATCAGTGTCTTTAAGTAGAAAAATTAGTTGGGTTGGCAAGGATGGGATATCTTCCTCTATGGTGGTAATGGGTTTGGGTAAATTGGTGGATTCTTGAGTGGTTTGTACCCAAGGCCAAATTATTCATGAGGTTAAAAAGTTTTGAGATGGAGTAACTCATGAGGCCTTTGTTCATAGTGACTAAGGTCAAATCCTTTCCAAGCATAACTATGAAGATACAACTTAGCAAACTCTAGTTTGCTAAGATAGGAAAAGTTAGAGGTAAATGGTTGGATGGATGATGTAGTGGTAGGGGTTGGAAGTGGCTGATCAAGTCCCCCATAAATGAAATTCATTTGATGGCTAGTGAGACCAATGGGGATGATGGTTCCAATGTTAGGGTTGTAAGAAAGGTCATGTATGAGATTCCCATATTCTTGGGGGGTAAGGAGGGCATATAGGGCTAAGAGTATATATTACCCAAAAAAAATATGTTATAATGTGGTTGTTATAGGGTCTTCTATAGAAAGTTAGGAAGAGGGGATAGATGAGCTAGTGGAAGCTTCGTCAACATTAGGTGTGGAAATGCTATAGGTTTTGGCTAGTGAGGTTTTGTTGTTGGCATATAGTTGTGTGGTGGATAAAAGAGGAAGAAGGATGTCATTGGGTTGATATGTCATATTGCAAGATGTAAAAAGACTAGAGTTAGCTTGGATAGTTACAACTTGACTTTCATGTTTAAACTTGACACATTGATGTAGGGTGGAAGGGATACAACTCATGGCACAAATCCAAGGGTGTTCAAGTAAAATGTTGTATTGAAACTCTCCTTCTCCAACATAAAAGAGTTCAGCAATATTATGAGGCCATGCATAGATGTGGAGGATAACTGTGCCCAAAGTGGTAGCCATAGTATCATTAATAGATATAAGGACCATTGAGCTTTCATACATGATGTTTTTAGGTAACTATAGATGGTCATAAGCATAAGAGGAGATAATATTGATGCTGGCTCCCCCATCGATCATCACCCTTTTGATGTGGGTTTGATTGATGTATGTTGTAATGAATAGGGGGATCAAGATCCTTTAAATGAATATAAGGTATTTACAAATTATTGAAGGTGATAAGGTTGGAAGTCTAAAGGGTACCAATAAAAGTTTCTAGAGGCTAAGGATCATTGGGTTGGACCTTGATGGATTTTAGAGCCTCTATTAGTACCTGACGGTGATGGGGAGAGGTAGAGATTAACTCATAAAAGCTCATATTTATTGGAGTTTGGTGAAGTTTCCTAAGGATAGCTTTTTGGATCGATATTGCATATGGGTTAGGGTATGGAGGGTTAGGTGGGGAGGCACCTAATATAGACACCTTGGGTTTTTTTTAAGATGGATAAGGTTGGGTATTATTTTCTTGGGAGTTTGGAAAGGGGTAAGTCTAAGGAATGGATGCCTTAGTCTTCCCTTTATCCTTCTGTTGGGCCCAAGATTAGGTAATCATGTGAATAGTGTGGATAAGAGGGTTCTCTATATTATATGGTTACTTTGGTTTATCTTCTTCAATTTTGGGTGAGATCAAAGATCAGATGGGTTGAGTCAGTGGTGAATTAGAAATGGAGATGAAGGAGGTTTGTCTGATAATAAATTATCATCTTCATATAAGTTGTGAACAAGCACTTGGAGAGCTTTAGAATTATTGATGCCATGTATTGGTGCCCTATTATATGCACATATAGAGTTATCATTAAACCAAGAGGGTTTGGTAAATGAAGGATCAAATTGTTTAATGGGTGTTAAGATCAGGGAAGAAGTTTTCAATAACTACTAGAGAATGGTTAAGTAATATTTGGCTAAAGGTGGTAGATATTTAGTGGTTTTTGCTTTAGGTGTTCAAGTGGGAGGTTGTGTGGATGTAGGTTTGGTGGTAGGTGTCTTCGATAAAGTGGTATCCTTGGTTGATGGTTTTTGTTTAAGCATGATGATTGATGGGCTGGTGGCAGAAGAGGTCAAGGTAGGTAACTTATGAATTGTTGGTGTAGTGGGGAAAGGTGCTCTAGAAATAAAGTATGAAGGTGTGACCAATAAAGATGGTGGATTTTTGGTAAAAATGATGGAATTTTTGTTTAAGAAAGAGGGATGGGGACCCAGAATGGAGGACAAGGTTGAGGGAGGTAAAATTCAGGGTTATGGGCCCTTTGGTGATTTTACCTCTTTGGTTGTTTGAGTTGTTGGTTCTGGAGGGGATTTGGTCACTTTAGTTGTCTTGATGTGTTTAGGTTTTTTAGGGTCAATAAATTTGGAGGATGTTTTTGTTGGTTGCATAGAGGTTATATTTGGTTTATAAGGGCTAGGTTGGTTTTCCAAAAAATGGGTTAGAATTTCTAGTTTGGTTCCCTTACCTTTATCTTGACCTCTGATAGAAGATTTTGCAATTAGAGGTTGGGTGGATGGAGACATCTTTTCTTGTGAGATAGATTCCAAAGAGGGGGTGGATTGTTATACGATAGGGGAGATAGGTGTGGTATCCTCCAATGGAGGTGTGGATATAGTTTATTCATTTGTTTGGGTGTCCAAAGGAATAGAAGGCAATCTTTTTTCTTCCATTAGGGAATGGGAAAAGAAGCAGTTGAGGTAACATTTCCTTCATCAATGGGTTCATTAGTAACCACATTAATAGTATGTGCCTCATGAGATGGTTTAGGTTTATTTTCATGATGAGGGGGTAGAAGAAGCATGATTAGGGAAATGCTTATAGAATATGTCATGGGCTTGATTTGGTGGTGCATTAGGATTATCCAATGTGAGATCTCCCTTGTCCATGAAGGATTAGATAAGTTATTTAAAGGTATTATAGCTATTGATGTCATGCATTATGACTAAGTGAAAATCATAATAGTATTCTCATTATACCAATTGGGCATGAGGTGAGAAGTATCAAACTATTGGGGTGGTTTAATTGGTGGAAGTTGGATGATTTTGGCTTTTAGTAACTTTTCCAAAATAGAAAGATAAGGCTCCCCAAGTGGAGTTAATGGTTTATAGTTATTCCAAGTTTGGTTCCTTTGGTTTCAATTTGGATAGTTGAAGGGGTTGGAGGTTTGGTTCCTTAGGTTTTATTGGCTGGTAGATGACGGAGGTGTAGCTTTGAGAACAATAGCATTGGTGGTGGATTTGCTCTTAGAATTAGTATTGGTTGGGTTGTTTAGTTTGGAAGAAGAGGGCTCATTGGGTTTGTAAGTTGGGTTCTTGTTCTTCAACTTTAATCTTCCCTCATCAATGGATCTATTTTCTAGTTTGTGAGCCATGGTAAAAGCTTCCTCGAATGTTTGGAAGCTTTGGACACACAATGTGGATGAAATGTGTTTTGTACATGCTTAGGTGAAGATATATATAAGCTCAAGTTGAGGCAATGAAAAGGAAAGTTGGTTAATTAGGCTCTTCCAATGAGCCAAAAAATAAACAATAGATTCATCTTCAAATTACCGAATGGAGTAGAGGTCGATAATAGAAAATTTATTGGATATATTGATCGAAAAGTGATCCAAAAATGTTTGGATAGTTGGGTGAAGGAGAAGATGGAGTGTTTTGGGATGGCACTATACCAATATAATTCTGATCCAGATAAGGACATATGAAAGGTATGGAGGAGAAGAACATCATCATGGGTAATCAAGTAACATGCATGCCTAAATTCTCTTAAATGGTGTTGGGGGTCCTCCTTGCTTTGAAATTTAGAGAATTTTGGTAATTATCATTATGGAGGATATGGTCAGAGAGGGATATATGGATGGATGGGTTCATTGAAAATTTGGTCATAATAGATAAGGTTATGTGATCCTGAGATGGATGACTCAAGGGTAGTCATTTTTTCCATTTTCATCTTGACCAATTCCATTTGGGGTTATTGGGTTGGATAGGTATATGACACATTTTATTGGGGTTGGGTGACATGGGAATAACTAGTGGATGGTTAGGGTGGTGTCAAGTGTATGTGTGAGGTCACGTAATATTGGGTAGAAGGTGAAGGTATATATACTTGTATGTTAGGAATATATTGATAAGATGTCATGGGTATGTGTTGGAGGGTTGAGGTTGAGGGGCTTATGTTTGGCATCGAAGTCATTAGTGGGTTAGTTGGTTGAAGGTGGGTAATGACCAAAGTGCATATAGGGTAAGTGTTTATGGTATGGAGAATACTAAGTTTTGAAAGGGGGTTGAGTTTGGTATATTGGTTAAGTTGAAGGGACTGGTAGAAATGGGTGTGGAAGACATTGCACCAACAAAAGGGCTAGAAGTGATAAAGGGTAAAGTTGAACCAATGTTAGAGGTATTGGTTAGGGTAATAGGTGTTTGGGTGGTGGTGGTAGATGGACCAATGGTAGAAGATGAAGCTTGACTAACAGAATGGTGGGATGATACAACACCAACCATGAGGTGGTGTGGCATACCATAGAGTGGATCTATGGGAGGAAATGAAGCCATCAAAGTACGATAGGCTAAGGTGTTAAGATAGTGTTGTAAAGCAACTAGATTATTGTCCAAAAAGGTGGCAAAATATGAATCACCTTTAGGAATTATTATAGGCACCATAGGTGGGGGATAATTGTGTCTTGAAGCATGGGGTGATCTATCAACATCTGAAGTATAATCCATGGATGAGGATGAAGAAGAAAATGGTGGTGGGTTTTTTTGGTTTGTCATTTGTTGTCTGGTTAAGACCATATAAGAAATTTATAAATGGATAATGAACCTCTTTCCTCACATAATGAGCAAACAAATAAAAACCCAAATAAAAAAAGGCACACACTAAAAGCACAATTAATCCTAGGATTTATTTTAAATCACTTTTGGCTTATGCCTTAAAGAATGTGAAAGGGAAAATCAGCTTGAATAGGTCCTAAACAAGGTAGTCTATATTTGGTTTCAAGTTGTGTTTAGGAACTCAATAAGAAGTTTGTATTAGATCAAGTACATGGCTATACCCAATATATACTGATTACCAGAGTTTATACTCAACTAGAGAGCTGAATTGGTTATTCCCTTGGTGATTAAATCCAAGTACGATAATCGAGGAAGGGTAAGGTGATCTGCTAGGTGATGAAATCCTAGGTGGACCTTGTCTCAATTAAGTTTTATGTTTTTTTTATGAAAGTGGTTTGGTTGTGTAATGTTTTTTCACTACGGTTAATTTATTTTGCCTCTAATTAATCTAGGTGAACTAATTAAGTAAGCAAGCAAACAATGTATGTAGTTAATTTTAACCCAAAGGAAAAATTTCTTTGATTTATTTTTATGAAAACAAGAACAAATAAAATTCACCTAAATGAAACATGAATATGAAATATAATAATCCTAGGATGAATACTCTTTTCATTTTTAAAAATTCAAGAAAAAAATTTAAAAATTTCTACTTTTTTATTTTTTCCTAGATTTTCTAAATAAAAGAAGCTAAACTTACATTTTGAAAGAGATGAATGATTAATTTTCAAAAATGAAATAACATCTAATTTTAATTTTAATAATTAAACTAAATGTCCTAAAAAAACTCAAGGGTCCCACCAAGTGTGCCAAAATTTTCTCTCAATTTTTTTGCTTTTCTTAGTTTCTTTTGAAAAGAAAGAAACTAGGAATAAGGTGTGTAGAAAACCCTGTTCAATGTGCACACGTTGGATCCAAGTTATTATGGAGAGATCCTATTTGAATTTTGAGGATGACATACAAATAATATAACACTAAAATAAATTTATTTTTTAGACAAGTAGATGGGTGGATTGCCTAGCGTTAGCTAGATCCTAGAAGTAAAAGCTTTCTAGGAGGCTGCCAATCCACCTGCTTTTAAATACTTAAGTGGTAATGATAAAATAAATATATTTGCCTTATATGAATATAAAAATGAATTTAAATAAAACAAATAACACCAAATTAATCAATAAAACTAAATATTTTTCTTAGATGGCTAAAATAAAGCAACTAGTTTAAATAATGCTAATGCTGAAAATTGGCTAAAATAAAGTTATGGTTTTTGGTTTGGATTGGTTTGATAAAGGTCAAAAGAGTGATTTGGTTGGGGTTGGAAATGGGTTGATATGGTGAAGGGTATTTTTTTAAATAAAACAAGAGGGATAAATGGTCGAAATAAGGCCAAAAAGTCAAAGGGGAAAATGGTCCAAAACGAGGCCAAGAAGGCAAAGGGGCAAATGGTCAAAAATGAGGCCAACAAGGCAAAGGGCCAAATGGTAAAAATGAGGCCAAGAAAGAAAAGGGATAAATGGTAATCAATAATACAAATGGGATATAGATAAGAGGATAAAATGATAAGAGGGTGATGAAGGAAACAAGTGAATGAAGAAAGCCAAAGGGAAATGAATACATAAATTAAGATAACTAAACAACAATATTACCTCAATAGTTGAAGATGCTTTTTGATGAAGATTGGCTTGTTGATAGTTGATGAAGAATTGAAGTAATTTTGGTAGATTTTTATTTCTTGATATCCTTCTCTTCAAGATGATGACCTCCTTGATGATACCTCCAAACCTGCAACACAAATGTTAATAATAAAATACTAACTTCCAAATTAACCTTGGGTGAAGGAGAGGGGGGGTATTTATAGCATTTGATGTGAAGAAACATGCCAAAATATATGAACATCAAAACAATTCAAATTTATATAAGTGGGATCATGAATGATTCAAGGATGGGGCTGGTGGGGATTCCCACTTTGATCATATGTCTCTCATTTGGGGTTGGTGTGTCTCCCACCTTGCACATGAGTCCAATTTTGAATGGGAATCATGCACATGGGTTTAAATGAGACCAAATATTTCTCCCCGCAATTTCTTGATTTCACACAAGCACTTAAAGGGGTAAAACACCAAATGTGGCACCATTTTCTATGTGGGGTATGAAAATTCCAAGGTGAGGTTGTGAAAGATTCCCATTTGGATTGAGAAGTCTCCCATTTCAATTAAGAAGTCAAGTGGGTGCCCTTTATCTTTCCCAAAGTCTTAAAGAGGTAGGTATATATTTTAAAGTTTAATTTCATGTGTAAAAGACAAAATACATGTTGAATAATGACCCCTTAAGGGGAAATTCACCATATTTCAAGGGGGGAACTTTGTGATGCTAAAATGAGGTCATTAGGCACTTTGAGAAAGGGTCCCAAGTGGGGTATGGTGTCACACATTAAGCCATGTCATTTCTAAGCTATATTACTTTCCACATCACCTCAAAATCACATGCCATGTCACTTTCCATGTCATCATGAATAGTGATAGTGGGGCCCACAGTGAATAGTGATGATGAATAGTACTTTCAAATAGTGATTTTGAATGATATTATGTGACTAGGAGAATAATGATTTGGTTGGGTTAAGTGGGGTTTTGGGAAGGTTTAAAATTTTTTAGGGGGTCTCAATCATTTAGTCATCAAAAACTGTAAATGTGCAATTTTATGGTGTCTATAGGAGGGAAGATCAATGGTCCAAATTTAAATTTGGGACCTTGAGATCAAGGGCTACAAAATTTACATGCAATTTTTAATTCTATATAAATATCTAGAATTAGAAAATTCTACAAAAAGGGGCTAGATTATAGAGAGTTCTAGATTTATAAAGTTCTAGAACACTCTTTAGGTTTTAATGATGATTTAGGGGAGTTTAGATGGGGATTAGAGAGGGATTAGGTGACTAGGTGTGCATGAAAGCCTTGGGGGTAGGCTAGTAGGTGCTTAGCTAGGGTTATGGGAATTCAAAATTCCCCTATAATGGATAGTTAGAATTAAATTAGGATAATGGGAGATTAAGATAGAATTAATGAGGGAATGGGATAAATAAGATTAGTGAATGAAGGATTATGGAAAGGAGATATTAGATATATGGTTAGAAATAGGATAAATTAATGGGATAAAATAAGTTTAGAAAAATTAGTGTTGGCTAATAAGAATATTAGTTGACTGTAATGGAGCAAGTGATTTTAAGTGTGTGTGTGTGGGTCCTCAAAAAAACTCCTAGAGCTTGGTGACCAAGATGGATACCTTTCTTATTTTGGTTGGGTTTACTAGATGCCATTTTGATTTGAATGTATACATTTTATAATAGGATGACTCACTGTTGATTCAGGTTCACCATGTGGATGACCTATTGATCACAAGAAATTCCTCATCCACTATTACAAGAGTGAAAAGTTATTTTTATAATAGGTTATGAGTTACCAACTTAGGCTTGATTCATTATTTCCTTGGGATTAAAATTTATCAGTTTAAATCTTGGATCACTATTGCATAGTCCAAGTATGTTATTGATTTACTTGCATGGTTTAACATGGTTTACTATAATATAAATTCAAATCCCTTTCCATATAGTGTGAAGCTTGATGATGATATTTCATATCCTTTGATTGATGTTACCTTGCATTGACAACTTGTTGGCAATATCTTCTCTCTTACACACACTAGACTAAACATTTCATATGAAGTGGGCATGGTGTCTAGATTTATACAGGAGCTAAATGAGTTACACTTGAAAGTATCTAAGTGTATTCTCTACTACATTCAGGGTACTCATGGTTTTATAATTCATTATGAATAAGGAATTGATGTTGTTTTTATTATGTTTATAGATTCATATTGGGCTAACAATACTCAAAATCATAAGTCTACTTTAGGCTAAGGTTTTTAACTTGGTTCAAAACCAATTAGTTGTTCAAGAAAGAATCATAATGTTATTTATTTAAATTCTTTAGAATTAGAATATAGAGGAGCTGATAATACTTAAAATAAGGTTATATAGCTTTAGAGGATTCTCATCATGTTTGGTATCTAGTTTTGATGACCAACAATCATCTTTTGTCACAACCAAAGCATAACCAAAATTTGTAGAAATTTGGTAATCCATCAATGGACCAATCATATGTATATTCCCATGAATTTCATTTGGAAGCTTATTAATGAGTAAGTCATTGATCTTCATTACATCCAGACTATAGATAAAATTATAGATATATTCACCAAACCCATCACTAAGAGTAAGTATCCTCATTTTTAGGCTCTTCTTGGGGTTCAGATGACTCAGTCATCCTCCTCTTAGGGGGGTTTTATATGTCATCCTTATTGCTAGGGTCCAATTCTACCACTCACCTAAGCTACACTTAAGGAGGGTGTTATTGTAGATTTTTATTTCATTTAATGGTTTTTCCCTAAACATGTTTTTAGGCTTACTTAGGTGTAATGTTAGGTCATTGGGGAAAATAATTTCACATTCATGAGGATGTATGATCATGTTTATATTCCAAATATATATGTAACTTTCCTAATTCCTTTCTGGTTAATGCAATTATAATGATGGTATTATTAATAATTGAATTTTTTGATTGGTGAATACTTAATTCTTCTATATCATGTATGATTTCCATTCTATAATAGGTATCTCTTATGCATAATTTATTTTTGTAATGAGATTTGTGCTTCATGTCTACTCAAAACTTGATCATTTATTATGACCTAATATAATAAAAATTGGACTATAACCAATGGATGTTGATTTGAAACAATGCAATTTTAAGTCAAAAGAGGATTACTTGAAGAGGAATTAGAAGGAGAAATTGTATGACCTAGAATGGTGACCTATGGATGTTGAGGAACAACAATGATATTTTGAGTTAGAAGGAAGACACTAGGATATGAAGGGGGTGATATTATAATATAAGGGGTAACACCCTAAGGTGCGTTACAAGATTAACATGGATTAATTTTAATAGTGGGTACATAATTACTATTAGTATGAACCACAACATTATTTTAGTCATTAGAGACATTATGGTAGCCAATCTTACTAGTTTGGGAATCCTGACCTTAATTATAGTTGTTTTGATTATATTTCTAACCTTGATTTTGATTTTAATTATTTAATTGATGGTTATTATTTTGTTAATACTGGTTATCAGAATTGTACTTCAAAAATTGGTCTTTATAGATACCCATATTTTGATCTACACACACATGTTTTCCATCACAATGTTTTCATACTCAATCAAGTCTTGGATGAAGTGTTTGAGTTTATTACACCTATAAATTCTATGCCATTTAACCCAATGGTAATCATAATATTAATTATCTCTATACCATATGGTTTTGGGTCAGTATTTTTCAAATGGCTTTTTATTTGGCTAAACGACCATATTTCCTATAACCAATTTTTGAAATACTGCCTCTATAGACTTACCAAGGCTAGATAGTAATCTCCTTTGGTATTGATTCCTTTGTGAAGGTTATATTTCAATGTAATAGATTGATTATGGGGAGTATTTTAGACATCGATGGCTACACAATTTACATGTCTTGTTTTAATTACTCCATTTCCTAAAACATTCTTATTTCCAAGGAATACTTTGGGATTATTAGATGTTCTTATGAGAGGGCATAATATTATGCCTAATTCTTAGAATAAATATTTACTAGGCCTTTTTATATAAGTGCCTTTTCCACTTATACATCCTTATCTATAATCTCTTCAAATGTATCAACATAATGAAGTCTCATATTATGAGTGTCTTCTGAATTTAATTTGGAAGTGAAGATATTTACTAGTTACTTTTCTATACTAGGAAAATTTCTCCATCATTTTAGGTATGCAAAAAAAATTTACCCACTATGTTATTTAGTATTACATAATTCAACCATGCTTAACTGGTGTTCTATGTTATAGGATAAGTGTTTAACAAATTTTTCAACAAATAATCAAAGGTACAAATAAATTCCTTTGGTAAGTGAAGAAACCACTCCAAGGCTTATCCACCCAAGATACATGGAATTAAGTAAATCAAATAAATGATGTTATAGGATACTTCTCGAGATGCCATAAATAATCCCTTTAAATTTTATCTAGGATCACTCATTCCCTTATATTTGTCAAATTCAAATGCCTCAATGTGAGACAAGAAAGGTACTTGAAGGAAAATAATGTCAAATGGATATGAGCATATCTCATCATAGTTTTACTATTCACCTTGATTGTCTACTTGAAGTCCTAAAAATAACATCTTTTATCTCTTGAAATTCCTAGAGAGTAAGAGCATTCTAGGATAGAGGAGGGCATTTTGTCAAATATTTGAAGGGGTATTAACTTTATTTATATCAATAGGTGGATTAGGATTAAAATAAGTTTGAATGGGTGTGACTTGGGCTAAGTTGTTGGGGTTGTTCACCCTATGACCAAGATTAAATTATTGATAGAGTAATTATTGTTTACTAGTATTGGGAACTATATTAGCGATGCATTATTGAGTTGGATGAATTTATTGTCGATATGGGTGAATTTATTACTGCAAGATAGGGAATTATCATGAAGGGATTTGATATTAGAAGGGGACTTATTTTTGATCAATGGGAACTTGTATTTGACTAGAATAAACATATTGAAAATTAATGGGGACATATTGGGAATTGATTATAACTTATTTGGGTGGGTGATTTACAACTTGATATTGTAGATTGGTCATGATTTGTTGTGGTGGTGAATTATTGGTAACCTATTTTTACATATTAGAAGGGATATAATAGGAAATAGAAAGGATTTATTGTGAATGAGAAGGTATTTTTTCAGAATTAGAGGGCACTTGATGCAAATTAGAAAGTACTTGTTATTGTGTATTTTTATAAACTTGTATAAATATATCCATTAGAGGTGTTTTCTTAAGATTTATGAATGGATATATGCTTTTTGGAGGATTAACTAATGAATCTTGTTGTTGCTGGTCAAGGGGTGCAAAATGATCTTCAGATGGGGGATTGTTAAAAGAAGTAGAAGTTAGATAAATATCTAAATAAGCTAAAATTTTATTAGTTTACTATAATTTTGGCATAAAAATTTGGCTAATTTCATAGGGGTTGACAAGTTTTAATTTCCATTTAGATTATTCTATATTATGGCTAGAAGTTTATATAAGGGATTGATCATGAGTGGAAGTTATCTCTAGAGGTATCTCTTATATTTAAACATGGCTACATAACTCTTCTATTTTGAGGGGCACACCCTTGTATTCAAGTTTTTGTACCTCATCCTATGGGTTCTAATTATTTCTAAAATATCTAAATGGATCATAAGATCACTTGTCATCAAGAGCAGGGTTGTAAGAAGCCCCATTTTGTGTATAATTAGGCATTTTTGGATTGATAATGTTTGACTTGTATCAAAGTTAGATGTTAAAATTAATTGTAATTAAATGTGTATAAAGGACTTTGCCTATCAATTTGAAGTTAACATTCATATTCAAAATTTTTTTATTTGAATCAACTTGTAACCTGATGTGATATTGGAATGCCTCTTGGTCTAATTAGAACATTTGATTAGGATAATCAATGTAAATCCAAATTGGAGTGTTGATATCAAAGTGGTATAATGTTGTATTCAATATATTTTTCAAATTTAACAAAGTTGTGTAATGTTAAAAATGTCTTGTAAACACAAGTTTGCTTATAAAGAAAGTTTTGAAAATTTGAACACTTGATATTCAACTTTGAAAACACTTAAATTTTGGCTTGTTTTTTGAATTGGACTTCAATTATTGACTTAAGAAGTTTATTTTAAACTTGATTTGACCTTTTTTCCTTAAAATTTGGAAATTTGACTTTGATTTTAGATTTCAATTTGGTTTTGAATTGAATTGAGATGTTAGACTTGATTGAAATATTTTGATGGTTGATTTGTAATTATGAAAGTATCTACCTTTGAATTTTGTAAATTTTTGACTTGATTTAAAATTTAACCTTAATTGATCTTTGAATTTGATTCAAGTCAATTTATAATTTTGAAATTTTTTGACTTTAGTTGATTCGGAATAGTTGATTTGGAATACTTGACTTTAGAAGAATGTTTGACATTGGAAATTTCATTTGATTTGAAATATTTGACTTGGAAGGTTGAATTTAATTGAATTTGACTTTCTTTGACTTTGGCTTGGATGAGTTGAATTTTATTAGAAACATTTGACTACTTTAGGGAATTAAAATGATTTAGATTTAAATTAAAATTGCAATTGTTTAGAAATGAATTTGATTTGTATTTGAACTAGACTTGGATTTGAATTTTGGATTTAATTTTAAATGGATAGCATTATGGCACAACACAAACATGGTACACTTATAGTTGGACAACATAACATTAGGACATGATATAATGGTTTATAATTTAGGTAGAGTAATGCCTTATCATACAAATGTGTAATGACAAACTATTGGAATTAGTATAGTATTGATTTATTTGATGTGCAAGGTATGTGACACAAAATGGGTATGAGACAACAAAAAATTGACAACACACATTCATGACTATAGAACACCTCTCTACATCATAACAAGCAAGAATAGGTTAATTTATTAACCCTAAATTTAAGGGTATGTCATGAGATATTGGGGGAGGTTGGTTTACCTCTCATTTAAAATTGTTTATAGCCAAAAAGTCTTAATATAAAATTTTGACAAGGTGTTTTTAAATGGTTCCCAATATACTTCAAGTTACATGGGGCTTAAAATATATCAAATAATATAAAATATCAAGTAATTTGAGGGAGGGATTATCCCATTGTGACCACATCAGTCATGATATCTCAGTGAAATGATACAAAAAATTTAGAATTTGAGGGTGATGTCTAATAGCTTCACATCAATGATAAACTCCTTGATTTAAAAGAAACCCTTTATGTCTAATTTTTCCATGCTTTAGTGAAAACTACCCTCAATTTATATCCCCAATCAAATGTACGAGGTTGGTACATATGTTGGTAGATGAAATCCTAATAGTCATGACCTATGGACTCGATGATGGTGATGAAATCCAACTCATCTACCTAAAATAAAAATGGATCTTTTGTTATTTCTTATCTTTAGGATCCCACAAGGGGGCAAGAGGAGAGCCTACTTTAGTTATGATTTAGGAAAAGATAACTAGTAACCTACATTATTTTGGTCACCCAAGGTCCTACAAGTGGGCAAGGGGAGAACATACACATGATATATTACCCACAAATAAATAATCAATAAAAACACATAATCATTGAAAACACAAGTATTTTTAGAACAACAAAACTTAAATGTTGGTTATTTTGTGCACCAAAATAAAGTGTTTCTATAAAGTGTTTATCTTGGAAAATAACTAATTATTTGACCAAAGAACTTGAAATAAATATATTAGAGATTGAAATGTCATCTTTTAATGTCAATTGAAGTTACATTAATGTTTGTTTTAGCCTCGAGAACTTAAAATAATGTGAACCCATTATTTGGTAGATTAATCCCACCATATAACAAGGTAATCTTATCGATATGGATACATAGAAAATAGAAAACAAAAATTTGGTGATTCCACTGATTAACAAGGTGACACTTCTATAGCAAGGAAATCACACCAATTTCTTGCATGATATCATTATTTTTATAAAAAAGATAGTAAAAAATAAAAT
>JARHVA010000198.1:5695000-5805000 GCA_037957365.1 Torreya grandis
GGTGGTAGGCTACAAGCTTCTTCTTACAGACCTATTGGGAATAATCATGCCTCAAATTTTGATGGCAAAATAATTTTCCCTAATCAAGTTTCTCCTTTAGTTGTGCATACTACACAAGTAGTGGATTCTCTAGTTGATATGCCACCCTCAACTCCACCATCACAAACCTCTCCTAGGGTGAATATTCTAGAGGAAAAATGGAGTTTGGTCACCTTAGATTGTAAATCAATGTTCTAGTGCTCTCACAATCCCTCTCCATCTCTTGAGGAGGAGGAATATATGGCTTATAAAAGATAACCATTTAAAATGAATGATTTTATGCCCAAAAAACTTATGTTTGATCATTTTAATACACTTGAAGATTTTAAAGAGGAGAATGACATGCACCTTGATAGTTCCCAATGATTCTTTACTCTTGGAATGTTTGTGGCCTTAACTAATTCTATATGTAAGTAAGCAATCAAAAATAATTGTTAGTTTTTAGAAATATGAAAATTATCTACTTGAAAGAGGTTAAGATTTCTAGATTCTTACTATAGAATGTAACACTAATAATTTGTCCTAGATCCATATGTTAGGTTACTGGGCATGAAGTTGGGCATGGTGGAGCAATCACATTTTTAGGTCAAGAGTTTTCTCAGAATATAATTTACTGAGATTTGAACCCCATCCACCTGGTGGTGTGAACCCTTTTTTAATTTAATAACCATATCATTGGGTTGGTTAAACTATATACCTCCAATGATTCTATAGAATGGGATTCTCTATGGAGGTGGTTGGCTGACTCACTTCATAGTGCACATTAGATCCTCTGTGGTGATTTCAACATGGTAGAATCAGTTGAGGATAAAGGACACCTTAGAAAGTAGTGGTGTGTTAGTGAACATGAAGTTTGGTTTTATATGTGAAATAAAATTGGGGTTTTTCATCCCAATCACCACTAGACAGAAAATATTTCCACCCCTAGTTCACTTGGTCCAATTTTTGATAGGGAAAATATAGGGTGCTTCAGTATCTTGATTGAGCCTCACTAACTAAACAAGATATTTTCATTTTTACCCTAGTACATGATAGAATAATATTGTTCATCCTTGATACTTTTTTATTATATCATCACCCTATCTAATTTAATATTGAGTAGATCATGCCTCAAATAGAGCCTACCTCCACTCAATTTTATCTTAATACTACTCACCTCAAACATGAAAGAATAATGGGGCATATTGTCAGAATCTGGAACCTAGGTCCCTAGTCAGAGGGGGATACTAGATGGATCTAGTGGTGGTTGGATGCTCTTGCTCCCACTTATACTTTTATTTAGATCTATGACAAACAAGTGGCCTCTTTCAGACAACATTTGCATAATGCTACAAATGTGAATATCTCTAGGTTTCATAGGAACTAGACTTGTCTCCTTTCAATGTTCAACTTAAAAATCAAGTGGTACATTGGAGACATAAGATTCAAGTTGATAATGTTTAAAAGGCAAGAGTATCTCAAATCAGAGATTGTATACACTGGTTTAAATTAGGAGATAAAGTCTTTAGGGAATTTTTTACCTTTCTCTACTCTAGGAGAACTAATGATAGAATTAAAGCTATCAAGGAAGGAAATGCTAAGCTTACCAAAATTCCTAACATTATGTAATTTTTTTTCATCATTAACATGGGATATTCTTAGAATAAGCTTCCTTTCTTGAATATGAGGTGATTCTTCATCAATGGCTCTAGGTGGTACCATTCAAAGTTTCCAATTTGCAAAGAATTGCTTGTGATAGGCCATTATCTCTTAGTGATATCCATGAGGATGTTAATAAAATACCAGTTGATAAAAATATAGGAATTTATAGCTTGCCGTGTGAGTTATACCAGACCTTTTGGGATACTATTGACCTTGATCTTCATAGGGTCTCTTTTGATATTATTTTAACCAGCTTTTTAGGAGCACTTATAAATCAGGGTAATATTAAATTTATTCCCAAGGTTATTGATCCTAAAAGTATCACCAATTGGAGGCCTATTAATTTTCTCAATGTCTTCTACAATATTATTTGTAAGGATTTAGCCCTCAAGGTCAAACACATTCTCCATTTAATTATCAAGAATGAAAAAACTGGCTTTATTTAGAATAAATTCATTTTGGATAATGTCATTGCCATTTGGGAAGGTACATGGAATGGAATTGGATACCCAATAAAAATTATCTATTTTTCAAGATTTATTTTGATAAATACTATGATCATATTGAGTGGCCCTTCATTCTAGCCATGTTGTAGACCCTTGGTTTTGGTCCCAAATTTATTCAAAGTGTTAATATGCTCTTTTAGGATGTTGGGGATTATATTACAATCAACAAAACCCAATCTTATTGATTTGAAATTCATCATTATATCTTCTAGGTATGATCTTTATCCCCTTATTTATATGTGATAGTAGCAAAAGGCTTTAGATACCTCCTAGCTAACTACACTACCAAGGGTTGGTGAAAGGCATTTCCCTTCATTAGACTGATAGACAAATTTTAAATGGCTAATTTATATATGACTCTTTTATCAATCTTAAATAGGAAAAAGATTCAGTTAAGAATGCCATGGAATGTCTCCATATTTCTTGTTTGGATTCAATCTCCTCTATCCAATGGAGAAAGACTCAATGTTATCATTAGTTTCTAGCTCCCAAACCTCCTTGGCTGGAGGGATATCAATGAAAATGGATTATTCCATGGGTGAAATTTAATTGTATTGGCATATTGTTTGATTTTTAGGCTTTTCCCTTTGAACTATGGTCTTATGTGGTGCATATAGCTGAAAAAAATATTTTGGGATCACCAAGCCTTTATCTCTTGCTAGCAACTTTTAGATTTGTTCTTAAATTTTGGCATATACTCATGTTCATTATTATTCCTATTGGGCCCCTTCTAATTTCACTTATAAAAACTAATAAATTTTATATGGGCTATCTCCAAGGGTCACAAGGTCTTCCATAGAATTCCATAAAACATATGTTGCCTATCCAAGGAAGCTAGTGGTCTACATCTCTTAGACATTACAATTCAAGGCCTTGCTCTTAGTGTCAAATGGATTATTAGAGGTATTATTAGGGATGAAGCCTAAAATATTATTATATGCCATTGTATTTATTAGTGGATTTCATATGGTAGAAAGGATTGCCGATAAGGCCAAGAAATTCAATCCTTTCTTGTAACCCCCATGCCAATTAAAATTAAGGGTATATTTGTGGTTCAAATCCTATGGAAAGCATGGGAGAAGCTTAAGCCTCATCTTAATTAGGTAGATGAGGGTTCCAAGAATGGCCTTTACATTAACTTCTAGTCTCTTTGGTGGTTGACATTCTTAAATTTTTAGAGTGTTCTCTTTTCCTTAGTCCCTTGGGTTAAAGGGTTAAGGATTTTCATAAAAGGTGTGAAATTTATTAGTGATTATGTTTTACAAGAAAAATCAGGACTGGCTCACTTGGTAGTAACTTCAAAATAAATTTCACTCAAATAACTTAGATGAAAAGGCTAAAGAAAAAATTAAAGGCTCTATACCTAATGAGTATTTGCACAAAATAGCGGTCAACTCCCTTATTCCTTAGTGGAAGGTTTGGAATTGTCTTATGGCCAACCCCTTCACCTAGTATTCTCCTTGGTTAGGTTATAATTTGTTATCCCCTCAACATATTCTAGATGAAATGCTCAACCTTATATGGAATATATTATCTAGACATGGGGTTTAGACCAAATTCTTTACCATTGTGTGGATTACTATCATTGAGTTCTAAAAAACTCATTTATTATGATGTCTCTGTTATCAAGGCTTGCATGTGGGTGATCAACTAAAGAATCTGGGAGTCTTAAACCCCATCTACCTAGCTTATCAGTAATTGGAGACTTTTAATCACATTTTTTGGTTTTTCTCTCATGCATAATTTACATGGCACTAGATTCATTCCCTTTTTGAGCCCTTCTCACCTGGAATCTCAAGTGGAAAATGGCTCTCTTGGGGGACTTAGATCTATTGCTTATAAAATACATCATATTTTGGAAGATATTTTGAGTTGAAATTTTATTTAAAATATATAAAGCTATAAATTATGTTTTATTTAATCATGAAGAGCTATAACGTAGTTTTTATATTACTAACAAAATTACTATTTTATCTAATGTTACTCTTCAAATTCAAAGCCAAACTAAAAAAGTCTACCTAGAACTTAACCATCTCTAGAATTATCAATATAAAGGTTCATGCGGTCTTGAAAGAAACTTCAAGACTGGTCCCACCGGGCGTGCCAAAAAACTATTAAATGCTTAAAATTGTGCTTGATTCTAATTGACAACAATGGGAAGTTTCAAGTTGTGGGATATTGCAGCTTGAAACAACGTCCAAATTTTAGAGAAGCTAGTCTCTTCTTTTGTATCAAGTGTTGGGGTAAAAGGGATAGGAAATTAAACAAAAATGCAAATGCAGGAATTGAAACCTAACTATGGAAATGTGCCTGAGTGTAATCCTGATCCTAACTTGAGCACAGTGAGACTATATATATGATTCAATTACATTTAAGAGCAAATAAGTGCATGATCAATATAAAAGATGAAAACAATAGAAATAGAGGCTCACAATAGAGGTTTCTTTTGCTGAGATACAGAAAATGTCAACAAAAGCATATGGTTCAATCTTCTTATAAGAATCTTCCAATCACATAAGAGGCACAGAACACGTACAGTTATGTAAAACTTCTGACTCAAGAAAATCAGACAAAAGCAAATGACATTCCTAATCACAACTCTAGAAAATCCACAGTTTAGACTACTTTTGCAAATGATAGATAATATCAACCAAGGCATATAGTTTAATCTTATTAATTCTTTAAGCCACATAAAAGGCACAAAAACATGTATAGTTACATCAAATCTACAACTCAAGAAAATGAGACAAAAGCAAATGATATTACTTAGTCAAAACTCTAGAAAGTCTAAACTATAAAATCCCCCTTTTACAATCAATATCTCTCCTTTTATAGCCTCAGATGTCTCATTCCATCATCCCTTTTCCCATGTAATTCTACTCACCCTTAACTCATAGGGGACAAATAGATGGCACTTTCAATGCCTTGGATGTATCTTGGTCTTATCAGGAAGGGCCATGCTGGAGCGAGATGGCTGCCCTGACTGTGGCATGTTGATTCATGTTTAGTACCTCCTTCTATGCCTAAATTTCACGTTCCATCACTTGCTTAGCCACTTAACTATCCATTTTGCCTCCACCTACAAGGAACAAATAGACGGCCCTTTTAATGTTTGTAGGCCCTAAGAATCTACTCAGTGAACTATTCCATCTACCATAAATAACTCCCACTGAGTTCCCTTCCATCTCACTTTGTGGCAACAGATACACAAAACATTCTGTTCTATTGAAATGGAAGAAGACACTTAGTCAATTTCTTGAAATTCTCCTTATTGCTTAGAAGGCACTGGAGAATGACACTTGGCACTTTTTGCTTGATTTACCAAGGACATGTGGCTCTCTCTGCTTCTCTTTAGCTATGCTTTAGAATTATTCAAGACATATACTAGGCTCCCACAGATGGTGACACTTGGTAGCTTTTGCAAACCTTTGAAATAAAACTTGGGACCCACCATAATCTCTATTCAACAATGAAGCTTGAATATGATCTCTCAGAAGTTGACCCATGGCGGCTTTCGCTATTCTCAAGAAGATACATGGCATCTTCCACTTCTCCTTCTAGGGGTATGTGGCATCTTCCACTTCCTTTGGGAATGGAGTAGAAAGGGGCTTGGAAAGTGACACTTGGTGACCTCTGCTGCTCTTTAGCACTCAAACAAATTTAAATAACACCTTTTTACCTTTTGGAAAGGTACTTGACCCCTTTGGTTTTTGGGACACTCCCTGAACTGCCCAATGAACCAAAATGGTTCAACGATTCAACATTGCATGCCATTTACATGTTATTTGAGGTATTGAACCAAAAACATTGAACTAAGGCATTGAATTGACTGTCTCTCAGATGTTGACACATGGTGTGATCTATTTAGCTACTATTAGATATGTGGCACATTCTACAGCCCTCCTAAAATTTATGAAAAGTTTCTCGAATGATTCCAATTGGCCGGCTCCATGTTTCAAAAAATTGACACTTGGCAGCTTCCGCTCGAATTCAACACTTAGGCAAAAATGAAATGAAGGAAACAAAAAGGGGAAAGAGAACTCATGCTCAGACTACACCACTTGATAGCTTCTACTGCACTTTGATAATCGAAAGAAACAAACCCGTGCTCTACTCCAAAACTCTGCTGCCACGACCAAGGTATGCAGGAACCAAAATTGTAGTGTGTGACTAAAAATTTGAATGCAACATAGAGTAAAAATTTAATCTACAGCTACAAGGGAAAAAAAAATGAATGATCTTGGAACATCAAGTTGAGTGGGGATTAAAATCCTAGAGGTTCCCAAATTCTTTAAACCAACAGCTACTATTCAATACAATCCAAAGACAAATGGATTTGAGAAGGTAACAACAAAGAAGGCCACTATAGACACTAATGAGTTCACCTTCCAAAGAGTGGAGCTTTTTTTGGGTCTAACTCTTGTGCAAGGGTAAGCAGTAGGGAAATACCCCATCCATCAGAAAGACATAGCAAGTTTGGTTGGGGCCCAATCAGTAATGTCCTTATTTGGGGTCTAGGTAATGAAATAAAGAATCATCAACCTAAAAAAGGAGAAGCATGATTTGGAAGCACATGCTACATTTTAAGTCTTTGAGGACATATTTAAGATGTTAAATAAGTATCTTCTTGACACATTTGAAGGATTGAAGAACATAAATCTTAGATTAAGTGCCTTAACCCATCAAGCTAAGATGGCACAAGCCTTAATCACCCAATGGTAGGACTCCCAAGCCTATGTAGCTGAATTATTTATTGTACATGTAACAAAATAGGCTCTGGACTTCAAAAACATCCAACTTGGACATTTGGACAACCTTTAAGGAATCATAGTGGACAAGATACAAGATTTAAGCACCTGGTGTAATAATGTCAATAAATTCATGAGGGAAGACAAAGACCTAATAAATAGGATGGAGAAACTATTGGGGACTCTACTGACCAATCCTTCTCAACCCACTGTCATGGGCCTAATAGATGATAAAGAGTTTAAGTAGATGGTTAATGTGTTCATCGAGAACATCAAGGAGAATCAAGGCCAATTTATAAAGGATAATAAAAAGATCTTTGACATCATCCTTGCCTCTGAAAGGTAGATTTTAGAGGCACAATGCATCATAAAACTCATGAAAAAGGTGACAAAGAATTTAACACATTGTCAAATCAAGAAGAGGATTATTTGATGAAGCCTATAATGGATTTTGAGCTAATTAAATAATAATATACCAAGGTGAATGAATTCATCAAATAGGGATGATCAAGGCACCCACTACCAATGTAATGGAAAAGAATATTCTTTTGTAATATATATGCTAGTTTGTTAGCATATGTTAGTTCTATTTATAAATTTTGACATGAGAAGTCATGTGTAATGAAATCTTTGTATAAAGGACAATTGTCCTTGTCTTACATATGGGTGGTCCATGAAGCTAATCAGTACATCACCTGTGTTCTCTATAAAAATCACAGGGGTTACCATTTTGTAAAAAGGAGAGACTCTGAGCAATTGCATAGAATAAAGAATTTTAATACAACTAAGGAATTTTGTAAGGATTGTCTAAATCATGTGTTAAAAAAGCTATTGTTATCTCTCAATTTCATGTTAATATCTTAGATTTGAATGGTTCTTTGTATGTTGAGCTACATTTTCTATCATAAGGTTGTTAATTTATGCTATGCTAAATTAGCTAAAAGATCTTAGGTTTACTTTATTTTATTTTTCTCTAGATTTGGATGTGCTTATGTTATTCACATTACAGTATCAAAACTCTTGAATTGAAACTAGTTATTACTTGTGATCTTCATAATTCCTTTGAATCTTGCTTGGTTTATGGTGAAATTTGTTTTCAAACTATTTTTCATCATAAATTGGTTCATGTTTGCTCAAACTAATAAGAACTTTGTCATAATATCTAAGATAGAAGCTTGCAATCACACCTTCTTTTCAGCCCTACCCTCCTTTTTTTTCCTATTTTTAATCAAATATCACTTTAGTTTAAGATCATTATTGATATACACTTAGATTAGTATGAGGGTCATAAATATCATAAAATTTCAAGTACAAGACCTTGGTGTCTCCCAATCACCAAGTTAAATAAATATTGTGGACAAATCTCACACTCTACTTCTATTCCACCATAGACATCCAAAATATGTCACAAATTAAAACTCATGCCTTAGATCCTCAAGATATTAAAATGAGAAGTGTTCATCAACACTAAGAGCACCTGTGAGATAATTAGAAGCATTAATAGGAGAAACTCTATTGGTGCTAGAAGGAGGGCCCATTTGATCAATTGTGATAATTCTTATGTTAAATTTGAAGGATTCTTAAAACTTATAAGTGATTTTTCACTCTAAGTGTAAAGATGCTTGATATTTAAGTGGTTTTACACCTATATTTGTGATTTGGAAGGCAAAGATCTTAGTTATTTGTAAAGGATGGTTAAATTATAGTAAAGATGGCTTGTGGTTTTAAGAATTCATGGTACTTGAGATTAGGATGGCTTATTATAGTTGAAGATTGGAAATTATTTATGAATATTGAGTTTATTTAAGTCACAGGTTGCAAAGAATGGTCATCTTTGCATAATTCAACACATCTTTGAGATTGCTTAGTCAAAGATCAATGTCCTTTGTCTCTTTTTGAGCAAATATTTTCAAAATAGGCTTAGTCTATAGATTGATTGTTGTTCTTTGATAAATATAAATTGAGAAATTTTATTTCAAATAGGATCCTTAATCTTCAAGCTAGAATTGCCAAGGATCAAGACCAGATCACATTTAAAGACCAGAGAACCCTTACTCAAGCTAGAAACCCATCAAAGAACCAGGAAAGATAGAAGAAGGCATAGGCATTCTAGGTCTCTACCATCTTCACCCTTATAAGGGGTTCCTACATTAAATATTCTTATAGATATAACATGGCTTGGAAGTTACCCCATCAATGTACTAGGTGTAGTTCATGGCTTATCATGTAATCTTGAAAAAAACTTGCCAATTTTTAGTCCAACTGGTGTTGCAACTATAGAAGAACATGTTAAATCTTTCAAGGTTGCTTTAAGATTGTTAAATGTAATCCATGAAGATGTATCATGTATATTTTTTCCATTCATATTCAAGGATGTTGCATATGAATGGTTCCTTAATTTCCCTGACAATTATATTACCTCGTGGAATAACTTTGACACTATCTTTATTGATCAATTTGGGAAGATCATAAGCCCCTATGTCATTTATCACTAATTTACAACTAGTAAGAGAGATGAAAGTGAACCTATTAGATCCTTCAATTCGAGGTTCCAAAAGATGTTTAGCTAAACCATGGATCCATACAAACCTAATGAGGTTTTAGCTCTGAAAGTTTATAAATATACAGTGGACCCTATGACCTTTATGTCTCTAAAAAGGACCTTCCCAACTATCAACACATTGGCCTAGGCTTATTCTAAAGTAGTGGTTATTAGTGACCAAATTCAGCCCCAAAGGTAGATGTCTTATTATATCCCAAACATTAACCCATAGATGCCTATATTAAACCATTTCCCAAATAATAACCAAAATGCTCTAGTAGTAAACCATCTCTGTACTCTGAATGTATTACCTACAAGCCATGTTGATCCTAATAAAAACCTAAGTTTCTTAAGTCATAAAGATACTAATGGATTTCACACCAATGACCAAAAGTCTTTAGTACCAATAAATGGTACTAACAATAACCAAGTCCAAAATTTTGAGAGCCTAAAGAATGAGAATGAATCTATACTAAAGATGGTCCAGAAACTCAGTATAGATTTCTTACAACTACAAAAAAAAGTTGGAAATGCTAATGACAACTCTTGAAGGAAATTCACCTTCCAAATGTTCAATAGGCCTAGAAATAGATTTCATAATGATAGATTCTACAACAACAACAAATCTAGTGATCCTTCTTCTAGTAAAAAGACCATAGATATTAATCTCATGAATATTGCCTTACTAGACTATTGTAAGGTACATGCCACATCAAAACATGGTGAGATTTATTGCATTGAGTTTTATAAATCCTTCAAAGCTTTCCAAGAATAAATTGACACATTTGAGGTAGTCCCAAATAAATATAATATACAAGTCTTTTTGGATCTTAGCCATCTGACCAAGTGCACATGGTAGAGGCATTTCAATTCCCTTTTCAAGAAGATAATGAACCTAAGAATATTCCTGAAAAGATCCAAGCATTTAAACAATTCTTGAAGACATACCCTCTAAGAAAGGGAGAAAAAAATCCACTGACTACTTCAACTCCCCCTAACAATTATAGGACACCTCTAGACACTACATCAAGGAATGATCTTGAACCACCTAAGGGTAGTTCTTCCAAACCTACTACTGAACCTTCATGAAAAACTAGTCACAACATTGTGGAAGATATGAAGAATATAAAATCCAACATCACTTTACATGAACTAACATATATTATAAAACAAAGGGACTTAATCTTGGAATCATTGTCTAAGAAACCTAGAAAACCTCTGAAGAGTGATAGTGAAAATGTGACTATGGAAGTAACCAAAGTAGAGTTTCCACCCTTATTTCTCATAATTAGGATGTTTGGGAAGAGTCTCCATAATTTCCTTTTAGATTCTGGAGCCTCAACCAACATCATGCCTACAACGATATGTGAATAACCTGGGTTGACCCCACTTAAGTCTAATGGGTGGTCATGCAATTGGACAAGTCAAAAGTTAAAGTCATTAGGGAATTATTGAATATTTATATGCAATTAGCTAGTGAACCAAGATTTCAACCATTCATAGACATATAAGTGGTGGATATTCCAAATTCTTATGGGTTGCTCGTTAGTAGAGAATTGACTAAGGCCTTAAAAGGTTACATGTCTACTGACTGGTCCCACCTATGGTTAACTTGAAAGGGTGTTCCAAATCAAATAAGGGAAGAAAGAGAGACAAGGATGAAACACATGATAACAAAGTATAATGTTGTCAATTAAAAGGTGAACTTCCAATATTTTGATCTAGAAATCTTCACTTTAGAATATACAAAATAACTTGGTTCCAAGAGCCCTCCTCCAGCTCTCCTCCAATGCCTAGATTATGGAGACTATATGTCGATGGTGCTAGATGTAAGTCAAGGTTAGGAGTTGGTATTGTATTGATGGACCCTACATAAAAGTAATATCATGCATCCTATAGGTTATAATTCCCATGCACTAACAATTTGGTTGAATATGAAGCTCTCATGCTAGGATTACAACTTGATATTAAGCATAAAGTCAAGAATCTCCTTTTTTGTGGATATTCTAAACTTGTGGTCAATCAAGTAAGGATCAAGTACCAATGAAAGCTATCTTACCTTAAGAGGTACAAGTTTAGAGTCTGGGACTTGGTGGAATCCTTTGATGCTTTCAACATCATGTCCATCCCCAAGGAACAAAATAAAACTATTAATGAACTTGCCTCTGTTACATCTAATCTCATGCCCAATTATGATTCCCCAAACTTTACCATTGAGCTAGTACCATGCCCCTCAGTCCTAAACAATGTGAATCATTTTCAAGTCTTTAATGATGATTAATAAATTTTGGATTTCTTGACTAATTCTAGGGCCTTTGAAGCTCACATCATTCATGAAGCTGATGAAAGTTCTTCTAAAAGGTAGCTTAATGGTAAAATCATTAAAATAAATGATAATAAGATACATAAAGGGATGATCTCATTGGAAAGGTTGTTTGTTCATGATAAGATTACTAAAACACCAAAGGTGCCCAAGGTAAGTGGTAAATACTATCATGTAATAAATATCGGCTTGCATGATCACCCCTAACAAGTGAACCTAGGAAAGGTTTGTACTAAGATGGAAAATAGAAATTCTAGAGAGCTACTTACTAGATATAAGGATGTAATTTCCTGATCCTATGAATATATATAAATATTTGACTCAAGAGTCATTACTCACACCATACCCCTCAAGGAAAATTGCAAACCCTTTAGGCAAAATCAAATACTGGCCAACCTTATCTTGGAACCCATGATCTTTAGGGAGGTCAAAAATATATTGTATGCATGGATTGTGTTTCCTATTAGGCATTCCACTTGGGTTGCTAACTTGGTCCCAGTCAGGAAGAAGAATGGAGAAATCAAATTGTGCATAGATTTTAGAAATTTGAATAAGGCATCTGAGGACAATCATCCCTTGCCTTCTCTAGACCTAGTCATCTAAATTATTTCAAGATCTACCATGATCTCTTTCTTGGATGGATTTTATAGAAATAATCAAGTGTTTGTTGCCAAAGAAGATAGATTGAAGATATCCTTCAACACTAAATGGGGAATGTATGCTTAAAATAGAATGCCTTTTAGACTAATTAATGCATGGGAAAAAATTTAGAGAGCCATGGACCATGATTTCCAAGGTCTAGTTGGCAAATAAATCATTATATATATGGATGATCTAATAGTGTTTTACAAGAATAGAGAAGATAACTTCATGTACCTACAACAAGTGTTTGAAAGGTGTAGAAGGTATGGCATATCCCTTAACCCCAAAAATAGCATCTTTTGCATTACTAAAGGAAAAATATTGATGCATGTCATCAAAAAATAAGGGATCTTCATAGATATTGAGAGAGTGGAAGCCATTTCCAAGATTGAGCTACTTAACATCTAGAAAGAACTAAAGTCATTCTTTAGAAATATTAACTTTCTAAGAAATTTCATATCAGGCTTTACTGAGATTGTCAAACCCCTAAATGATATGCTTAATAAGGATACTAAAATTTCTTGGGATGATGGATCAAAGAAGGCATTTTTTGATGTCAAGAAGGTAATTAGTCAAGCCCCAGTCTTGACAAGTCTTGACTTTTCAAAAGACTTTTACTTATATTCATTTGCTTTTGACCACACCATGGCTACAGTCTTGACTCAAAAGGTTGATGTAAGTGACCAACCTATACCATACATGAGCACCAATTTCAAAAATGTAGAAGTAAATCATTCCATGATTGATAAATAATCCTATGCATTGGTGAAGGTAGTAAAAAATTTCAGGCATTACATCCTCAAAAAAAAAATTCATGTCATCTTACTAGACCTAGCCACAAAGCTTATGTTGAGTCAAAATGAACTTGGGAAATGAAGGGGCAAATGGATGTTATTCCTACAAGAGTATGATATTGAGATGAAGATTTATAAGTTGGTGAAATGTCAGGGCCTAGTCTAGATGATTATCAATACTAATCTTATACTTCATGTCATGCAAGTTGAACAATATAAGTTCCAACTCAATGAATGACATGACTCCCTCATTCACTTACTTATCAATGGCACTTGTCCTCTAAGACTGAATAGAGAATAAAAGATAGTTTTAAGGCTCAAGGAAACTCATTAACTCATCAAAGATGGAGTCATGTATAGGAATAACCTTGAAGGAATCTACTTAAGGTGTGTGTCTAAATATGAGGCTTCTCAAATCATGTCTACTTTTTATGAAAATCTAGGTAGTGGACACCCTTTAGGGAGAACCACAACTCACAAGATTATTAAGGATGGGTACTATTGGCCCATCATGTTCAAGGATGTTCACAAACATGTGAGAGAGTGACACTCATGCCAAATATTTAGTATGAAAGATCCAAAGGCATCCATGCCTTTGCAACCAATGATGGTGGACAAACCTTTTGCATAGTGGGGGTTAGACTTTATGGGGGTAATCAAACTCAATTCTTTCAAAGGTCACAATTATGTCTTAAATAATATAGATTATTGCATAAGGTGGACTAAGGCTATATCCACCAAATAATTTAGGACAAAGGAGGTGATCAATTTCTTGGAGGAAAATATTTTCACTAGATTCAGAACCCCAGTTTCCTTAATTTGTGATAATGGATCTACATTCATTTCAATTGAGATGACCGAATGGGCTTATGACCAAGGCATTATACTTAAGTTTTCCTCCAATAAATATCCCTAGGGAAATAGAGTCTTAAAATCCATAAACATGAATTTAATGAAGGCCATCAAGAATTTTACTACAGATAAACCCAGAACATGGCATAAACTCCTTAATTATGCATTATGGACAGATAGGACTAGGATCAATAAAAAACTCAAGGCTTCACCTTTTTATTGGTGTATGGTTAGGAACCTATTTTTCCCATCACCCTCAAACTACCTATGTTCAAATTAATGCAAGAGTACATGGAGGAAAGCCAAGAGCTTGCTAATTCTAGGCTATTGAACATAATTTAGATAGAGGATGCCATAGAAAAGGCATTTGTAGACTTTAGTAGGCATCAAGAAACTATGAAAATATAATTTGACAAGAGGTCCAAGGTGAAGGTATTTAGACAAGAAGACCTAGTCCTCCTTTGGTACAAGGCATAAAAACCTAAAGGTAAACATGATAAGTTCACACCCTTGTGGATTGGCCCATACCAAATTATGGAAATCTTAGGCAATAACTCCTTAAAGTTAAAGGATCTCCAGGGAGTATATTTCACCTTGCCAACCAATGGACAATATCTCAAGCATTAATTTGTTGTTGATCCACCAAGATTCTTTACGACATAAGGCATGTAAGATAGTTACAGTTAAATTAGGCAGGCTAGATAGTTTCTTTATTTGTTTTTCTTTCCTTGTTTTATTTGTCTATATTTGTTTTCTTTTATCTGTTTATTTTGTGTTGTGTGTTTGCTTTATATTTTGGTTGTGTTCTTTTGATTTAATAAGTCTTGTAGATAATCCTTGCTTAGAATTTTCTTAGATTGATTGAATTTTTAGACACTTAGAAATGTGAATATGAACCTTACAAAGGTGAACATAAGGTGGTGACAAAGCATCATGTTATAGCCTAAGGCATTGGCATAGATTGGTATATAGGTTAATTATCTCACAAGAACTCAAACCTTATTCTAAATCAAAGTTTAGTTTTAAGAAGAATCATATGTGTAGGAGGTGAATTCAGTTTGTTAATTCACATTCATGCTTGCACTTTAAACACATCCTTGTCTGGGACAAAATTTACAACTATAGGTGATTACCCCAAGAACCAAGTATTTGACCAAATCCTTAAAACCAGGTTATATTGGCTCCTGACCTTTGCTATAGGACCTAAAAATTAAAAAATGGAGGGAACTTATTGCAAAATCAATAAATGTGGAAAAAGGTGGTTCTATTAATCTCCATCGGGACTATGGATGCTTGGCTGGTAGTAGAACAAGACCTTGAGTGGAGATAAAGGTATCTCTATCAGGGATATGGATACTTGGCTAGTAGTAGAGTAATTCCCAAGCCTTCCTTAAAATAAAAACAACTACTATTAATAAACATCTAAATATGCTTCAAGTCAACATTATGGTCAAAGGTATGAAACCTGAATGTTATCTTCCAAAATCCCATGGCAAATAGTAAGTAGAATCAAATCACACACTACATGTTTGTGTTTCAATATTCAAGTTCAAATTTTACACATGAGAGGCTCATTTTAACCAATAATTGACTTGGGTGATGGTGTAGGTCAAGTTAGATGAAGAACTTATAAGCAAGTCTAAACTAGAATCCCAGCTTCTAACATATTGCTATGTTCCCCTATGAGTCACCATCTATTGGGACAAACATACCCCCATTTTTATGCTTATGCAAAATAAGGATCCTTGTTAATGTTTCAAAACATATTGCACCTTGAATTGACTTTGGGAAGGTCATTCTTTATTAAAATCTGAATATTGCTCACCTAAAAAGGAATGAACCTCTGCATATTTGATTATGATTTTATTTTATGTGCTAACCCTACTAATGGTTGTCTTTGGATGATGAATCAGATTTTCCATGAAGAAAGGGAAGATTCTAAAATGGAAAAACCCTATGATTTGAATTCAAAAATGGTAGGAGAAACTTAGTGGGAAATCATATTTATTTCTATAAAAAACCTTAAGTCTAATTTTATATTAAGGCTCAATCAAGTTTTTGACATGACCAAACCTTACTATAAAATCATACTTAGACCCCCTTTTTACTTCACCCTTTTGTTACCTAATTTTTTAGTCCATAGGTCCCTTTCATTTATTGCCAAGACTTTCACTAATGTTTAGCCTAGGCTTCAATCTTATAATGCCTTTTGTGTTTATTAACACAAACAACATCTTAAGACCAAAACCTTAGTCTAAACCATTATGCATATTGGGTCCTAACTTAAAGTTCATGCACTTTTGTAGATCCAACGACTCTTGCTTCCCTGGAGATCTAATCTAATGATTTCACACTATGTACCAACTTCATGTTTTATAAAATTTCTTACATGATTTAATTTGATAGTCTCACTCCCATTATTTGATGTCTAGAAGGATGTTTTTGATGTTAGTGAGACCATCAAATCAAACCTCATCTAAACTTTTACCTAAGCCTTAAAGGACACCACATTAATCTTTTAACCTTAGGCTTAGTACAATAAACCTTAGATTTAAGTTCATTGTATTTATTTATATGATAGACTTAGGACCAATCATTTAAATTAAGCCTATATATATATATATACTAAGCCTAAGGTTAAAACATTAATGTGGTCTCCTTTAATCATACTGAGTTAAATATCATGCACTTTTGTAGATCCAACGCTCTATGGTTATTCAGAGGTCTTGATCTAATGACGTGAAGATAAAAGACTCCCTAGAGTTCAAATCCAATTAGCTTCAACCTGTCAAATCATGATCAAAGATCCTCACTTCATATCCTATCTTGATCCAATGGTGCACATTGACTTTGAATCCTCAAGAGTTCCCAAGAGCATGAAAGGTGACACTTCATCATTCAGCCAAAAGAATTTCATAGGCTTAAAATTGACAATTTTGCTCCCATCATTTGATGTCCATGAGGATGTCTTTGACATTAGTGAGGCCATCAAATTTACCCTTAGCCAATTATTTTAGTCTAAGCAAAGGGGACATTTTTTAAAAGGACTTTCAAAAGGAATCCTTAGCATATTAATGTAGAAAAATTAGCATAAAAGGCTTCAACCTAAGTTTATTAGTGTTATTGACATAAATAGACCTTGGAAATATATTTTAAGCCTAAGTTTTATTAAATTATCTAGACTAATTAAACCGTGTGCATCTTGTAGGATCCAATAAACCACACTTGATTAGAGATTTAATCTAATAGTGCGAGATGAAAGGTGAGATTTGAAAACTAACAGCTAGTTTTCAAAATAGTCATCATGAGAATGTCACAAAATGAGCTTAGAAAGACCACGTAGGTGCCATGTAAGCACTAAATGACAAATATAAAGATTTGGCATGTTGAAAAGATATAATTCACATAAGTGAATCCATCCATTGAATCTAGGGCACGAATGAATTTATGAAATTTTCCACCTTTCACCATTAAAGCTCTAGGAATCCCTAACAAAAACAACATAAAAACCCTAATTCTTAATTGTTTGAGATATTATTGCATTATTCAAGCTCAAATTTCATCTTGAGCAAATTAAATCCACTCAAACACCTAAGTTAATTAAGTAATCATGATGGAAGCTAGGCAACAATGGAGAGAAGAGCCAGAAGTGTATTTCACTATAGACAATGATGAAAGGCATTTTGGAGACCTAGAATTAGACACTAGGCCACTTAATAATGGAATGAAGAACTAGTCTAAGATCTTCTTTAATATTGAGGAGTTGTAGCCTCACACTTTTGGTGAATAAAATATCATAGTAACCAAAAATAAATTCAATGACTTAGTTGCAATTCAGATGTCTAGTCTTCACCGAGTAGCTACAAAATGAGAGGTACTCCATTGCTTGGATATCCTTGCACCTATGTTTATAGATTGTATAATTGACGGAGATTGGATAGTTAGTGAGGGTGTGTCAAAAGATATAGAATAAATTTATCCTATAGCTTTTAAAGGCTATTATAAACTCCCTAGAGCTCATATAGACCTCCCCACCATCAAACAGTGGACAACCAAGCATAATTTAGACACTATTCTAAGACCCTAGTTAAACCAAGAAACCCTTATATCTAGGAACCATGATGGGAAAATCCCCATTATAAAATTTAGGGAATACATTAGGATAATTATTATCCTATTGAATGGAGCTTTTGGGGTATCAAACATAACCTATGTTGACCCCAGATGAGTTTCTTACATATATTTCATGTTGGAAGAGAAGCTAACTCCACCTATTAGAGAGATGATTAGCATCCACTTGTGGAGGCAATTTTATGGCATAAAAAATAAGACCAACCAAAAATTCACCATGATGTACTATCTATTAGACTCATTGATTGCCTTCACTCATATTCTTGGTATCAAAAATTGGTCCTCTCATAGCAAGATTACCATATCCCATCATTATTCAAAGCTACATATCTTTAAATATAGGGACAACATGTAATTATTTTGTGATTGAATATATCCTAATTTGGTTAAGACCATCATAGGTAACTCCATGCCTAAAGTCCACCACATCATCAAGAAATATGTAGATCCCATGGGAGACATATGATATTATCTAAACTGCACCATCATCAGGATGGAGGGAATCATAACTCAACCATTTATATTACTAGTCTATGTCCTTATCAAACTAACTAAACAAGAAATTTCTTTGCAAATCCTCCAAGGGATTGATAATGTATGTAGAGAAAAGAGGAAAGGCTTGTTGCACCCCTTCCCATTCTTGATTGGAAGAACCATGATCTATGGCTAGAAAAATTTGGATGTTACATCAAAACATGGGGATTCCTTTTATTTTCAAAAGGATGAACTCAAATTATGGGACCCAAATAATAAGGTTATCCTCCATCTATAGTCCAAGAAGATAACAAAGTTGGCCTATGAACATAGGGTTGGTCCTTATTACCATCTCTACACTAAGGCTGCAAACTTTGAGGAAATGCTAACTAGGTGTAGGCAACATGGATTCAAACTTGAGCATAGGTTATAAAGAGAAGAGATGCCAACTAAGAGAAATCTAGAAAATGAACCCATTGTAATATCATCTATTGGCTTTCACCTCAAGTGCACCTTTAAAATAACCACAACAAGTTCCCCAAATTCAAGGACCTAGTGAGAGGAAATTGGAAGAATGACCAAGGGAAGGTCCTTCATCATCAGTTCCACCTCCAAGACCACCTTATCTAGTAGAGCACATTGATATGGTTTCCTTATAACCATATGAAATAGTTAAAGAATTCTATAAGGAACTTGCAGACACATATGGGTCAAATCAGGAGGATGAGAAAATTGAGGAAGCTCAAGATGAATTGGCACAAGTTGAAGAACTACAGACAAGTGAGATGGAAAAAGGGAAAGAAGTAGCTCTAGATTTAGTCCCCATATCAAAGAAAAAGAGAAGAAGGGATGGCCCTTGTTCCCAGGTCTTCCAAAAGGCCAAAGGTGATATGGACCCATCCAACTAGTGAAGTTAACTTATTTAGTGATGAGTTCCCCATACATGGACATGTTATCCCAGATTGGTTTATATATGGAAATCTCAAAAAGGTTCCATCCTAGTCCCATTTATGGGTAATTACTAGCACTACAATTGTTAATACCCATGATGATATCAAATCCTAGATCAGAGAGCTCATGAAGGAGTAGGAAGGGAGGAGAATTGTTGAATCTATAAGGGAAACTAGTAGAAAAATGAATGATCCTAGAGTATAAAGTGGAGTGGGGATTGAAAACCTAGAGGTTCCCAAACTCTTTGAACCAACAACTACTTTGCAATACAATCTAGAGATAGTTGGATTTAAGAATGTAACAAAATATAAGGCCACTATAGGCACTCATGAGTTCACATTCCAAAGAGTGGAGCGTTTTATGGGTCTAACTCCTGTGCAAAGGAAAGTAGTAGGGGAACACCCCATCCATCAGGAAGACATTAATTTTTGTTATGTCCCAATCAACAATGAACTTGGTTGGGGTCTAGGGAATGAAACAAAGAATCATTAACCTAGAAAAGGAGAAACAAGATTTGGAAGCATAGGCAGCATTTTTAGTCCCTAAGGACATATTGAAGATGTTGAATAAGTCTCTTCTTGACACATTTGAAGGCTTGAAGAACATAAATCTTAGATTAAGTGGCTTAACCCATCAAGTTGTGATGGCACAATCCTTAATCACTGAATGGTAAGACTCCCAAACCTAGGTAGCTAAATTGATTAATGTGCATGTAACAAAATAGGCCTTAGATTTCAAAATAATAAAACTTGGACATTTGGACATCCTTTAGGGAATCATAGTGGACAAGCTATAGGATTTAATCACCTAGTGCAATAATTTTAATGACTTCATGAGGGAAGAAAAAGACCTAATAAACAAGATAGTGAAGCTCTTGGGAACTTTGTTGACCACTCTTTCTCAACCCATTTCCATGGGCCTGATAGATGATGAAGAGTTCAAGTAGAGGGTTAATGTATTCATCTATAACATCAAAGAGAATCAAGTCTAGTCTATCAAAGATAATCATAACTTCCTTGACATCATCCTTACCTCTAGAAGGCAGATTTTAGAGGCATAATGCATCACATAACTCATGACAAAAGGTGACAAAGAATTTAACACACTAGAAAATTAGGAAGAGGATTGTCTAATGAAGCCTACAGTGGATTTTGAGCTAATAAAAGAAAAATATACCAAGGTGAAGGACTTCCTCAAATAGGCATGATAAAGGGACCCACTACCAATGTAATGGAAAAGAATATTATTTTATAATACATATGCTAGTTTGTTAGCATATGTTAGTTCTATTTGTCAATTTTGATGTGGGAAGTCATGTGAATTGAAATCTTTGTATAAAGTATAGTTGTCCTTGTCTCACATATGTGTGGTTAATGAAGCTAACCAGTACACCACCTATGTTCTCTATAAAAAGGGAAGGGGTTACCATTTTATAAAAAGGTGAGACTCTGAGCAATTGCATACAAGAAAGAATTTTAATATAACTAAGGAATTTTGAAAGGATTGACTGAATAGTGTGTTAAAAAAACTACTATTATCTCTCAATTGCATGTTAATATCTTATATTTGAATGGTTCTTTGTATGTTGAGATATACTTTATATCATAAGGTTTTTAATTTATGCTACACTAAATTAGCTAAAAGATTCATTTTATTTTACTCTAGATTTCGATGTTCTTATGCTATTCATGTTATAGTAGCAAAACACTTAAAGTAAAACTATTTCTTACTTGTGATCTTCATAATTCCTTTGAATCCTGCCTGGTTTATGGTGAAATTTATGTTCAAAATATTATACATCATAAATTGGTTGATGTTTACTCAAACTAATAATAACTTTTTCATAATATCTAAGATAGAATCTTGCAATCATGTCTTCTTTTCTACCATACCCTCCTTTTTTTTTCATATTTTTAATCAAATCTCAATTTAGTTTAGGATAATTATTGATATCCACTTAGATTAGTTTGGGGATCATAAATATCATAAAATTTCAAGTATAGGATCCTAGCATCTCCCAACCACCAAATTAAATAAATATTGTCGACAACTCTCACACTCTTCTTCTATTCCAACATAGACATCCAAAATTTGTCACAAATTACAACTCATTCCTTGGATCCTTAGGATCCTAAAATGAGAAATGTTCATAAACACTAAGAGCACCTGTGAGACAATTAAAAACATCAACATAACCTCTCATAAATTCATCTACAATCAAGTTTTGACCTTAAAAATTGATAGTTTGGCATTTTTATCCATTAAGTGGGGCACTTAAACAATTTCTAAAGTGCAAAAATGCTAAGTATAATGAATTAACTAAGCAAATCAAATTAAATGCTTAAGTGAAATTTCCATGTGCAAAATTGGTGAATATTAATTTTGTAAAAAGGAAATTCCAATAAAATTGAGGTCATGATGATGTAATCATCCTCAAAGTCAAGGAATAAAAAATATCTCCATTAAATCCTTAAATTTAGAAATGAAGAGCCATGCTTAATAAATAGGAATATATCCTATTTATTAATTGTCTAACCCCTCCTTAACTCAAATAGGGTTAAAATAAATATAACCCATGTTAAATCTAACCTAATTACACTTGGGTTAGATTTAGTTTGAAAGGATATAAATATAAGTGCCAATACCATCATAAAACAATTTCTCAAGCCAAAGTTATAATGTTCAATTATTGAGAGAGAAGCATTCTTGTAGTGTTATAATGCAAAAATATTGATAGATTGTTATATCTTGCTAAAGCCAAGCCAAAGATTTCCAAGGTGACAAGGAGAAATGATGAAAGGAGCACAATTATCAAATACTATTTGAGAACATAACCAATTAAATTGTTCCACATCCAACATGAAATTCTTGCTCACAAGGAAGGTAAAGAATACTTGTTTTGTCTTCTATTGCTAGTTACTTGAATTATTCTCTTGCTCCTTGAGTGTCTAGGCTTGAGGTTTTAGATTTATTAGTGTCTTTTTATTAGTTTTTACCATACTAAAACTTGAATAAATAACCTCTTGAATTCCTATCTAACATTATTCATTCCTTGTGGGACTCACAACCCACTCTTTCTCTAAATTATTTCTTGTTATTATTTACTTCTTGAAAATTAGAACAAAATGGTTGGTACAGTCTTCATAATTTTTGATAAATAATTGGATTTAATCTAAATTTTTGTATGGATGTTAATTTATTTATTATAAAAATCATATCCAAATTTTTTAAAAAACCTAATATATATATTAGGATTTATAGGTAGATTATTGACTGTGATTTTTTGTTGTTTTTGTTTTTTTTTATTGTTAAAAAAACAAATGATACAAATCTCATAACTTTTTTTACATTAATTTTTTTACTCTTAAATTTTGTAGAGATGTATCTAATTGAAAAATAAATAACATATAAAAATTAAGTTAATAATGGATATATATTTTATAATTTATGGTTATAACACTAACTACTATGTTTTATGTTTATTTGTGTTTGATTTTGTTTTTAACATTGATTTTGTAGGTTGCCTTTTTCTCTTTTGGTCTATTCAAAATTATAACAAGTTTTTTTTGCATGTTTTATCAAACAAATATAAAAAATATTTCATCCCAACTCTCATTCACACTCATTTCACATTTATTTTGCTGCTTTTTAAAAATTGAACAAAACAACTTTCATTTTTATATTTCAAGTTTTCACAAAGGCAAAACTTTAATCATATTTCGATTAGTGCTTTAAAAACATGAAAACATTAGATCAATGATCCTAGTTTTTTTTTCAATTTTTGTTTGTTCCGCATTATTAGATAGTTATAAAGTTCATAGATTATTATTTTTGTTTATGGCAAACTAAAAACTATAACATATATGCTCTCACCTTATCCCTTTTAGGGAACTCAAGTGATCAAAAGTGCTTAGTTTATTTCATTTGTTCATTTATCCTTATATAAAGTAATATCACGTATTTTATCTCCAAAATTTGAGTTACTTGGGTGACATGTAAATGACCTCTAAAGTCTTTTCATTTATCATTTATTTATTTTCTTACATTTCGATTGTATGAAGGAGTTCATTTCCTCCTCACACATTCTTTAGGGGTGCGTTGACCTAGGATTTCATCTCAAAACATTGTACTGACCCCATTTCATGGTGAAGTATATAAATCATGGTGCTTGAAACTAGGATTGCTTGGGGGTTGAGTAGTTATTATCTCTAGTCCTAATGAAAACCTAGGTCTTGTCTTGATAAACATTGGACTCAACTAAATAGTACATGGTTGGAGTCTTTATGTAAAGGAATAGGCCCTTACATAGTAAGTTAATAGGTATAATCCTAATTTATGTGTTTGTGCTCTTATAGTAGATATACTTGGAACCATCTATTATGTTTGAAACTTATAGATTTTTAGTCAACCCCACTTGCCATGGAATTTATTTCCAAATGTTGAGTGTTCCTCACTCGAAGTTCATGCCACATACCAATGCTTCAGATACAGAGGAGGGTGTAAAAAATCTACTTAAACCTATTCTTTAATTTTTAGATTAACACTTAATTCCTTAAAATAATTCATATATCAATAAATTTTTTGCTAATCTACACACACCCGTGTTGGTTATAAAGATAAGACGAGCCATTTGTGCTATTTTTATTTTCTCCAATTTACATGTATGTTTTGAGACTAAAATTTATTTATTTGTCACAAGTCAAAGTGAGTCATAAACATCATGTGTTTTCATCACAACTTATCCTAAAAGCTATTATTTTTCCTATTTGGTGTCACACTTTTGCCTTAGACCTTTCTATTGTAAAATATTTTTGTGTGTCACTTATTTAAATGGAGCATCATTACGCTACTCATGTTATTAAAAAAAACATTTCCTTATTTCAATCCAAGTTCCAAATCATGTGTATATTTGGTATAAAAATGGTGTCATCATGCTATCCATTTGGGTCTAGGATGTTTTCTATTCAAAAAATAGAACTCTTTTAAATCAAGTTCAGAATTTGTCTTGTAAAGTTTAAATTCAAAATTTATTGGTCTACACCTTGGTATTCCTGAATTTTGGCTCAGGTGTTTACATTTTACATTTGAATTGTGTAACTTGGAATAATTACTTTCTTTCTTTAAAGACCATTTTGCCTAGACCTAAGAAGTGGTTTATTTTTGTGTGCCTCGAGTTGATTTGTTGCCTTAAAATAAGGTTAAAACTCTATTTTTAAGTATAAATTTAATAATAGTTAATTTTAATTGGAGTCTTGATTATCACTTGGGATTAAATTCTTTACTCATCGCTCTTATTTTACAATTATTTAAGATTGAATTTCCTAGTTAGTTTTAGGCATGTGCCTAGAGTGAATGCTTTTATACCAAGGTCAAGTTTGTTTTAAAATATTTGTGCCAAGATTTATTCAAAGTGTTTTAAACTATTTGCCTTAGAATTAGATTAATTACAAGTTTTTATCTTGACCTAGTTTGTTTAAGAGTCTAGATTTGTGCCTTTTTAACAAAGATCTAACATTACCTTAAGTTTTTTAGACCTAGTTCATGAATTTTTAAAGTCTATCTTTGTTCATTTTTAAATACGTAGCATAACCTTAAAGTATTTAGACCTAGTTCATGAATTTTTAAAGTCTAGATTTGTTCCTTTTGACCAAAGACCTAACACTTTTTTGTTTTATACCTAGATTAGATTTGTTCGAAACACTTTTCCAAGACCATAATTTAAAATTGCCTTTCATTTAACAATTTGTTTGAGAAGGCCTTAGAGTATTAGATCTATTTGAAACTAAATTTTCCATTGATAGTTTTTGAGAAGAGATCCATTATTGGCCAATTTTAAACCATTTGCAACAATAAATTGAGTCTTCCATCTAGACCAAGTTTTAAAATGTTTGTAAGCATCAACCAATATTTTTAGACTAAATTGTAGAATTTTATTAGATTTAGACATTTTTATTCATGAGACATTAGTCACGGATTCATAAATGCCTTAATACACATGTAGTGGGACCATGTACAATATGGATTATGAAATCATATTCATGAATGATGTGTTTATTCAAGGCCCATATGGAGATGACATAGTTTGTGAGATAAATCTATACCCCCTCACACAACTCAATATTCAAAAAAAGCCCAAGATCCACTAGCACAATATTTGGTTCATACACCTCCTTATCTAAAGTAGGAGCAAGAATAGATATCTCAATACTTTTCCAATGTGTTGAATATCAAATAAGTCCAACAAAAAACTTACTACATTACCATACCATCAAGATATGACCCATATTTATTTGATCATCACTTCCTTGAAAATAAGGACAAAATTTTGGTTCGTGTTGTAAAGGTATGAGCTAAATTTCTAGAAGACTTTACCCATTAAAATCTACCTAGTCTAGTTAGAGTACCTCATAATGTACCTTATACTAGACAAGTATCAAATAGGCTTCTACTAGTTACCATCAATAACTCATGCCAATGCCAAACCAAGATCGAATTATTCTTGTAAAGGGAAAAGTCCCCATTGTGGACCAATGTGTGAAAATACATCAAGCATATCAAAATTATCATAATATAGCATAGAATTTCAACATTATTTCTACATTTAATGCCTCAATTATAGAGATAACTCCTTCAACAAGAGTGCCAGTTGATTCATCAGGTCATACTAATCCAAACATGGATCCATTTTCCCAAAGTGATTCAATAGGTGACATGTTTAATATCATATTCATTGAGGAAGTGACTATGGCTTGTACTCAAAACCATGTGCCAAATGTAGTGGAGAAAACATAAGTGTCACTTAATTAAGGCCAAGATAGGTTATCACAAATAATCCACAACAATAATTACCTCTTGTTAATACTACAAGTGGTTTGCAATAATAGGGGGAAGGAATACCTAGTTCCTAGTCATAGTAGGTTACTCTCACTCCTCAATCATTTGTTTCTTCAAGCACATGATAATAGGGGGTAAGTAATCAAGCACTACCCATTGTTTTAACCCAACAAGTAGTGAATGTTACCCCACCTCAATAGGTGATGACTACTATTATGTAGCCATATGTAAAGGAAAATTTACCACCTTAACAAAGGTAAAACATTATTCCACCTCAATAGGTCATAATAAATGTTTTACCACCATAGACACAAACCAATGTATCTCAACAATCATAGACATTGTCTATTCAACAATGTGTTCTTATTAGTCAATGATAAATGCCAAAAATCCAATAAGCATTTATTTCATAATAGGTGTTTTTTAAACAAAGAGGTGTCAACATATATCAATTACCTATTAGGAAATAGTTTCCTTTTACCCAACATGTGCCACATATTCATAGATAGGACCTTGGTCAGCACCAAGAACCATTTATGTAGCTTAGTTCAAAGAGTCAATAGCTAGTTCTTACTCAAACTCAGAAGGGATAATACCTTCCATAATTGCACATACTCCAATCACAACCTCAATTCCCTCAGACCCAAAGCCATATTCTAAATCCAAATAAAAATATTTACCAATAATGTATGCAATATCACCAACCTAATCATAATTCATAGATACATATTCTTTATTAATTTGTCCATGAAACCAACATTACACAATACTCTATTCCCCCACTATACCTTGATCAAGGTAATCTACCTTTGATTGCCTAGCCACAACCATAACCAACTATGACATCAAGTTTCTTAGACCAGGAACTAAAACAAATTAAATATGTAATTACAACCATTTAGATAATAAATAAAACCAATAAGTTCAAATTAGACAACATGTGTTCATACCCATTTAACATGGAATATCTCAAAATAACATTTCCTTCAAGTTAAGACCCACTAAAATTTGAAAAATATAAGGGTAAAGGAGACCCTAGAGAGCATTTAAAAGAGTTTTTTGTTGTTTTCTAGCCAGTGTCCTATAATGACATCTACATGCTTATTTTTATTTTAAGTCTAGCTAGATAGGCTTTGGAGTGAATTTTTAAGTTGCCAAATAGCTCAGTATCTGACTTTAATGATATTTTGGATAAGTTTATACAACATTTCTCTTGCAATCTCAATCATGAGATTTTAGTAGTCAATTTGAGTCAGGCCAAGCAAAAAGTTGGTGAGATCTTTGTGAGTTAATTATAATGATGAAAAATACTTGCTAGTTACTTCACCCATAACCTAATAGATAAATAATTGGTAGTTATGTTTACTAAAAAAATTCATAATGAAATCTTATCTCTTGGGGATTCAATATGCTCACAAATTCAAGGAGATCACTGTGAAAGGTATCCAGATTGAAAAATACCTTATTAGTAAAGGGATTATTAAGTTAGATCCAGAACCAAAATTCAAGCCCAAGTCAAAGCCCTAGCCCAGTCTAAATATAATTGTTTACACCTATTTAGGCTAATCATTATTAAAAACCTAATCCATACAACCTCAATAATAATGTCTATGGTAATGGATTCATTGAGTCGTGTCACATTCAAAAGGTGAAAACATTGTTTGCTCAACTTATTCCATAAATGCATCATATCCAATAAGGGCAATCTATGCCTCAACTCTGGCTAGCTCCTCAAATGCTACATCCACCACCTTTGCAAAGCCCTCTTCCAATAGTAATACCTACTCATAGAGTCATTCGTGACCTTAGTGAGCCTATTGAAGTATTTTTTTGTAAATTAACTACAACTGATATGATTAGTTGGCCAATTAAAAAATGCTTTATTGGGGATATACCTTATACACATTGGTATAAAGAACATGCATTATATGAATACCATCATGTTCATGGACATTCTCTATTTCATTGTGTGTAGCTGAAGCACCTCATTGAGAATATGTTGGAAAATGGATAAATCAAGTTAGATAATAGATCATCTACTTCCAATCAAAACCTATGTATCTAAGAAAATATTTTTCCATAACATAACAATACCAATCAACAATAACAACAATGAATACCACATCCATAACAATAGCCATAACAATAGCAATAATAGTAGCAACAACAATGTCAACCATAAAATGGATAAAACCAAGTCCAGAATTACCCTAACAAGTAATAGACCAATCACATAGATACACATGAATAAAAAAATGTTTTAGGTCATATTATAGGTGGTTATGCATTTACCATTACCATTAATCCTATTGTCCCCAAACATAGACTTCTCATTTTTTGGGACAACATGTGAACTATTTTGGTTCCTCAGACCAAAATAATCTCTTCCCTTTTGGAAATTTGTTCCAAGCAATCAAATTCCTCATTTTTCAAGCTTCTCAGAAATCTACGAACTCTGCATGCTTAAATTTATGGACTCTGTAGGCTTGAATCTACGGACTCTATAGGCTTAAATCTATGGACTCTACAGGAAGAAAACCTATGAACTCTACAAGCCAAGTTCTACGAGCTTCACAAGTTGATTTCTATGGACTCTGTAGGAAAGAAGCAAGTTCTCAATACTTAGGTGATTTCAAAGTTGGTTCAATGACAAGGCTCAACCAAAAGAGTTCATCAGCAAGCTTCTAAGAAAATAATGAATCATTGAACCGTTGAACGTTGAACCATTTTGGTTCACTGAGTTCAATAGGTTTAAGGGTTCAACATTAGTAGCAAGAGTTAAGTGCATTTGTAAAGGTTCAAAGTTTAACCACTTTAAGGTTCAACGGATTCAAAACACTTATCAAAAAGAAAAAGGCTTGAATCATTGAACCGTTGAACCATTGAACCACTTTGGTTCAAAGGTTCAGTGGGTTTAATGGTTCAACAGGTTCAACAACCAAATGGTTCAACGCATTTGGTTTAAAAAGATCAAAAGGACTTAGCCAAATAAAAAGGATGAACCGATTGAACCATTGAACCTTGAACCAAAAGGTTCAATGAGTTCACAGGTTCAAAGGTTCAACCAGTACAATGAAGATCAAAGAGCTTAGAAAGAACAAGGAAGTGATGGACTAATGGTTCAACAGGTTCAAAGGCTTCTATAGGTAGGTTCAATCAAAAGAACAAGTTTTCGATGCTTGAATCATTGAACCATTGAACCACTTTGGTTCAAAGGTTCAACGAGTTCAAGGTTCAATAGGTTCAAGGTTCAATGGGCTCAATGAGGCTTATTTCAAAGAATCTTGGTTCAAGCGGTCAATAGAAACAAGGGAATGAACCATTGAACCATTGAACCAAAGTTGGTTCAATCGGTTGGTTCAAGTGACAAGTTCAAAGGAGTGCCCCAAGCGTCAAAGACACAAGTGCCCTTGCAAAGGGAATTGTCATGGCAAAAGTGACTAAGGAAGGAAACAAAAACCTGACAGAACTCAGTGGATGCTACCAAGTGTCATCTTCTAAGCCTCATTTCATTTTGTTTCTAAGTGCAGCAGATGCTGCCATGTGTCACAATTTGAGATTCACATAAAATTGACTAAGGCAAATTTCCAAGGGATAAACAACCCTTGTAGAGGACACTTAGAAGCTGAAATGAACCATTGCAAAAACTTGAAAGGCTAATTTGGAGCTCAAACAACCCTTGCAGAGGGTAAAAAGGGGGAAAATGGACCAATTCAAAGGCCAAAAGAGCAAAGGGATTTCCTTCAAAAACGTTCTCCCAAAAAAATAGACAAAGTGAATTCCTTCAAGAAAATGAACAAGGTAAAAGACAAAGTGAAATCCTCCAGACAATTTTTTTGAAAGAATTCACCCGAAAAACAAAGCAAAGCCTAGCAGAAAGACAAGGCAAGGAAGATTTCCTTTAGAAAAATTGCCCAAAGGAATTCCTTCAGACATTTTGTCCAAAGTAAATAAATGATAAAGCCCACTAAAAGAAAGAAGCCTGAAGGCCATCTAAAGACTGCCCGAAGGGCAGATACCTTTGCAGGGGGCTCTTCCCAACCCAAAGCAAACTGCTTCTTAAGGCCTCGAAGGGTAGGTCCCCTCTGGGAAAGATCAAATGACAAAGCTAAAGGAATTGCTGAGGAAAGCGACGTGCTCGCAAATGTCAAAGTTGCAACAATGAAATAGTTGTTGATCCTTGCAGGTTTAAGTGTGGACCCAAATGTATTCAAAGGCTTTAAGGCCAAGGCCAAAAGGAAGAACCGCTGAGAGGAGCATAAATATCAGGAATGAATAGAAACATTTGTGCATCAGATATGTTTCTAAAAGTAAACCGCTAGGTGGATATTAAAAGATGCAAAATTTCAATAGTGTGACCCATTTCTCTGCATTGAGAAAAGTAAATGGGTAAATGCCCCTAAATTCTATCATGTCTTCTTAACAAAATTCAATGCAACATGATGTGTTACTATTCCCAAGTCCTTCTTGAAGAGGCTATATAAGGGATTCTCTTGTTATTGTGGAGGGCTGGCTCTCTCTGATTATTAGAAACAAAACTCTGCCCAAATTGAAAGGCATTACTGAGATTTTGAGCTCAGATTGTTGATCATATTTTGTTATTGGAATAATAAATCAAGTGACTTTTCAGACTTTGTGCTATGATATCTTTGTTGTTGGGGAAACTGTTCTTATGTCTTTTTCTTAATATATTTTCTATTCCTTTAATTTAGTAAGCACAATTAGTGAAAGTAGTCAGGAAGGCATCCTGAAGCCAACTATGGAGAGACTTTGTGTCCCCACAATGGCCTTTAGTGTGTTTTCTATTTTTTTTGTGTAAAGGACCTTGGGATGACTTTGTGCCCTCATTGTCCTTCGTATCTCACTCTTGGGAAATTCAGGTGGAGACTTTGTGCTACATCTCAATTTGTTGGTTACTATGACCTTGTTTACATTTTATAATTATTACTAATAAGATTCTTATGGTTTGTTGAATGGTACTTTTGAAAGAAGAGGAGTGCTTTCTGTCATTATCCCTAAGATATCTCCTTTGATTTGCATGCATAATCTCTAAAAAAAGAGAGATGGATGATTTATCCTACCCTGGAGTATTATATATATATATATATATATATATATATATATATATATATATATATATATATATATATATATATATATATATATATATATATATATATATATATATATATATAGGGAACCTCCCCTTAATGAGAGGAGATATTAGTCCCCTTTTAATGTGGTAAACCTACACATTTAGATGACCAATCTTCCTACTTTGGATGATCAGACCTATTTTGTTTATTAGTACCCTGATTGACAAATTATTCAACCAACAATTTTTGGCGACTCCACTGGGGATATAGCTATATGCATTCTGAAACCTCAAGTTTCAAATGAAATCAGTCTCTATCATTATCCATTATAGACTCTATTCCATTTCTGTGTTTTACCCATTATTCATATAACCTTACCATTCACCTCCACACTAATCGAGAAAGAATGCACAGTTTAAAGCCTCAAGCTTTAAACTAAAGCAAGGTCAATTCTTTTCCATTTTTGTTTCACAATTTGGTAGATTCAAGGTATACACAAAGCCAAAGGGCTAAAGGTATTGTTGACCCTATATTCGAGTTGGTGCAGAAAAGTAATTTTGATCTGTTTCCTTCACCATCTCACCTCCAACAAACCAAGAGCTTTCCTCCTACTAAAGTCAAATCTCCATTGCCAAACGAAGTATCCACTTCTATTGTTGATAAAGCTTTGCCAATAATTACTCCTTTGAGATTTGTTATTTTTCCTTTTCATAGTCATATAATGGCAATTCAAGTCCCCTGGGGTAATTATTTTGGTCCTCTCAATCTTACTCCACCTCTACATGAGCTTCTACGTAGTTCAAGGAAAAATTTCCCCAAATTCTATGGTGATGGGAAAGTTCATCTTGATGAACACATTGCAACCTTCAGCATAGCCTATGGCATAATTGGAATAGAATTTGAAGATGTAGCAGTCATGCTATTTATAGAAACATTACAAGGTGCTATTGTAGATTGGTTTTATCATCTACAGGCTTGATCAGTAATTGATTGGAATACCCTCAAAGCTAAGTTTGAAGCTAGATTCAAACCTATAGAAGATGCACATGCACTTCTGGATCAACTTACATAGATGAAGAAAGAACCTCATGAACCAATGAGAGACTTCAAAGCCAAGTTTGACAAATTGAGAAATAGAATTCCTGTAATTACTCGACCTACAGTTGAGAATCTCAAATGCTTCTTCATTAATTCTCAGTTACCTGAAGTAAGTTTTCTTTTAAGACATGTTGGTCAAATAGATCTTGCTGTAGCTCAACATTTGGCCACTGAGGTAGAAGATGATCTCATCTTAATAGGGAAGATAAGAAGAGATCAAAATAGAAATAGACCTTCATCATCTTCTAAATATTCATCTATAGGCATCTATTGGTGCAGAAGTTGGCAAATGAGTTGCTTTCTCTCAAAAAGCAAATGGCGCAAGGAATGTCTTCTACTCCTTCATACAAATATATGCCAAGAAAGACATTTCCAAATTAGTCATATCAGGGCAATGCTACCAAGAATCAAGGGAAACAAAATCCTCTTCCTCCCCCACAAGGGAGACTTGCCCTGGAAGCTCCTCCAACCAATTTAGTAATGGGATATCTTAAAGAAGAACCAGAGTTCTCTTTCTAGCTTGAATTGAATCAAGAAAATGAAGTTGATCTCCTTGTAGGAAATCAAAAAGAGTCAGCTGACGACTCCCACATTAGTTTCTTGAACTACTGGGATGAACCCAGAAGCAAAGGAGAAGATTTTGATGGATCATATGCAGTGTTTACCAAGTCTAAGAACCAATTAGTCCAACAAGTTGATAAAGGAACTTCAACCAATAATTACAATTGATAAGCATGGAACCACTCTACCTTTCTAGTCAAAGGATCCAGTGATCACCCAAAAGGTAAGTACATCAATTTCACCTTCACCTTCTACTTTAATTTTGCAAACCAGCCCTCCTACCATCCCTCCTAAAACTTAAAAGGTTGAAATACCTTCCTCTATACCTAGCTCAATTCAGCCATTTGACATAATCGATCATGTCAAAAAGACCAAAATATAAATGTCTAAATTTGAATATTTGTAGTCCAATCTTGATCAATTGGATAAGTTGGTCCAATGTGTCAAGAACCAAACTGTCCCTACATGACAAGAAGCTAAAAAAGTAACTCCTGATTCCCCAAAGAACATGCCCATTCTAAATAATCTTGTCATTACTCCTCTAGTTACCCCTAGGAAAATAGAACCTTTCTATGTTTCCCTGTTAATAAATGGTCACAAGCTAAGTAATTGTATTATAGACTCAAGCGCATCTGAAAATGTCATGCCTACTAAAATAGCTAAATCTCTTGGCCTCACACTGACCAAGACATTTGGGAGATGTTTCTCCATGTAAAATAAGCAAGTACGATTGCTGGGGTAAATCAAAGATGCCCAATTTGCATTTTCAATGTTTCCAAACAAGAGAATTAAGATGACTGTCTTGGTGGCTGACATCCCAACATCCTATGGCATTTTGCTTAGATGAAATTTCTATAAAGATGTAGGAGGAGAACTAAGCATGGACATTTTTGAGGAAAGAATCCCTTTCAAAGGCATAATGAAGAGGTTGCTCCCTAAAAAGGAGGAAAAATATGTGGTCACCCAAACATTAGCCCCTAAAGCTCAATTTTTTTTGAATCCTCAGGCATGGGTAACTAATTTCTATCTACAGATGAAGTGCATGAAACATCTGATAAAGTTATTGAAAGTGTCAACCCAGAAATCAGTTCAACTAGAATAGCAGAAGAACTAGTAGGTTACAATACAAATGAAGAAGGACCCTCCCTCTCTAATGAAGGAAAGTCTAAATAAAAATTAGTATCTGATGAGGTATGGATTCTGAAATTTGATGGTAGCTGTTGCTCTATCAGTTTGGGAGCTGAGATTGTGTTGATATCTCCTCAAGGAGATATGTTTCCTTCATCTTACAAATTACAATTTAGCAACACTAACAATACAACTGAATATGAATCTCTATTTCTTGGATTGAAGGCTGCTCAAGATAAAGGCATCAAGTTTCTTCATGCCAAAGGGGATGCTAAATTAGTGGTTTGTCAGGTGAGAAACTTATACTAAACCAAGAATGAAAGATTATGCCACTATCATAACTTGGTTTGAGACCAAATTGAAATCTTTGACGCTTTCAACATTTCAACCATACCTAGGGAATCTAATGACAGAGCTGATGCACTTGCTATTTTAGGAACTCTTTTAGTTCCTCACTCAGAATTTAAAGAAGACATGTATATTGTTGAGCTAGTCTATAGACCAAGTGTTCTTGACAATGCTGATCATTGGCAAGTATTCAATAATGATCATCAAATCATTGCCTTCCTGGAATGAAAAGATAATTTTGAACAACTATGTTTTGAAGGCAGTGAACCTCAGAAGTATGAATCAACCTTTGAATCTAGTTCATATATAAATGAAGAATTTTTATAGCTGAAAGGAAATAAAATTCCCAAAGGCTTGGTTTCTCTTGAGAAACTATTTGACAAGAATGATAGATTCATCAAACAACAACAAATAGATTCAAGTTTCTCTCAAGGATTCGATCAAGTAAATCTGATAACTAAAGACAATCCCAAGATGGTTAACATTAGTAAGTGATGCACCCCTGAAGAAAGATTCAATTTCACCACTTTATTCTATCAATACATGGATGTCTTAACATATTCTTATGATGACCTGAAGTCTCTCAGACCTAATGAAATCCACCATGACATTCTTCTCAAGGCTGACTCAATGCCCTATAAGCAAAAATCTAGATAGTACAATCCAAAAATATTAGGTACTATTCTATCTAAGATACAAAAAATGTTAAATGCTAGAATCATCTTCCCAATCCATCATTCCACATGGATTGCAAACATAGTGCTTGTAAGGAAGAAGAGTGGCAAAATTTGCATTTGTGTAGATTTCAAGAATCTGAATTAGTTGTCTTTAAAAGATAATTACCTTTTGCTAATCATGGATCAAGTGCTTCAAATAGTGATAGGTTCATAGATGTTATCAATTCTAGATAGCTTCTTCGGATATAATCAAGTTGAAGTTGGTGAAGTAGACCAACACAAAACTACATTTACCACACCTTGGGGTACATTTGCATATAGAAGAATGCCTTTTGTCTTGATAAATGCTGGTGCCACCTTTCAAAGAGAAATGGACCTGGCTTTCAAAGATGAGATGGGTAAATTCATAGTGGTATACCTTGATGACTTAAACATCTTTTCAAATCATCATTTTGATCATGTACGCCACTTACAATAAGTGTTGGAGCACTACTACCAGAATGGTATTTCTTTGAACCCTAAGAAGTCTATTTTTTGAGTAATAGAGGGGAAACTACTCAGACACATTATGTCTAAAGAAGGCATAAATATTGACTCAAACAGAGTCAATTTTATTCAAGAGCTTAATTTGCCTACAAGTAAAAATGATGTTCACTCTTTCTTCAAAAAGGTGAATTTCTTATGGAGTTTCATCCCCAAATTTGCTGAGAAGACTAGACACATTATGAACATGATGAAAGGGAAGACCACCTTCAACTAGACTAAAGAAGGCAAGTCGGCATTTCAGGATATCAAGACTACCATTGCCCATGCCCTTACCTTGGTTTGTCTAGATTATGACAAAGATTTCATCATATACAGCTATGATTCTAAACACACACTTTCAACAATTCTTGCTCAATAGAACAAGGAAGGTATGGAATATCCTATTTCTTTCATGAGTTTCCCTCTCAAAACCCATGAGATAAAGTATTCAAATGTAGAGAAGCATGATTATGTAGTGGTGAAAGTAGTCAAACATTTCCGCTTCTATATCCTGAATTCACACAGTACTGCCTTAGTTCTTGACACTATAGTCAAGTCCATATTAACTCAGCAAGAGTTTGGCACAAAAAGAGACAATTAGATTGCAAAGATCAAAGATTTTGATTTAGACATCAAGCCAACAAATTTGATCAGGGGAAAAGGCCTATGCCAATTAATTGTTGACAACAAGCTAGAAGATACACAATATGTAAAAGTTGAAGTGGAAGACACAACAACAGTCCTTTTCATCTCCACTACCAATGAGTGGTATTCAAGTATTGCTCATTTCATTACTTATGGTGAATTTCCTGCTCATTTATCTTATAAAGAAAGGAGGACTATCAAGTTGAAAGCTACCAATTTTGTCCTTTGGGACAATGGCTTGTATAAGAGAAGCATAGATGGAGTATTCCTTCTCTGTGTAGACAAAGATCAACAAAGCCAACTTTTGAAATCTTTCCACAATCTAGCATGTGGAGGACATTTTTATGCTCTTATAACTGCTCACAAGATTTTGTGAGCTAGGTATTACTGGCCAACTCTTTTCCAAGATGCATATAAGTGGGTGAGAAAATGTGAACTTTGCTAGCAATTTGTTGGAAGACCTAAGTTAGCTGCCCTACCTTTCAAGCTAGTGATTATAGAAGAACCTTTCCAACAATGGGGGATTGATTTTATTGGGACTATAAACCCATCTTTAAGTGCTGGACATGATTATGTCATTACAGCAACTGACTATTTCACCAAGTGGGTAGAAGCAATCCCAACTAAGCATGCTACTTCAGAAGTTGTATGCAATTTCCTCAAGGAGAATATCATTTCTAGGTTTGGATTTCCAACTAAAATTGTTACTAATAATGTAGCTTGTTTCACCTCCTAAGAGATTACACAATTCTATTTCCATTATGGAATTACACTCTCCCATTCTTCTGATTATTTTCCACAAGGGAATGGACAAGCTGAATCAAACAATAACAACCTGGTAACTATCATCAAGAAGCGAGCAGATGACAATCAAAGGACATGGCATAAAGCATTGGTTGATGCTCTATGGGTAGACAAATTCACACCAAAGAGGGCAATTGGTATGTCTCCTTTTCAAATTCTTTATGGTATCAATGCTGAAATACCAATCACCTTAGAATTGCCAGCCTTGAAATTGGCAAAGGCAATTGAAGATCAAACATATGAAAGCTCTCTTGATAAGAGAATCATGTGCTTGACTAAGCTAGATGAATAAAGAACTATGGTGGTGGATTGAATTGCTTCTCATAAAAGTTTGGTAAAGAAACTCTTTGACTAAAAGGCCAAAAATCATGATTTCCAGATTAGGGATCAAGTCCTACTGTGGGACAAAAAGAGAGAACCAAAAGGGATGCATAGAAAATTTGACTCCCTTTAGAGAGGTCCATTTATAATTCATCAACACAATGGTGAAAATATCTTTCTACTAAAATATCAAGATGGCACACTCTTTTCTTTGCCTCACAATAGGCAGCATTTAAAACACTTCAACTCTTGAAGTATCAAATCATTGCATCTATACATATGTATATTTGTATAGTTTTTAATTCTATTTTGTTTTTTTTGTTTCCATTTTTTTTATGCCTTCCATTTTTGGGTAACATGACTCTATAGACCAATGGTACACATAAAGACACTGGAGATTTTGGATTCTACTCCCTTCAATTCTTTTTAACAATTGATAGAAGTTCCCCAACTTGAGCCAGCTGTTGTCCCCAAAACAGACTTCTCATTTTTTGGGACAACATGTGAACTATTTTGGTTCCTTAGACTAAAATAATCTCTTCCCTTCTCGAAATTTGTTCTAATCATTCAAATTCCTCATTTTTCAAGCTTCTCAAAAATTTACGGACTCTGCAGGCTTAAATCTATGGACTCTGCAGGCTTGAATCTATGAAATCTACATGCTTAAATATATGGACTATGTAGGAAGAAAATCTATGAATTCTACAAGCCAAGTTCGACAGGCTTCATAGGTTGATTTCTATGGACTTTGAAAGAAATAAGTAATCTTTCAACACTTAGGTGATTTCAAAGTTGGTTCAATGACAAGGCTTAACCAAAAGAGTTCATCGACAAGCTTCTAAGAAAAGAATAAATCATTTGTCAAGGTTCAAAGTTCAACCACTTCAAGGTTCAATAGCTTCAAAACACTTATGAAAAAGAAGAAGGCTTGAATCATTGAACTGTTGAACCATTAAACCACTTTGGTTCAAAGGTTCAATGGGTTCAATGGTTTAATAGGTTCAACAACCAAATGTTTCAATGCATTTGGTTCAAAAAGATCAAAAGGACTTAGCCAAATAAAAAGGATGAACTGATTGAACCATTGAACCTCAAACCAAAGGGTTCAACAAGTTCACAGGTTCAAAGGTTCAACCAGTACAATGAAGATCAAAGAGCTTAGAAATAACAAGTGATGGACTAATGGTTTAATAGGTTTAAAGGATTCTACAGGCAGGTTCAATCAAAGGAACAAGTTTTTGACACTTGAATCATTGAACTATTGAACCATTGAACCACTTTGGTTCAAAGGTTCAATGGGTTCAAGGTTCAACAGGTTCAATAGGTTCAAGGTTGAACGGGTTCAACGAGGCTTGTTTCAAAGAATCTTGGTTCAAGTAGTCAATAGAAACAGGGGAATGAACCATTAAACTATTGAACCAATGTTGGTTCAATCGGTTGGTTTAATCAGTCGGTTCAAGCAACAAGTTTAAAAGAGTGCCCCAAGCGTCAAAGACACAAGTGCCCTTGTGGAGGGAATTTTTGTGGCAAAAGTGATTAAGGAAGGAAATAAAAACCTGATAGAACTCAACAGATGCTTCCAAGTGTCTTCTTCCGATCCTCATTTCACTTTGTTTCTAAAAGCAGCGGATGCTACCACATGTCACAATTTGAAATTCACATAAAATTGACTAAGGCAAATTTCCAAGGGATAAACAGCCCTTGTAGAGGACACTCAGAAGCCAAAATGAACTATTGTAAAAACTTGAAAGGCTAATTTGGAGCTCAAACAACCCTTATAGAGGGTAGAAAGGGGGAAAATGGACCAATTCAAAGGCCAAAAGAGTAAAGGGATTTCCTTCAGAAAAGTTCTCTTGAAAAAATAGACAAAGTGAATTCCTTTAGGAAAATGAATAAGGCAAAGGACAAATCAAAATCCTCTAGACAATTTGTCTGAAGGAATTCACCCGAAAAACAAAGCAAAGCCCGGTAGAAAGACAAGGCAAAGAAGATTTCCTTCAGACAAATTACCTGAAGGAATTTCTTTAGACATTTTGTCCGAAGGAAATAAAGGATAAATCCCATCAGAAGAAAGAAGCCCAAAGGCCATTCAAAGACCACTCGAAGGGTAGATACCCTTACGGGGGGATCTTCCTGACCTAAAGTAGATTGTTTCTCAAGGCCCCAAAGGGCAGGTCCCCTCAGGGAAAGATCAAATGATAAAGTCGAAGGAATTGTCAAGGAAAGTGATGTGCCTATAGATGTCAAAGTCACAATAATGAAATAGCCATTGATCCTTGCAGGTTTAAACACCGACCTGAATGCATTCAAAGGCTTTAAGGCCAAGGCCAAAAGGAAGAACTGCTAAGAGGAGCATAAAGAGTAGGAACAACCAAAAACATTTGTGCATCAGATACGTTTCTAGAAGTAGACCACCAGGTGGATATTGAAAGATGCAAACTTTCAATAACATGACCCATTTCTCTGCATTGAGAAAATCAAATGGGTAAATGCCCCTAAATTCTAGCATGTCTTCTTAAAAAATTCAATGTAACATGATGTGTTACTATTCCCAAGTCCTTCTTTAAGAGGCTATATAAGGGACTCTCTTGTTATTATGGAGGGCTAGCTCTCTCTACTTATCAAAAACAAAACTCTACCCAAATTGAAAGGCATTACTAAGATTTTGAGCTCAGATTGTTGATCATATTTTGTTATTGGAATAAGACAACAAGAGACTTTTCAGACTTTGTGCTGTGATATCTTTATTGTTGGGGAAACTATTCTTATGTCTTTTTCCTTAATATATTTTCTATTCCTTTAATTCAATAAGCAGAATTAGTGAAAGTAGTCAGGAAGGCATCCTGAAGCCAACTGTGGAGAGACTTTGTGCCCCACAATTGCCTTTAGTGTGGTTTTTTTTGTTTCTATGTAAAGGACCTTGGAATGACTTTGTGCCCTCATTGTCCTTCATATCTCACTCTTGGGCAATTCAGGTGGAGACTTTGTGCTACATCTCAATTTGTTGGTTACTACGACCTTGGTTACATTTTGTAATTATTACCAGGAAGATTCTTGTGGTTTGTTGAATGGTACTTTTGAAAGAAGAGGAGTGCTTTCTATCATTATCCCTAAGATTTCTCCTTTGATTTACACACATCATCTCTAAAAAAAAGAGATGGATGATTTATCCTACCCTTGAGTATTATTTTCTGTTTATATACATATATATATATATATATATATATATATATATATATATATATATATAGCATATCTATAAGGAACCTCCCCTCGATGAGAGGAGAGATTAGTCCCCTTTTGATGTGGTAAACCTACACATTTGGATGACCAATCTTCCTACTTTGGATGATCAGACTTATTTTGTTTATCAGTACACTGATCGACAAAATTTTCAACCAACAAATCCTAGACTGAATACCAATAGACTGGGAGCTTTATCTAACAATGCCAATTAGCCTACCAATGTTGGTAATCCTTCCTTACCCTGTGACTATCACCAAGTACAATAGTAACCAAGGATTACTATCTCAAGACCTTATGATAGTAACCCTTCAATGCCTCATGACAACATATAAGCATATTAATAGTCAAGAATTACACTCTCTAGCCCATCTCCATCATTTTCTAGTTATAATGGTCCTTTACCTAATCCAAATTGTACAATCACAACTTGACAGCCTAAAGTCACAATAACAGGCCTATAACCCCCTACCAATAAGGTAATCCAATCCACTATGCTAGCTAGGAGTAAGCCAATTACCACTATCAAGGAAAAAATGTATGATATTGTAAAATAACTCCAAAAGACACATGCACAAATATCTATTTTGGATCTATTATGTATATCTACCTTCCACAAGAATATCCTTATTGAACTCCTAGGAAAAACCCAAGTGCCCAATGGCATTATCTCAGGCAAATTTTAAGATTTGGTTGGAAACTTAGCCCTAGGCCAATAATTGACCTTCAACCAAAGTTATATGTCATCCTTTGGCCCTCTCCATAATAATCCATTATACATTAAAGTTTATATTATGTGACACAAAGTTAAATGTGTCCTCATAGACAATGGATCAAGACTGAATATTTTACCTATGAAGTTAATCAAGCATCTGGAATATATTGTAGTTAACCTTTAGCTAGAGACTATTACTATTAAGGCTTATGATAATGAAGAGTAGGAATCACAAATAACCATTAGTTTGCTACTAATTGTTGGGCCTTTGACCCATGATACACTTTACCATGTGATATACCTATATTTATCATACATTTTTTTGGGTAGACCATGGACGCATGAAATTCATGCAATACCTTCAAAATTGTACTAGTGTATCAAGTTTTATCACTATGAAATGGAGGTAACCATCCATGGATATTTACATCCATATGAAAATTTCAAAAATTTATAGGATAATAATGAAAGTTAAAATTATTGGTTTGGTCTAGTTCCAGTACCAAATAAATACAAGGACAAAGAGATTTTTATTAAATTTCTAGAGACTAATTTCATAGACCTTGATAACCTTGCATCAACTTCACATATGCCTCATGTTGAAATTTTTAATCATTTGACCATTTCAAACAATGGTCCAATAAATTATTTAACCCATGAAACCTTACATATAACCAAGCTTATGTAGAATCCAAAGACCTATGGAAGGCCTAAAACTAGGAAAATGTATATGGAATGGTGATGAAAGGTAAATTAAAAGCTTCATATCCCAACACATTATTTTCACACTAGCCACTATCCAAGAACAAGAACTGATTGCCAATGGTGATTCCTAGTTATACAATGACAAATTGATTGATTCCTACTAAAGTACAAAGTATCCCATCCCTAATAGGACTATGGTTAACCAAACTTATGAAGGTATAGGAATGGAGGAAGATCAACAAGGTACTATTGAGCCCATTTATATGACCAAATACAAAGGAACTCTAGTCTTAGATTTAAAACACCTAGGGGTAACCCTATGTATCTTATTCATGTTCTTACACCAACAAATAGTGATGATGATGTTGTTAGTGAAGTAGAGTTTGATCATAACATTTATGAATACCTATCTAGTACCAACTTATTTTACCCATATACCATTTATACAGTTACATTAGTAATCTAACACTCCACACTTACCCTTTATCATCCTCAAATTATAGACTAAGACAAATAAGAATCCATAGTACCTTTAGATGAGTTTGAGAATGATGAGGATTTTTGTGACTTTTTGGGCCTAAGAGACAACATTCCTTTGGGAGACCATAAACAATGGTTCTCTATCAAATTAGATCTTGGTGCCTATTGTAGAGAGCAGGTGAACATCCTTAGCCAAAAATAAAATAATAAACATTGAGGTCCCAAAGTGAAAACCTCTTTGAGATGATTTCAGAGTGGGTAAATGAAAATAAAAATGTCAATTTCTTGGTGAAACCCTATTTTAGGTGCCACTAGATGAGGATGTTCACCCATTTTTGAATCAGGCTCGGGAAACCACCAATAATGAACTTAGTTTTAGGTCTAAATATAGTATAGAGGAATAACATGTATTTGATAAAATTATTTGAGATCATCCTATAGTGTTTGTTACATGGCCCTTTCTATGATTAGGAGATTTAGATTCATCTTTCTTGGGAGATCTTGAAGAACTAGTTTGACTAAAGGACTTTACCATTGCTGGCCAATTTACATCTTTGATAACTATTGTGGAAGATGACTCGAATATCCTAGTAGAAGATATACGTAAGTCAAAATTGAGACTCCATAGGATCCAAAGTAGATTAAACTAGGCATGTCCCAAACTGATAAGGAACACAAAGTCTTTATATCCCTTTTAAGAGAGTTTTTGACATATTTACATGGGTTTATTCAGACATGCCAAGTGTGGACCCCACCTTGGTTGTATACCATATTGTTGTACATCATTATGACAAACTTGTTAAGCAAAAACTACATAATATTCATCCTCATATTGCTATGTTAGTTAAGAAAGAGTTGGATAAACTCTTACAATCGAGATGCATCATAAACTAATCAACTATTCATAATAGATATCTAACATTTTTCCTGTTAGTAATAATCTATACGGGATAAAAATCTACACTAATTTTAGAGACATCAATAAGGCTTGCCCAAAGGATGAATTTACTTTATCAAACATTAACATGATATTCAAATTCATAGTTGAGTATGATATGATTTCTCTAATAGATGGCTTTTCAGGATATAACTAGATTAGGATTATGTCAGAGGACCAATAAAAAATAACATTCACCACTCCTTGGGGAACATTTTGTTATCATGTCATGTCATTTGGCATCAAGAATGTTAGGGGAACATACCAAAGTGTTATGACTATTGTATTCCATGACGAGATGTATGATATTATTGAAGACTATGTTGAGGACATATTAGGTAAATCTAAGACATGTATAAATCATCTAGCTATACTATGAAGGATATTTGAAAGATTTCATGAGTAAAAGGTTAAATTTAATGCCAAGAAGGGTGTATCTGGTGTCACTTCAGGAAAACTATTAGGATTTGTTTTTTCTCATAGAGGCATTGAAGTCAATTAGGTTAAGGTTCAAGCCATTACTAAGATGCTACCACCTTCTACTTTGAATCAACTTCATAGTTTTTAGGTAAAAATTTAGTCTATTAGACACTTCATTTAGTAGTTGTCTAATAAATTCCATCATTTCACTCACTTATTGAAGAAATTTATTACATTTAGTTGGGATGAATAGTGTCAAAAAACCTTTGAGCACCTGAAGGAATATTTAGGTAATTCATTTGTTCTATTACCACTAATTCTAGAGAGGACATTCCTACTTTACCTATGTACCACTGACAATGACCTAGTGGAACATTAAGCTCAATATGATGAACATGGGAAAGATCATGTATTGTATTATATAAGCCATACACTAGTAGTGTATAAACATAACTTTACACAAATTGAAAAATATTATTTAGTTATGGTCTGTGTAGCCCAAAATATGTGTCACTACTTATATAACAATAAGACCATAATCATTGACAAAGTATCTCCACTCAAGTATCTACTATTATAAATAGCTTTATAGGGATGCATGGATAAGTAGATCATGTTCCTTAGTGAATTTAAGACTGAATACATCAATCAAAAGGCCATTAAGGGAAAAGTACTTACAAACCAATTTATTGAATCTCCTCTTTAAAATATTCAACCACTCACTTTTTCATTCCCTGATGAATCCATCTTGACCATCCTAGAAACACCTCTTAAAGAGTAGCATAGGAAGTTGTATTTTTATGTGTCATTCATATCTCATAGATCAAGGGCATGATTATTGTTTATTACACCATAGGGGAATCTCATTCCCAAATCATTTCATATTATCTTTCCTTGTACTAATAATATGGATGAATATGAAGCACTCATTATAGGGCTTCGTCTAGTAGTACAATGGAACATTAAACATTTAATCATTCTTGGAGATTCCCAGCTTATCATTAATTAGGTTACAAACTAATTCCAAACCAAAGATGATAATATGGTACCATATAAAGCCATTGTGGACATTTTCAACTAGAAAATTTCTCACATTCAATTTGAACACATACTTCATGCCAATAATAGGACAATAGAGACCATCACTACCATTAGTTATTTGATATGAAACATAGACAATGTAAGATACTATTAGTTCCTTATTGAACATATTCTAATGCTTTCTCATGAACCCTCATCCATTGAAATGATTTATGATATTTTTGGTCCCAACTCTATTTGATATTCTAACTTATATAATTACCTCCACAACCAAGTCCTTTCACCCAAATTTTACATAAGAAACACAAATTTTTCACACAACAAGCCTCTTGATATACCCTACTCTTCCCAACCCTTTATTGAATAATCTTTCATAGAAATTTGCTTCATTGTTTGAATTCTATAGAAGCCACATTAGTGTTGAGATAAGTTCATGAGGAGTTTGTGGAGCCCACACCAGTGGGGTTGTCCTTGCTAAAAATGCCCTACATACTAGTTATTATTGGATAACCATAGAAGAATATACAATTACTTATGTGAAAATATGTAATCAATGTTAGATTCATGAAAATTTGATCAATGCTCTACTAAGAACACTCAAACTAATTATTACACCATGGTCATTTTCAATGTGAGGACTTGATCTTGTAGGGAATATTAACCCTACCTCTTTAGATGACCATAAGCATGTCCATACCACCATCAAGTACTTTAATAAGTGGTATAAAAATATAACCATCTCATTTGCTGATATGGTATCCCATCTGACATTATATTTGATAGTGGTGGATCATTTAATAATAATTATGTCAATACTCTATGCCAATTTTAACATTACCCAACATTTTTCCACTACATATTGCCCAAAAGGTAATGGCCAAGTAGAGGAATCTAGCATGGCCATTATCAATATTATTAATAATATTATAAATGATACTGGATATAATTGGCACTTGAAAATATTTTGCATCCTCTAGGATTATAGTAATAATTACCATACTCCAACAGGAGCCACACCATATTCCCTTATTTATGGCACTTAGTCCATTCTTCCCATTGAGGTTGATTTGCCTTCTTTGTGTATTTCATTAAAACATATCCTTGATGATGAGGACTATAAAGTATCCCATCTACAAGAGCTAGAGTTACTAGATGAAAAATGCATGACCACTATAAATAGCCTTCAAGCATATCAAAATCAGTTATGTGGTTAGTAAAATAAGTGTGTCAAGCATAGAGAGATATATCTTGGTGATCTTTTCCTAAAATAAAACTAGAAGAACACCATGGCTAAGAAAAATAAGAAAGGAAAGTTCAAACTTAATTTGATAGGCCCTTTTATCATTATTACTAATTATGGCTATGGAGCTTATAAGTTAGCTACACCTTAATGTGATGAACTTGATGAACCCATGAAGATAATATATCTCAAGTGTTATTTCACTTGAAAGACCTAAACTATTTTCTATGATGATCATTTTCATCATACCATAATATCACCTTCCTTGTACCATACCTTATATTATTCTTTCCACACTTTCCCTACTTGGCCAAAGTTGTTTTACCCTCCCAATCCCCACCCTTTTTAACCTTGGTTCTGATTTATTAGTTCTTTAAACACCTTCATAGGTTAGATTCAGATGAATTTTTAGTAGTTAATTTCATATGGTGATTAGTTGAATGCATAAATTTTAGAACAAGAGAATATCTTAGGGTAATATGACATTGATTTGGTAATTGCATTTTTCATTATTGTCATGTTCTATTTCATTTTTGGTTTTAATAATTATAACACCTTTGCTAAAATTAGTATCACTAACCCATGTCATTGTTTCCTCATTATAGTTTCCTTTGGGAAAATTAGTATCACTGACCCATACCATTGGTTTCTCATTATAACTACCTTTAGGCAAATCAATATCACTGACACATGCCATTGTTTCCTCATTATAACCACCTTTGGTAAAATTATGAACAACCCTAATTTTTATCCACATTGTTGTATCACTATCCTATACTTTTCCATTTTCCTATTCATGAACTTGATATAACCTAGTTAGATTCTTTTTGTTGATGTCATATTTAACCAAGGCTATGTCTAAAGCTATATGCAACAAGAGGAATCATAGTGATTTAGTAATTGAATGGAGGTATTTGTATTTTTTTTGTTTTGGGGGGTTTTTAATGTCTTAAGGATTTCATGGTTAAAACCTTATTGGAATCAAACTATGCAAACCTACTAGAAATAAACACACTTTACAAAAATGATATAGATTGATGGAAACAAACACATGTAGAAATGTAATTGATTGCTAGAAAAAAACACACGTTGTAGAAATGAAATTGATTGCTAGAAACAAACACACATTGCAAAAATGAAAAATTAATCTAAAACACCTACGGGAACAAATTTACAACAAATATTAACTTTTAAGGAGTTGGAAGCATTTATAAATTTAACATAATTACCTATTTACTTTTGCGAATAGAAATATAAATACCAACAAAAATGAAGATCCTAGTTCTTTGGAGGAGTGGGCCCTTGCTCCGCCTAGAACAAGATTTGAACAATTTAATTTGCTTTCAAAATAGAAATGGCTATTTAATTGATAAAATGTTCAGTATTACAAATGGAATGATCTATCCTTTTCTCTCTATTCTTCTATATTCTATCTCCTCTTTGTATATATATATGTTTTGATGGTTGTAACTCATAGATATGATGGAACTGAATTGTACCCAGAATAGATACTGAATTAAGATCTGGCTGGATGTCCAGCTATGTGATAAATGTCTTGATTCTGCAAGTTCAGAAAATTGGGAATCTGTACCTGATTTAATGGGATCATTGATTCGACAGATCACTAACCATTTGGAATAGATCCTCATTAGTTCCATATCTAGCTACAAAAGTTCCTAAGCTTATTTATAAGAGTACCAGAGCTAAATATAGAGTTCTGGAGCTAAGTCTGAAAATGTGACAACTTGAAATATTATGGAGTTCTAGAATTAACTGTGATGGTTCCAGAATAGATTCTGCAAGTTTTAGAACTAACTGTGATGATTCTAGAATAGATTCTGTAAGTTTTGAAACTAATCTAAATTGAGTCCAATGCTTCCAAAAACATGCAATCCACTTCATATTTATTCTTTAGCCTGATGATGACCTGTTTTATTGCAAAACTAGAATTTTCCAATACACTTGTTAGGAATTATAGGTCTTTTAAAATGTTAGAATCACAATCAACAAAAGATGGATAATCACATCCTAATTCATCTCAGATCAAAATAAAAGTTACAAAATGCAATCAAACTTAATAGAAAGAGAGAGTATGATGAGGTCATTTATTATACATTTATTGGGCATATCCTGGCCTCATCATTTCCCCCATACTTGTTTTTAAGTCCCATTACAAACTTCATTATTTGAATTCGGGATTGTATATCCTGAATTCCATTTGATTGCTTAGATCAAATGGCTGAAACTGAAATCCCAATGCTTTGACTCAGAAGTACTATACCCTGCTCCTACTTCTACTTTTCTTTTCCATTCCTCAAATTGAGTGGGATGTTGAGGTTCTCTATTTTGACAAGGAGATATGGGGGTGGGAAGTAGAGGTGGCCTTGTCCACATTCCTATCCATATGCTTAGGGGAGTTTCATTGATCCAGGGAATTATTGTGCATAAAGCTTTTGCCCTTTCTAAACTCTAGATCAAATTTGAAGGGGATATTACTTCCCTTCTTTTCAATGCCACCGAGAAAAATTCCCATATTTTTAAACATGCATCATAGATATTATCAAAATTTTCCCTTTCATAGGAGGTGAAGACATCCATGCTTTGTTGTAAACTAAAAAGATAAGGTCCCTTGAATTTATCATTAAATGCATGGGATTGGAAATATGTAGCAAAAGTGGATGGATTACCATTATTAATTCTCATACAGAGACTGGATGAACTATCCTTTGACCAATTCTCTGACTCCCTTTCTTTCCATGCAATTTGATTTTGAAGAATAGAGACAAATGGGTTAAGCTAGCTTTCTCCTACATAAAAATTGATCATAAAGCCTGTATTTATTTCTAGCATAAAATTATAGAGGTAAAATTAACAAATAAGGTTTTTCTATTTTGTATTAGCTAAGGAGTAGGTGGCTGAGAAATTACCTTCATCTTTTATTTCATGTGGAAGGCCACATGTTATCCTTTCCAACTACTAGCGAATGAATTGTTCCTCTAAAAACATGCTATAAACAAGAGAAGGTCTACTGCATGAAAGAAGCTTCTCACTCATCATACAAACCATTTGTATTTTTACAAGACATTTATACTTATCATTTTCCTCCTTGTAAATTTTGTCTTCCCATTCCTCCCTTGCTTTCTCTTCTTCCACCAGTTTACCTTTCAAGTCTATATTGGATTCTTTGATTTCACTGAGTTCTCTACATGTGTCATCCCATAAATGCTTGAGTGGAAAATAAGTCAATTCAGTCTATGTAGAGACTGTTGACATAGAGGTTTGTCTTGTACATTTTCCCTCATTCTCCATTAGTTGCCTTTTAGTTTTTGCTAATTCCTCATTCTTGGCTGTGAACTAGTTTATTAATATTTCAAGAATCATTTCCTTCTGTTCTAACTTGAGTTTAAGGAAGTTCAATTCCTCATCCTTTTCCTTGATAATGAGTTCTACTCTAGACAAAAATAGAGCCTGTTTAATCTGTTGGTTTTGTTCTTTTTTTAAAAAGTTCTGGGGGAGTTAAGCATTCCTCTTCCACCATAGGGGATTTCCCTTTCCTTCTCTAAGATACCTGTTCATCTTCTACATGTGATGGTTCTATAGTCTCACTCATTTCTTGGAAAACTGGCTCCTCAAATATTTCATCTTCTTTTTCATTCTCTGCTTGGCTTGGTTCAGGAGGAGTCATGGCCATGCTGCCCAAAATATCAACAGCTTTAGTTTCTAGCCTTTCTTGTTCTTCCAGCGCCTTTAAACTTTTTAAAGACTTTTTATGACATTTTCTTTCTTGAGGAGCCTCAAAATGTGCAGACATAGGTCTCTTATTAGAAATTTTTCTAGTTTTCACATTTTGTTCAGGCCTAGGTGAATTGTAATTGTCAGAGATATGTACCAATTCTTCTATAGCCTCAGTAGAAGAAGAAATGGCTTGAGAAAGTACAGCAGGGTCTATGATTTTAACTTTTCTTCTAGATTTTCTTCTTATTGGTATTTCCTCCTCCCCTAATATTTTCTCTTCCTCACTAATGGTAACAGTTTTCAAATGAATTGAAGGAGTAGGAGGAATTCTTATTGTTCTTCTGGGAATACCAGGGTTTTATCCAAACTTGCCAAGAAATTTGTCACACATTTCTTCCCCATTTTTCTTGGAGAGGAAATGGTGTTGGCATACTAAATGTACTAACCCATGATGTCTAATTGGTCCTGCACCCCAAGAATACCTCTAGGCCATGGTATGGATGGAGTCAAAAAGAAACCCTAGAAGGTTTACCATATACTCTAGTTTTTTGGCTCCATATCTAAGGTATATGAGGATTTTTAGGACTTCTTTTCCTATTGTCTCAAATTGTCCATCACAGGTTAAATATTTGACTATCCAAAATGCTACTCTATCAAAGGGTTTGGGCAAGTATCCCTCTTAACTCCTTTGATGACATTCTTTGTATTATAAATATATTAGGGTTCAGTTTCCCCTTCTTTCAACAGGGTTTTAGCCAGGTCTTTCAATGTCCCTTTGATAGGGTTTGGGACATGCATTATCGGTATCTCAGACATCTCACTTATGATATTCACAAAAAAAGGAATGAAAACCTTCTAATATTTGTCCTTATTTTCTCTAAATTGATAATAAAATCTCTTACCAGTTCATCATTGTATTTGGGAAATTTCCTCAGAAACTCCATCCATCCTACCTATTGAAAGATATTTTCTACTTCATCTACAAGGAGTTGGGTATCATTATATGGTTCTAACTTCTTTTTAATTCCCATGATTCATTATTATTTGAATGCTTCACAGGTTAGCTGAAAATTGCTTCTCATCTTAGTGAAACTGATGATTTTGGCTGTGGAACTAGCAGATTCAATTGCTGATTTGGCAAATTCAATTACAAAATTATTTTACTCAGCTGTGGAACTTATTAATTTTGGCTATGAAACTACTGTACTCAGCTATAGAACTAGCAGATTCAATTGCTTCAATCACAATAATGATTCTTTATGGTTATCTACCAACTCATTCCATCATCAATATCCATCTCATGATTTTACTCATTTAACCATGATGTATAATAGATGACTCATCATACTAATCTTTCTAAATCAAGTCTAATCACACATGCAAACTTTCATTAAACCTTTAACAAGTTAAAAACATAATTACTATCCTTGATGATGTAATCCCTCCATCATGCAGACATATCATTCTTGAAAAATGGTTAGAAGATAGTTAGAATTCAAAAAAGTTTTATTTGAATTAGCCACTTATTTGAGAACATCAACCATCATCACTGATTTTCAATTGATCTCTAATTTTTTTTTGGAAGAGAACGCCATTTACTAGTTTTCATTCTCTTCTTTTTTTTGGGGGGGGGGGGCGAAGAGAACACCATTTACTAGTTTTCATTTTCTTCGCTTTATTCTGGATCTCTTCATCTGCTTATTTGATCATTTTGGAAGAATTGGGTTCTTCCATATGATTAAATTCTTTATTTGCTCCAATCTGCTTCAAGAATTCATCCTTAGTAGGAGGCTTCTTATAAAGTTATAGCCTGTGTCCATAACCAAGAGTATTCTTCTACTACCATCAATGGGAAGTAATTGGATAGAACCATTGTCAAATATTTGCTTGATCTGATAAGGTCCCAACCATCTAGTTCTTAATTTACCTTTGAATTGTTGGTACTTAGAATCAAACAACAATGCCCAGTCTCCTACTTTAAATTGTCTTTCCTTGATATGTGAATCATGCCATTACTTCCTTTGACCTTGGATTATCTCTATCTAGTGAAGTGCTTCCATCCTAAATTCATCTAATTCATTGAGTGGAAGGATTCACTCCTTTTGAGCTACATCCAATTCAATTCCCACCTTAGCTATTATCCTCAATGTCTATACTTCAAACTTAATAGGCAACAAGGGATTTTTTCCATAGACTAACTCATATGGTGAAAACCTTGTTATAGTATTCCAAGTTGTATTGTAAGCCCAGACAGCTTCAGGTAGTCTCTTTATCCAATCTCTTCTTTTAGCTTCAACTATTTTAGTGAGGATGTTTTCCAATTCTCTATTTTTTACTTCAACTCATCCATTTTCTTACGGGTTATAGGGAGATGACTTCCTATGATTGATCTGATAATACATTATGAAAGCTTGGATCATATTAAACATAAATTGTTGTACCTAGTTTAAAACTAAGCTTCTTGGTGCTCTAAACTTTACCATAATTTTTTGCCAAAGGAAATCAGCAACTGCTTCTTCAGTGGCATTTGCTAAAGCCTACACTTTTGGCCATTTTGTTACATAATCAGTACACACAAGAATGTGCTCTTTTATTTGTGAAGGAAGATTAAAAGGTCCAAAAAAATCTAATTCCCATCTCTCAAATGGTTCAATCACAAATTGTGGTTGTAGAGGCATTTCATTGGTAATGGTTGGTTGTCCCATCCTTTGACAAGGATCACACCGCCTGATATATCTCTCCACATCTTTGTATAGAGATGGCTAATAATAACCAATGCCAAGTATCTTGTGAGCTATTCTTTTCACTGAATAGTGTCCTCCACTTGGTTCATCATGATATGCCCAAAGGATGTCAAAAATTTCATCTTCTCTTACACACCTGTGTAAAACCAAATTAGAACCACATTTAAATAGCATTCCATTTAACCACTTGAACTGTGCACTGGTTTTGATTAATTTTTTAATTTGTTTTTTAGTTAAATGAGGAGGAAACTTCCCTATTTCAAGATAATTTTCCATGTCAGCAAACCATGGTGTGTTAGATGAAATAACAAATAATTGTTCATCTGGAAAGTTATCATGACTGTATCCTGCTCCCCTGTACTGGTCAATCTTGACAAGAAATCATCCACCATGTTAGATTTGTCTAGATTGTCCACAATGGTAATATCAAATTATTTTATAAGTAATGACCATCTCATTATTGTACCTCCAACCACTAATTTGTTCATTAAATATTTAATTACTGAGTTATCTATATGTATAAATATTTTGTACCCTATAATGTAATGTCTAAATTTATTGATTGCATAGATCACAACCAAAAATTCTTTTTTAGTGGTAGTGTAATTTCTTTTAGTGGGAGAAAGATTTTTACTGAGATAGTAAATAGCATGCATTCTTCCTTCTTCATCTCTTTGTCCCAAAATTGCACCAATTGAGGTGTTTGAGGCATCTGTTTGGATATGAAAAGGTTTCTCCCAATTAGGTCCTTGAAATATAGGGGAATTTACTCATTTCTCTTTAATTTATTTAAAAGCATGTTGACACTATCCATCCCAAAGAAATTCACAGTCCTTGGTAAGCAATTTAAACATGGGGGCAGCAATTTTACTAAAATCCTTGATAAAATGCCTATAGTATCCAGCATGTCCTAAGAATGATTTGATATCTATGGGAGTTTGTGGAATAGGCAAGTCTGAAATAATCTTGATTTTGTTTTGATCAACCTGAATTCCTCTTTTTGAAATATGGTGCCCTAATATGATCCCTTCATCAACCATCATCAAAAATTTCTTATGACTGAGAGACAAGTGATGTTGTTCACATCTTGTTAATACTCTATCCAAATTTTTTAAGGCATCATCAAATGTATCTCCATACATAGTAAAGTCATCCATGTATACCTCTACACAATCATTTGTTAGGTTTGCAAAAATTGCTAATACATCATTTTAAAAACTTGTTGGAGCATTACATAGTCCAAATGGAAATACCCTATAAGCAAAGGTACCCCATTGACAAGTAAATGTAGTTTTGTCCTGATCCTCAGTAGTAATTATGATTTGATTGTATCCACTAAATCCATCCAAGAAGGAAAAGTACTATTTACCTGAAAGGTTATCTAAGGCTTGATCTATGAATGGTAAGGGAAAATAATCTCTTAGAGTGGCTTTGTTTAGTTCCCTATAGTCAACACAAATTCTCCATTTTATATTCTTTTTAAGGATAATTACAAGAGGGGACACCCACTAGCTATCTGAGATAGGGTAGATAAAACCTACTTGTAATAGTTTTTCAATTTCTTGTTTGACTATATCCCTTAAGGTTGGATTAATCCTTCTCTGAGGTTGCCTAACTAGTCTAATATTTTTATTATAAATATGATGGGTGTAGATACTTAGATTAATTCCCTTCACATCTATATAGTCCCAAGCAAACACTTTAGTATGATCCTTTAGAACATCAAATAGTTTGGGTTCTTCATCATTTTTTAACCAGCTATTAATATTCAAAAAATTTCTTGGTTGAATCTCAACATGTTTGGTTCCAGAATATGATGAACTAATTTGTTGAAATGGTTCCATTAAGGTATTTAGTGGATAGGCATGTGGTAACAATATATGATATGTAGCAACATCTTCAAAAGTTCCTAGAGGCAGAATGCTAGACAAAGGACAATAGGAAGAGTTATGATACTTATCTTGTTATAGATCAAACTCCTCATTACTACTATTTTCCAAAAATTCTTCACCATCTCCTGATATCTATAAAGCTAATGTTACAGATCCTTCCTCTCCCCAAGAGAAATCACGTTCCTCTAGATCAAAGTTATCTTCACTTGCAGAGAATTGGTGTGGTTCCAAAACTAACTGTGAAGATTCTATAACTAAATGTAATGGTTATAGAACTAACTGTGAAAGTTTTGGAACTAACTATGAAGGTTCCAAAACTAAACCTGACTGCTCCAATGATGATTGATGTTCATTTAATGAAGGATTAACCATATCATCTATTTCTCGTACATGATCCTGCAATGTTATCATAGCCAAAGAAGATAGATTTTACTCATTAATATCAAGATTATCAACCCATAATTTTGCTTAATTATCAATAAAAGGTCATGTAGATGGATATAATGAAATTTGCTTAGAATTCATACCATTTGAAATAGTCATATCACCTGATTTGCATCAATTAAGGAAGTAACTATACCTAACCATGGTCTCCCCAAAATAATGGGAAACTAAGTGTTTTACCTTTTGGATACAATATAAGTCAACTAGATATTCCCGTGATTCCACCATTACTGCCACATCTTTAATAACTCCTTCTAGTTTTACTATAGACTGATCTGTCATCTGTAATATGATATTAGTAGGTTGTAAGCCTATTAATGGTAATGTTTTCAAAGTGTCCACCATCATTACATTGATAGCTGCACCCAAATCAATCAAAACATTATGTATATCCTTATTCCCTATAGAAATAGAAATACAGGGCTTCTAAGATCTCCATATTTAGGTAGTAGGAGTTTTCATGCTAATAAATCAGCAAGTTTCCTGTCTACCTAAATAGTCATGGGGTACTGCTTCTTTCTTCCAGGTTTTTTAAAACATAACAATTTGATTAACTTGTTCAACTCTGGAATATCCTTAATTGCTTGTAACAATGGTATTTCAATATTTAATCTTCTTATTTCTTGCACGAAGTTAGATTCCTTAAGTTATATGGTTTCTTTAAGTCTTTCTGGAAATGGAATCTCAATAGAATTTCTTTCTGGTTTCTTATCTTTTTCTTTGTCATCTTCCTTAGGTATAACTGTGCTAGGGGTTTTAGCTTCTTCTGTCATCTCGGTGATTATAATAGGTGGACTGCTAACTATTTTTCTAGATCTGGTTTGAATGTTTTTACAATCTATTGTATTTAAATCAACTAATTTTTTTAGTTTTGGTTCATGTACAGGAGTTATTTGTTTGTTTCTTGGGTTTGCTACTAGTTGTGCTTGCATTTGGGTTTGGACTATGTTTTCAATCTATGGATTTTGTGATGGAGGTCCCATTATGGCTTGTTGGTTCTAATTTGGATATGTTTTTCCTTGCACATAATTGCTAGGCCTCCATCTAGGTTGTGGCCAAGCATAAGGATTTCCTTGACCAACCGAAGGTTACTGATGTCCTTGAGTATACCAAGATTGACTTGCCCAATCCTAAGGATGCCATGTGGGTTGAGGGACCCAAAGTGGCTATCCCCAAATTTTTGGTACTATTTGAGCTACCCATGGCATCATCCAGGGATTAGGAGCTGGTCTTGGCATAAACTGTCCTTGGTTAGGTTGTCTTTGAACAAAATTTAATTCTTCTATGGTGGATAATACATTGGTTTGTTTGAGCTAATTTTTTATGAGTAGAAGAAGAGAACAAGCATGAGTATCATGTTCGCTAGATTCGCATACAAGACATACTTCCATTTTATCCAAAGGACATTCCCTTATTGCATGCTTCTTCCTGCATCTAGGACAATACATGGCTAATGGTTCAAGTTGAGAATTTGCTTTAGATTTAAATCCATCCATGGTGGAGGTTAATTAAACTAATATGTCTATTTTAAAGTTTTCTAATTCATCCATCAATTTGTTCATATCTGGATTCAAATTTTTAACCGTTTTCCCTTTTCTAGGTCCACCCCTTGTTCTTGAAAAGTTTCTACAAATTTCTATGATTTCATCCATTCTTAATTGAGCAATGTTTCCTCCACCAATTAAATCAAGGGTTTCCCTAGATTTATCATCTAGACCTTTGAGAAAAATAGTTTCATTTAAATCTTCTTGAAGTAAAAATCCACATCTTTTACTCATAAAGAGGAATCTATCCAAATAATCTTCCATATTTTCATCTTCTTCCTGTTTGATTTTGAAAAATTCTTCCTTTCAATTTATTCCTCTATAATAATCTTGATATTTGTCTAGGAAGATAGTTTCCATTTGTTCCCAATTGGTAATAGAATTAGATGTTAATCCCATAAACCACCTCATTACTGCATCCTTCAAAGTAGATGGAAACAACTTCAATTTTTGATTATCTATCTTGTAATCATAATTTTGACATAGTACTTTAAACTCAAATAGAAATTGATTAGGATCCTCAGATGACATTCCTCTAAATGTGGGCAAGTGTGCAAGTGAAATGTTTTTCATAGTGGTTTCAACATCCTCAATATGAATGGGATAGGTAAAGGTTCTCTTAGGTTCTCTTCCCACTTCGTTCCATCTCTCTAGTATTTTCTAATTCCTTCTCCCAATCAAAGTGGTATGTGGTCTATTTTGGGGATGGTGAAAAGTCAGGAGTAGGGGGTTGACTACTCAATTGAGAATCAAAACTTTCTCTCAATGGATCTTGAGAAATAATCCTCCTCCCTATGGTTTTACTTGGTTTTGGTGACTGATCCAAAAATTTTAAAGATGGAAATTTTACTTTTTGTCTTGTAGGAGATAATGGTGCCTCCAATTCTTGCTCAACGTCCTTTCTTAAACTAAAGGATGATGGAATTTCTTGTTCAGATATTTTGGGGATAAATCTACCCTTGGAATCTCGTGGTCTACTCATAAATCAGGGAAAATTTCTTTAATTACTAAAAGAATGATTGTTGCTCTTATTGACACCTAATGAGAAAATTCCAACTAGTGCTCCCCGACAATGGTGCCAAAAATGATGGGTGTCATCATCCCCTTCATTTAATCAACTTTCTATTGATGTCATATTTAACCAGGGTTGTGTCTAAAACTATATACAATAAAAGGAATTGTAGAGATTTAGTAATTGAATGGAGGTATTTGTATTTTTATTATTTTGGGGGCTTTTTAATGTCTTAAGGATTTCATGGTTAAAATATTTTTGGAATCAAACTATGCAAACCTGCTGGAAATAAACACACTTTGTAGAAATGAAATAGATTGCCGGAAATAAACACATGTTACAAAAATGAAATTGATTGCTGGAAACGAACACACATTGCAGAAATGAAATTGATTGCTAGAAATAAAGACATGTTAAAGAAATGAAAATTTAATCTTAAATGCCTGTAGGAACAAATTTACAATAAATCTTAAATTTTAAGGAGTTGGAAGCATTTATAAATTTAATAGAATTACCTATTTACGTTTGTGAATAGAAATATAAATATTGACAAAAATGAAGATCCTAGTTCTTTAGAGGAGTGGGCCCTTGCTCCACCTCGAACATGATTTAAAAATTTTAATTTGATTTCAAAATAGAAATGGCTATTTCATTGATAAAATGTTCAACATTACAAATGTACTGATATATCCTTTTCTCTCTATTCTTTTATATTCTATCTCCTCTATATATATATATAGATGCTTTGATGGCTATAAATATTTCATAGATACGATGGAACTGAATCATACCTAGAATAGATACTGAATCAAGATGTCATGGGCTATCCAGCTGTGTGATAAATGTCTTGATTCTACAAGTTTAGAAAATTAGGAATATGTTCCTGATTTAATGGGATCATTGATTCAACAAATCACTAGCCATTTGGAATAGATCCTCATCAGTTCCATATCTAGCCACAAAAGTTCTAGAGCTTAGCTATAAGAGTACCATAGCTAAATATAGAGTTCTAGAGCTAGGTCTAAAAATGTGACAACTTGAAATAGTATGGTTGAGTTATGGAACTAACTGTGATGGTTTCGAAATAGATTCTATAGGTTTTAGAACTAATTATGATGATTTCAAAATAGATTCTGTACGTTTCAAAACTAATTTGAATTGAGTCCAATGCTTCCAAAAACATGCAATCCACTTCATATTTGTTCTTTAGCCTAATGATGACCTATTTTATTACAAAACTAGAATTTTCCAACACACTTGTTAGGAATTACAGGTCTTTTAAAATGTTAGAATCACAATCAATAAAAGATGGATAATCACATCCTAACTCATATTAGATAAAAATAAAAGTTACAAAATGCAATCAAACTTAATAGAAAGAGAGAGTAAGATGAGGTCATTTATTATAATTTATTGGGCATATCCTAGCATCATCACCATAATATCACCTTCCTTGTACCATACCTTATATTATTCCTTCCACACTTTCTCTAATTGGATGAAGTTGTTTTACCCTCCCGATCCCCACCCTTCTTGACCTTGGTTCTGATCTATTAGTTCTTCGAACACCTTCATAGGTTAGATTTAGATGAATTTTTAGTAGTTGATTTAGTATGGTGATTAGCTAAACACATATATTTTACAACAAGACAATATCTTAGGGTAATATGACATTGATTTGGTAATTGCATTTTTCATTATTGTCATGTTCTATTTCATTTTTGGTTTTAATAATTATAACACCTTTTGGTAAAATTAGTATCACTAACCCATGTCATTGTTTCCTCATTATAATTTCCTTTGGGAAAATTAGTATCATTGACCCATACCATTGGTTTCTCATTATAACTACCTTTAGGCAAATTAGTATCACTGAAACATGCCATTGTTTCCTCATTATAATGACCTTTGGTAAAATTATGAACAACCCTAATTTTTATCCACATTGTCGTATCACTATCCTATACTTTTCCATTTTCCTATTCATGAATTTGATATAACCTAGTTAAATTATTCCATTTTAAGGTAGAACTACAATGACTTGAGGTCTCATTCAATACTATGTAGGTAGTGCTTAGTATTTTCTATGGATAGATCAGTCACCTCTTTTCCACACTCTCATCATTTTGTGAGCCATTTATGTTTAAATGCTCTCTCCATTTTGAAACAATATTTAATCCATTCTCTCACCATTTTTAAAGTTGAACCATTTCATATCTCATGATTCTCAATTGAGTTGATATGCCTAGAAAATTCCTAAAACATTTAAACATTTCAAAAATCCTAAAAAAAAAATCATTAAAATCAGCTTAAAATTTCCATGCGATATATAGAGTTATAAACTTTTTTAGGATGGGACATATTACCTATTCAACTTCATTTATATACCACCTTATTATTTTTCCTCCCATTTATGGGAGAGCTACATTGGTTTGATTTCCACAAGGACTCTATAGCCAACACTTGGATACATGGGGTATCTTGGGTTAGTTTGGCATCCACCAATTTTTACATTCATTTTTTGACCATATTATTTACCTTAATCATTTTGGGAGTCCTAGCTATTTCATAAGTAACCACTAGCCCTTTTGTTTCCCTATCTTTATTGGCCTTCATCATACACTCTTGCCATTTTGTGAATTGATATTGTGAGCATTATGTATTCAAACTTGATGTACTCATGAACACTTGTATTTTGTTATGCTCTCACCATTTTTCAATAAACCTAAGCAATATTCTTATCATTTTATAAGCCCATTATCATTCCAAGCCTTATATGTATTAAACATTATGAATTACCAATTTAGTTCATTAGTGAATTCTCATCTCTTGTCTTTTAGTGTGGTTTCAGCCTAAACCATACTCTCGCACTTGCATGATTTATTTATATTGAATCTTTCATGATTGTGAACATCATCCCCCTCTTTTCCTATGCACTCATTATTTTGCAAGATCATTCATATTTTCCTCTACATGTCAATCATGTTCTTTTATCCTATATCCTAAGAGAACTACATTTGACTTAATGTTCACGTTGGATCTTGTGTCCATAGAACTATGTAGGTAGTGTCCACTTGCCTAGAAAATATAGAGTGAACTCAGCTATCCCTTCCTTTTCTTCTATTTTTCCATCTTTTTATTTCATTTCATTATCTCCTATAGCCTAGGGGAAATGTTTGTCATATTTCTCATGTCATTGCTACCTAGCTTAGGGGTCACCAAGAGTAACACCTCTATTACAGATACATGAATAGTTTATATTATGCTTGTACTAACATTGTAATTAACCATTATTTATGTATTGCCTTTGTCTATATATAATAGTTTGTTTCTTGTACTTTTCTTTGCCTTGGATTATTTACTTGTTTTTATTGTCTTCTTTTATTTTTTTATGGCCTTGTTTATTTATTTTATATCTTTTTATTTATTCTATTTATTTTTTATGTTTTTTATTTGTTTGTTTAATTTTGTGTTATTTATTTGAGTCTTAATTATCTTGCCTTGTTTTCTTGTTTTCTTGTTTGTTTGTTTGTTTGTTTATTTGTTTGTTTATTTTCCATTTTCCCTTTTTGTTTCTCAGTTTCCATAGGATTCTTACACTATATGTACACTTGATTATTGATTACCCATATCTAGTACTATAGTTATGAATTAGTGTACATTCATCCACTTAGTTTATGGCATTATATTCACTTAGGATTTGACTTTTCATATCTTACACCTCAATGACTTGTAATTACATTTAAACGAAGATTTTCATGCTTTGGATACACATTATTATTATAGTTGTATATATCTATGATACATAATATCATAAGATATAACAAAATCAGGCCAAAGGATCTATTTGATAATTCCATGGGTAGTACTTCTCCTTGTTCACACTTGGAAAATCCTTGATCTACTTGAACACTACTCAAATAGAAAGTAATTAAATAACACATGATTATAATCTCTACAAATTAGGACATGTATATCCATATTATCAAGTATCCCAAATTCATGTTTCTCCTTGATATCAGCTTACTTTTACTTCATGAGTATGAATTCACTATGTATGTCACCTTTCTCAGTTTACCATATTGAGGCAAATCATGTGAGTCTTCCTTGATCATATCTACCCTAATGTGGAAAATATGAATTATATCATGCTTCTATTATCTATACACGGGAAAATTATTGTGCCAATAATTATAACCACCTTTAGGAAAATCATTATCTTTCAACCTATCCACCATACTGGGGCATTTTTCATTATGCTAATATTTATAACTACCTTTGGGTAAACCATTATTTCCATTTTCCTTACTGGGCCACCTCCCTATGCTGATGGTTATAACCTCCTTTGGGAATATCATTATTATTTTCACCCATATGCCCTATTGAGGTACCTCATTGAGCCATTGATTATAACCACATTTGGAAAAATCAAACTTTCACCCCATTTCCCATATATTTCATCATTTCCTTCTTTTTGATGAAAAGCTCACTGACCTTATTTGCTACCTGATCCCTTGAGGGGGCATCCAAGGCTCATCCATCACCTTCTAGGGAATTAACCAAGGTACTAATGAATTTTATATTCTTTGAGAAGGCATTAATGTGCTTGTGTCTCACAACACCTTCTAAACTAAGGGAAAACTATAGACACCCCATTTTGTCCACAACTATGTTCCAACTAGACTTCATATTGTTTTCTATCAAATAATGCAAATTAAGCATAAGAATCACTAAATGTCCCAAGTTCATCTACACATCAGACATTAGTACCCAAAATTATGTTGAGGCATCTTTATTTGGAGTATTATCTTGTACACAATAATAACCTCTCATGGATTCATATCCAGTCAAGTTATGACCTAATAAACTGATAGATTGGCCTTTGGACCCATTAAGTGGGGCACCTAAAAAATATATAAAGTGAAAAAATGCTAAGCAGAGTGAATGAACTAAGAAAATCAAATTAAATGCTTAAACTAAATTTCTATGTGAAATTAGTGAATATTAATTTTGTAAAAAATAAATTCTAATAAAATTGAGGACATTATGATGTCATCATCTACAAAGTCGAGGAATTGAAAATATCTCCATCGAACCCTTAAATTAATAAATGGAGAGCCATGCTTAATAAATTATATCTCTATCCCAAATATTAATTGCTTCCCCCCTCCTTAACTCAACTAGGGTTAAAATAAACCTAAATGTGGTTAAATCTAAACTAATTACACTTGGGTTAGAGTTACTTGAAAGGATATAAGTATAAGTGCCAAGACCATTATAAAATAAGCTCTCAATAAAAATTTATAATGTTCAAATTTTGAGATACAAAGCATTCTTATAGTGATATAATGAAAAAATATTGATAGATTGCTATATCTTGCCAAATCCAAGCCAAGCATTACCAATGTGATAAGGAAAAATGATGCAAGGAGCACCATTATCAAATACTATTTGAGCACATGGCTAAGCACATTATTTCATGGATAAGATGTAATTGTTTCTCACAAGGAAGGGAAAAAAATACATGTTTTATCTTCCATTTTTAGTTACTTGGATTGTTCTCTTGCTCCTTGAGTGTTTAGGCTTGAGGTGTTAGATTTCTTAGTGTGTTTTTATTGGTTTTGATCATACTAACACTTGACTAACTCCCCTATTGGATTCTCATCTCACACCTTTTTTTTTATGTATAAGGATTGATTGTTTTAGTTTTTATGTGAAGGGTGGTATCCCCAATTCTTAAAATAATACTCAGTATTGATAGTGAATAATAGTGGACCATTACACATATTGATTACTCATTATTTCTTTTATTTTATGTAATAAGATGAAAAATGTTTTTAATGGACCAACAATAGACCACTATACACATTGATGGTTCATTTATCTCTTTCCTTTATGTAACAATATGGACAATAGTGTCATTAGATTAATAATATATCATATATAGACTAATGGTTCATTGATTTCTTTCATTGATGTAGCAAGATGGAAAATTGTGTGAATAGACAAGGGATAAAAATTCCAAACATTCAAATTCATTTATAATATAAAGCTATAATGAAAAGGTATAGAGTTCAAATCCCTTTATATGTATCATATTTGAGAATTATATATAGATATAAAGGTTATTACATAGATAATGAATATATAAACAAGTAATGAATATATATATATATATATATATATACAAACTCTTTTTTGGAAAAAAAATGTGAATATTTGATCTGTAAATACCATTACAAAGAATGTAAAGGCTATGATTTTTCCATTACCTCGAAGAAAGTGGATAAATTTCCTTGCAGCTTTGATGGTGTGGCTATATAAACTTATAGTGTGACTATATACCGAGAAGAAACACTTAAAGAGGAAATATGGATGTTGTCTTATGGAGGAAGTAGAGGGTTTTCTTTCATGATCACTTTCTTATTGTTAATCCACTATATAATAATTCATTTTCATGGGGAAATCCACTCTCAACCTTTGAATATGAATGTAACATACTATGCCACACATTAGGGTTCATGAACACCCATTACATTTCATTATGAGCCACACACACATAACACTTATAAATGATAATGATGTTGTGAATTTGAACCTTGGTAGATGATAAATGGAGCACCGATAGATAGAGTAAATAATACGGATGTAGAGGTCAATTTCTCATTGTCCATATTAAAATTTCAATGTTCATAAAATATTTGGGTTGGATCAATTATTAGATCATCTATTATGATTGTAACCTAAAAATATAATTACCATGGGATATCACATTGGTAGCTGATATATACACCCCCTTTGGCTAATTTATCTCCTAGTGATATGTATATTTTGTTAACATATTATCCAATTGAAAACATTATCTTACATGAAGGGGTACAAGATTTGAAAATCATGATTTAATATTATGTTTATCATCCCTTAAATTAGCCCATTATCCCTTCATTGATGGGCCCCACATATTAAATATTCAATTTTAAGATTTACATGTTGAATATAATAGCTAGTTACAAACATAATGAGGATGTAAAAGTGAGGCACATGATCAGAGGCCTAACGAGCCAATATAATGGATAGAGAGGAGGAGGCTAGCTAGGGTATCCAATAGGCACATATAGTTTAATTGTCAATATGACCTCTGTATGCTAACTATATACTCCCAAGATAGATAGAGTATCCATCAAACACATGGAGGTCAACTATTAGCATGACCCCCATGTGAATATTAGATACTCTGAGGGTAGATGGAATATATATATCAGTGTGACCTTGAGGTCCTTGCTATATAATTTGAGTGTAGGAGTAGATAGAATTCATGTGGAGTTCAACTATCAACATGACCTCTATGTTCTTGATATATAGTCTGAGTTTACTTCCCCTTCATCTACTTGATTGTCTTATTAGCTCTCTAATTATGGACCCCAAGTTTTACATTCTCAATTGTGAGAATAAACAACAAGTACATTAATTTTTTAAGCCAAAATGCACTAGGGAAAAGTTCTAGATAAACAAGATGTGACTAGTTGGGGGCCAACATCTAGTGTGGAGGTCCATGCTGAATTTGAGTGCCTTAACTAGGTGGTGCATTCAAATTTACAGATGATGCATCTATGGATATTACTAAATCAATTAATTTATATCACTCATGGATATGATAACCTTCATCAATAACATATTAAGGCAAATAAAAATGGTTAATCCAAATAACAATGGTTAATAAAAATTCTAGTTGAAGAATAAATGTTAATAATGTTGAATTTTAACTTGTTACTTGAATGTCCTTCCCATATTTAAATACTATACTAGTTTTAATTTTCATTAAACTATTCCTTTTATACCTATGCAAGAGCCCATTAGCCATTAATGCAAATTACAATGGTTAAGGCAATGATATTAGTTATGCCAAATTTTATGGATGATGGAAAGTGAAATGTTAAACTTAAATTGTCAATCCTCACTCATTCATTTAGTCATTCCTCATCCCTCCTTCAATAGGCCTAGCTTATTACATCCTTTATTTGAGCTCATAGTAAATGTACCCATTATTTATGCTTAGAATCAAGGATGTAAAAATTCAAACCCATCATCATAGGCATAACAAGCTAATAATATGGATAGAGGGGAAAGGGTAGATATACTATATATAATGTACATGGAGGTGAAATATTATCTTAACATCCATGTGCATGTTGGATACTCTTAGGTGTTGGCATGTTTTTATCATTGATGTCAAAAGGGTGCATCATATAAAAGCATAATGGTCATTGATGTAAAAAGTCTATTTGGACAAGGTGTATTAAGAAGAATGTTTTCATTGAAGTCAAAATATAATTTTATGGTAAATAATGTATTATGGTTGCATGAAATTTAAGGTTTATGTCAAGGATGTTGTCAAAGGTGTTCAGGTACATGGAAGAGAGATGTCAAGTCATATGAAGCTTGGTCATGTGGTGTTAGGTCTGTATGAGGCTATGGAAGATTATTTTCATCAAAAATATAATGGTGTTATATCTTATGTCTACTTTTTTGATGTCTTTTTGAGATCATGACATGGAAGGAATAGGTCAAGGTGTCAAGTGCATTAGGAGCTTGAGCCTAGTCATGACAAATTGAAGGTATGAGTTGATGGCATGATGATGTGAGTAAACAAAGGCATGTGAATATTATATGACATTTTTTGAGAATATGAATAATTTGTATAAGCATCCATGAGAGTCTTATGGTGAGCCTACAAGGGTAGGACCTTCAGACCAAGTCTACACCTAGACAAGTCTTAAACCCTACCTATCCTAATGAGGCATGAAGATCATATTTTAAAGTGAATGTGTGAATAAGATCATGTATATAGGTGATTAAATTTTTTTTATGATTGATCATGAAGTATAAGGTTGTGGTATTCAAGAGAAGGAATGAAAATTGGTTTTTAGGTCTCTCAAGTGCACAAAATGAAGGTATGCAAACCCAAGAAGGACTTTCAGGTGTGCATTGGCATGTGTAACCTCTGAATGGGAAACTAAGATATTAAATATATATGGGGAATGTTTGTATATAATATCTATAGTCATTGGTTTTTGATTTAATGGGAAATCCATTATGAATAATTTTTAACACCAAAACCTATGTTAAACCTCCCTAAAACCCTAATAAGGACCCAATGTGAAATATCTTGTTTAAAATAGATCATAATGGATTAAAATGACTATAATTTTTTTATCATATATTTAACTCTCAAAATTACCTCTAGGTGGTGGTTGTTAGTTAGATGAGAGAGAAAATGCATAGCTACATGTTTGTTTGTGAAGAATTTGCTATAACAGTCAAAATTTACATTGGTAAATAAAAGAAAATGGATGGAAGAAGGAGATATAAACTCATAACACATTCCCATAAATGTTTCTATATATTTTACACCATTAAAATATGTTAAATTGATCATCTAAATTAGCCAATCATAGACAAACCTAATGGTGTGAATAGTGAAAAACCCAGGTAGATATGAGAAGATGAATTTGAGTGTGTTTTCATGGTATAATGATGAAAAAAAGTGCATGGTATTTATTTAAGTACTTTTAAGTGGTGTATATTCTTTAAATAATTTTTGGAGGTTAGTGAATGTGGTGAAAATTTATTCACAAAATGACTTGTCTGGTTTAGTTTGGTCTGTGAGATATAAGGTCATGAGATAGGTCTAAAAGGGAAATATTTTGCTATTAGACGATATGAATTTTATGTTTTGGGATGTTATGAATATTTAAAATAAAATTTTTAATTCTTTAGGATTATTTTAAAGTGTCTACATGTGTGTTTAAGGTCCAAGTCACCATGACTATGTTTTGAGGTAAATAGGTAGTTCTGAGTGAGTGAGTTCCAAAGATGTTCTTGAGCCCTTATATCCCGATTGAAAGTGTCTAATGCATTTGGTAATTACCCTAAAGTCATGTATATTTTTATACATAATTTTTTGATCATGTTTTAGTGGATTAAGTGTGTTTGAGATTCAAAATTGAAAGGTAGACTTTTTGGTGTACACAGGACTAATAACACTTAGTACTATTGAGGGGTTTAATGAAGTGGTTAGACTTAAAATGTGTTATAAACATTAGAGGATGTTAGATAAGGTATATTTGAGTTTTTTTTGAAAGTATATTGACATATATGGAGGTTTAATTATATCCAAGGGATCAAATGGTAATGTGTTGATAGAAGGCCTAATGCAATTAGGTTTCCATGAGACCTAAAAGTAAAATGAGGTATAATAGAGTCATGAAAGACCAAAAAGAACTAAAAGTTCATTTGAATCATGTTTATGAGATTTAATAAGATATATTTTATGGCTGACCTAAGAGGTTAAGTTTGTGTGGCTGACTAAGTGGTAAATGAACAAGAAATGGTATATATACGAGGGAATTTTAGGCCTATTTGAGTAAGATTAGAGTAAGCAAATGAATTCATAATTAAATGAGATTAATTAGGTTAGATAACATGTTATAAACCCTTATGATATATCATATAATAATTTAATAATGATCATATAGGTATTTTATAGGTGAAGATCAATGACACATGACCTATTTAGTCTTGATGAGGGCTAGTTGAGTAAAGAAGCCTAGAGGCAGTCTTGAGAGAAATCAAGTGGAGCAGAGATGAAGAAGTGATCATTATCTATTAAGATTATATGAGATTTACATTAGATATGTGTTCCTAATCTATGATAATGGATATATTAGATAGAGATATGAAAGGAATATTAGAAGAAAGAAGGTTGACTGGATAAGTTGGTGCTTGGTCAAAGAGGGAGTTGAAGCTTCCTTACAAGTTAGTGCTTAAAGAATTGGTCTTGGATAAGTTGGTGCATGATCAATAAGGATTTGGAGATACCTTATAGGTTGTTTCTTGAAAAGGTGTCCTTTGACTGAGTTAGTGCTTAGTCATAGGGGTTATAACCTCCTAATAAGTGGGTGCTTTCTAAAGTCAAGTGGGAACTTGATAAATCTGGGGTTGGTACTCCATGTTGGGTTAGTGCTCAAATAAATTTGATACATTATATTATAGGGAAAATTTTCCAATATTTTTTTATTGGGTTTTATTCCCCATGAAGGTTTCTCACATATGTGATGTTTTATCTTATTTCATGCTCAAGTGAGTTATTTTTAATACATTATGAGATCACAAAGTTACTTTGAATGATTCATGATTGGTTAAGGATAATTGATTGAAAGTTTTTGAAGACTAATTAATCCCCCTCTCATTCATTATGATTTCAACATTAGGTTAGATGGAGTATCCAACAGGCATGTGGAGGTCACCTTTCATTTTACCTACACATGCTTGTTGTATACTCCAAAGGTAGATGGAGTATCCAATAGGAACATGGAGGTCAACTACTAGCATGAAATCTACATGCCTGTTATATACTTTGAGGGTCCTTCCCCTATGTCTATTCTATTATACCATTATCCCTCTAATGATGGGCCCCACTTTTTACATCCTCAATTACTTACATGCCTTTCCCCTCTCTTATTTCTCATTTTCCATTACCCTATTCCTTTTAGACTTATACATGATCTCATGTGTCCATCACCTAGTTCCATAAGCATGCACTACATTCGTAGGAGTATCCAAGATGAGTAATTTAATATACTAGTTGGTTACCTACAATTAATTATATTGTCTACATTATTGAATCTCGAACATCGTTTAAACTTGGTTATTGTGGATAACATTGTATTTTCTAAACTTGTATCATTTTGTATTTAAACTTTTATTTTATTATATTGTATTTAAAATTTTATAATTTATAGTGTGAAACATTATATTTTTTGTAGTACAATTGATAGACAATCTTAATTTAAATATTATTATTTTTCTTTTGACAATTGAATATATTATGTCATGTATAAATGTCAAATTTTAGGATTGTTTGGCATAACCTAAAATGGCATCTACGATGGTGATGGAGGTAATAGTGTGATATTTCACTTTTTTTTTATATTTTACCATCATAATGTAGTTTTAACCCTTTTTTGGACATCCATTTGACTAGTGTATAGCATATTTTCTTCTTGCTTGGATATAATGATTGAAAAAGTCTAATATATTGATTATTTACCTCATAATTGTCTAGGTTATGAGAATAAGAGTAAATAACAGTATAAATCAGTAGATTTGAATGTCCTCAGTCCATATACACTTCCTCTCAATTGGAATTTCATGCCTTGCTTCTCTAGCCATGGTATAAGAAAGGAATAAGGACACTGCAACTCCAAGTATGTTTTATTTTACCAGATATTTTAATTGACCGATCATGATATCATATGTTCACATAATGGGGTTACAAATATTTCAATGTATAAATTGGAAATATAATTCACTGTACTTTTATCATACATAGATTGGACATATAAATTGTTCATATAATATGAAAAATACATTGCACTTATATCCCTTTCATAAAAAGGTAATGGATACAAACAATTGTTGATTTGTTTGATTCTCTCTACATGAGTGTATGACTTTTATATTCTTAATTTTTTTTTCATTAGTATATAGTGATATAATATAATTTCTATAAAATAGTGTGTATATTTTTGCAGTCAATTCTGTGATTGTTCTTGACCCAAAACATACTTATGATACTTTCAAGATCCTTCACTCATTAGAAATTGAATTATCTCTAATAAATATACATAGCACAAGTGAACAAGGAGTGAAGAATTTACACAGCCTTGCATAGTCATCCAATGGATTAGAAAAGATGCCAACACAAATAATTAAATACAGATTGATTAAACTACATGACATTGATTTAGTAATATGAAAACATTGTTTGGTTTTAGGTTGATTTATTAAATTATTTAAGTTATTATAAGTTGTATGTAATAATAACCATTTAATATTTATGATTTTAACTTGTATATAGATAACCCTTGATTCTTTAAATCCAAATCAATATTTTAATATTGTCTAACTTGGACCTTAGTCTCCCCTAATGAAAATGTTAGTACCATGAATTGATGGTATTCAAAATTTAACTATTATATTTGTGCAATCAATCATGATTTAAAATTTTAAATAGTTCATTTGTTTTTCATCTTTTTATTTAGAATGTGGAGCATGATCAACATGCCAAACCTAGGAGAAGATTCCCTAAGTTCCTCCAAAAACATGTAAAAAAAGGAATAATTGGGAAAGGTGGTATGTTTTTATTAATTTATTATATTCAAATGTTAATATTATTTTGTTCAATTATAAATTCAAATTATAACTAGTGCATTAAATTTGTAACATATTAATGGTAGGGAGGATGGATTCACACTCCAATTTGTAGGAATATTGGAATAATTAAATAGATGAAACCATTATCTATAACCTCCTTTCATACACGTGGAAAAACTCCTACCATAGAGAGGGTAATATGAGAGAAGGAAATATATGGGTTTTTTAAGATTATGAAATTGGTATAAAACTTGATTTTGATTGCTGATTTTTTATTTTGCCTACAAAGGAAACTATTATTATCTTTGAAGAAGAAACAAAATCACCTATTTAATCAGATGATGATGAAGATACATATTATGATGTTGCATATGATTCCTATGATACAAGGGCATTTATTTTTTCATGTTCTTTCATTTTCATTTTATGTGTATATCTTATTGTATACTTATTTTCTATTTATAACTATTTCACTTCTTTTTAAGTAAACAATGGTAGTAAGGAGGGTTGCACACATGTTTCATTGGAGGTTGAGGACTTTGCAAATTGTGTGATGCTAAAGGAATCATTAATAAGATCTCTGCATGCACACATGCCTAGCTAGGAGGAAAAGATAATATGTTAGGATTTGAGAATTTTTTTAAGTTACATGAAACATGACTGTGATGTTATTTTTTTTTTTTACCTGCATGTGAACCTATTACCCTCCTTCATAGGAAGAGAAAAAGAATGGAATGAATGACCTTTACAACCTCTTCACATGGATGCATACATAAACAAAAGGATAAGGCAATATTTTGGGATATGCATATGTTTATCTAATTCATATGAAACATGATTTTGATATTGTTTTAGTTCTTTTATCTACATGGGCACCATTATCTTCCCTTGAAGGAAGAGCAAAAGAATGGAACAAATTACCTTTTTAACCTCTTTGGGTGCACATGGGCATCCTTTGAAGGATAAGGTATAATGTGGGGATTTATGGATTTTTCAAAGGGCTAATAATTATGATTATTGTATGCAATAAAAATTTCATAGTAAGCATGAATCAATCCTATATTGGGTAAGATAGATCACACCTATGCTTTTGATTGGGGCACACACTTGATAATCTAGAGCATGACCAATATGAGAATCCATTAGACCTGATTAGGGGATCACTTATATCATCTGTCACAACACATCATGCTAGGTAGGGTTCCAAAGCCTATAGTCTAACATAATTTCACAACAATCCTAAAATAATCCTACAATTTTTATATTCACTTATGATAATAAACAATAAAGTCAAATAATCTAATAACAAGAAAAGTAAACTAACCTAGAACTTAGGTGTCTATAATAATAGAACAAAAAATGAAGATAAATCGGAAAAGGAAAGACAATTAGTTTTATTAAATATATAGAACATGATGAAAATTATCCATAGTTTCTCAAACATATTTTGCATCTAAATATAGATAAAAATGAAACAAAGTAGTGTTAGCATGTTTTTAAAAAATGAAAAAGAAGGAATTTAAAGAAGAGGAAAAATAGATTTGGAATCACAATTTGTCTATCAAAGGAGGAAATGAATTTGGGTGGAAGGGAGAATGAATTAAAAAACCAAGGTAGAGGAACTCTTTATCAAATTCAAGACACTCAAATTTGGTTTGTCATAAACAAGAGGACTGTTGACCTTAAGGAATTTGAAGAACATCTCTTAGCTATACAATTCTTAGGTCAATAAATAGAGTATATAAATCATCCCATGAAGGCTATATGCATTAAAATTAAAATGTACCTACCTCCCCATGACATGTTCCCCACTCTTTAGGACCCCTTACAAAGCCATTGATCTACTATGAAGATTGGGTACTTGCATGAGAAAGTAGATAACACTATAGTTTTTTTTGAAATCCCCTATTCCAATCTACTAGCCTACTACACCTCAAAGGACTTCAACTCTATGTGAAGCTAAATATGGAGTTTTAACTTTGATTGGAGATTGGAAATGTGCTTGTAATCACATATTTTTTTGTGATTAGACTTTTAAGATTTGTATGTTGCCTTTTATATATAATTTCCTTTTGTTTTTAAATGATTGGCTTTTAAATTTATATTTTTTTAAAATTCCTCCTCCATATGGATTTGGAAGACCAAAATTAGGTGCTAAATATGACTTTAAAATCAAAAAGAATGGGGTCTAAGAGTCTCGTAAATCTAGGTTAAATAAAAGTGCTATCTTGACTTCAACCTTATTTTGTCCAAATGTGGAGGTGAAATAAAGGTGGAAATCAAGAGGAAAATGACACATGTAACAAATTTAAATTTATTAAAAAAAAAAAGTGACAAAGGGAAAAAATGAATACAATGATAGCAAAGGTGTGATTCCTTATCATAAGATTGTGGGAAGTGAAGGAAAACATGTTAACATAGATTGTTTACAAATTCCATCTACTAAAAGAAGAAAAATCTAATGTTTAAATAACAAGGATCACAAAGAAAATAAAAAGAAAGGTAATTTTGTGAGGAAGGATGGGTTTTATCCAATATCTTACCAAGAAACTCAAAAAATGAAAACTAAAGGGGTACTAATAAGCAAAAAGTGAGGGAGATTTTGTATAAAGCACCTCACAAAGAAAGACCCAAAGGATGCCAAAACAACATTGGAAAGAAGAAAAAGAAAAAAAAAGGAAAAAAAAAGATAAATAAAAATAATGATCATTTTATGAGGAGAGTCAAGCGTTATCCATGGTCTTATGAAGCAACTCATAAAATAAAAGACCAAGAGGATGCCGAAATAGCATTGGCAAGTAAAAGGAGAATGAAAAGATAAGTGATGAAGACTATGGTACATTAAGAAACTAAAAGACTAAAAGGGAGGACAAAAGGTTTGAAAAGAAAGGAAATGAAGACTATGGTACATCAAGAAACCAAAAGACCTAAAGGGAGGACTAAAGGTTTATGAAAGGAAGGAAACTATTACATAGGAAGAGACTCGTGCTAAATTAACCTACAAAAAGATGTTAGATAGATATATAGAGAAAATAGGAAAATAAGGGAAATGATTAAACAAAGTATTTCTTAAGGAATTGAGCATTGGTGGGCTCTTTGAAAACATGGCCTTCATTGGTTTGAAGGTGATAAGTACTTGGACCAAGAACATATTTAACTAAATAAAGGCCCCACCATTTTTGGGCATACTTACCTTTTTTGTCATATATGTAATCTAATTTAAGGATAAGATCACCAACATTGTCTGGCAATGAAAGACTTGTATTGGAAATTATGATGCAAGGCAAAAAGATGAAGTTCATCAAGTAGATCAAGGGCATGAAGGAAAGCCTCATGAAATTCTTCATCGATAATGATGCCATGAAGAGATATGCAAAGACAAGGAAGCTTAAGTTTAAGAAGAAGAACTGAATTAGTACCATAGACTAGAGAGAATGGAGTTGCCCTAGTGGTAGTATGAATACTCATCTAATAGGCCCAAAGTGCAAGATAAAAATGAAGATGATAATCTATGCAGGTTTCATGAATTATCTTTTGAAGAATTTTATTGAGAATTTTTTTGGTGGCCTTATCTTGGCCATTACATTATAGATGATAAGGAGTGGAAAATTTGTGATTGATTTTGAATTTGGTACAATTTTTTTTAACATATTTATTTTTGAAATTACCACCATTATCAGAAATGATGGTGTGAGGAACACCAAACTAGAAAATAATTTAGTTGAGAATGAATTTAGATATAGTAGGACTAGTAACATTAGAAAGGGAAATGGCTTCAACCCACTTGGTAAAGTACTTGGTGGCAATGATGATGAAGACATGCCTATCTTGGGAATGAGGAAGCTTACTAATGAGATCAAATCTCCAAATGGAAAATGGCCAAGGAGTTTTTATAACTTGAAGTTAAGATGGTGGCAAATGAATGAGGTCATCATGAAGCTAACAAGGATTACACTTTTTAGCATATTCCATAGCATCCTTTTCTAGAGTAGGCCAATAGTAACCCATACATATGAATTTGCAGTCTATAACATGTCTACTATAGTGACCATCGTAAATGCCTCCCATGTGCTTGCTCAAGTAAAAGAGGAACCTCATATGGCATGACACAATAGAGCAAAGTACATTTAACATTATGATAATAAAGGATGTTATGTCTAAATACGTACTTAAAAACTTGTTTATGAAGATGCATTTTTTCATGAGAATATAAATTAGGAGGATAACTTTGATGTTCTAAGAATTAGATGATTTCTTGATACCATGGGCATTTTTTGATGGTGATAGCCTTGATGTGGAAGATAAGGGAATCTGGAGGGTGAGTAAATGATGGAGATTTGATTATTTGTATGATAAAAGAAGGATAAAAAATAACTTGATGTGGATGAAAGAGAAAAGATGAAGAGGCAAGAGAATCAACAATGGAATTTTGGTCTCTAAAAATAGGTTCAATTGTAAAAGAGGAAAAATCCTTGGCAAGAGTGGTTTAAATTTTATACAAGTACTAAGATTTTCACTTTTACATTGATAGGCACCACTAACTTGATGGAAAATGAGTTCAGAATCACCCAAAGCATGAATATATTATATGTCTATATCAAGTTAAAATTTCATACCTAAGATAAGAGCTTCATACTCTTCCATATAATCAGTGACATCAAATGTAAAATGGAAAGATAAAGGAATTATTTTACCAAGAGGACTAGTGAGAATCCAACCTACCCTAGCTCCTTGAAGGCATTTAGCACCATAAAAATGAAGGGTCCAAGTATCCTCATGCAAGTTAATATTTATTTTAGGGAGCTCCTGAATAACTACTTTTGGTTTGATAGTATCAGAGGTAGTGTAAGGTTCATTAGATTGATTGGCTTCAAGATCGGCAGTAAAGCTATGAAAATTGTCTTTAAGAGAAATTGCTTGATTAATACCTTAAATTTAAATAATATCATCATCAAGAAGGTCATATTGAAGTGAATAAGTGGATATAATAGGAATCATAGCAAGCTGGTCATCTATGACTTGCCCTTTGATATATTTTTGCATGACAATACGAAGATCAAATTCTATAAGTAAAACCATCCATTTAACAATTCTATCTCCTTTAAGAAATGCTTTGGAGAAGAAGTGATGAAGGGGATTAGAATGAATAATGACATAGGTGGTTTGGTAAAGCATGTAGTGATGAATCTTTTCAGCTACAAAATAGATGGTGAGCCAATCACACTCAATTTTGGTATACTGTGTTTCATAATCGATGAGGCCTCAAATAATGTAATAGATGGCATACTCCTTACCTATATCATTTTGTTGGGAAAGCATTGCTCCAACTAAAATAGGTGTGGAATAAGTATAAAGAATCAAAGGTTGATCATTATAAGGAGGACAAAGCGTAAGTGGATGAAGCAATGACTCTTTCATATTGTCAAATGATTTTTGACATGGATCCATCCATTCCAGAGCTATACCTTTCTTGAGAAGGGAATTAATGGAGTGAATTCAATAAGCCATCTTAGGAAAAAATCATCTAATTTCCCCAAGCTTTCCTAAATAGGTATGAATGTTAGGAATAGAATAAGGGATAAGCATTTTAATAATAACATTAATCTTGGTTGGATCAATATCAATGCCACAAAGAGAGACTAAGAATCCTAACAATTTTTAAGATGTAACTCTTAAGACACATTTGAAAGGATTAAATCTAACTTTATATTTGATGAGATGATCAAAGATGATGACAAGATTAGAAAGATGACTTGTGGAATGCTTGGATTTATTGATAAGATAATCCACATATGTTTCAACAATTTTATGGATGAGATCATGAAATATACGAGTCATAGCATGATGGTAAGTAGCTCTAAAATTTTTGAGACCAAAGGGTATTTTAACGTAATAATAGGTGCCCCATTATATGGTGAAAGTAGTCTTATGTTGTTCCTCAAGAGCTATATAAATCTGATTGTATCCCAAAAAGCCAACCATAAGAGATAACATTTCATATCTAGCCATGGAATCAATAATGGAATCTATTGAAGGTAAAGGAAAGTTATCTTTAAGACAAGCAAGATTAATATTTTGGAAATAAATGCAAATAAGAATGACCATGGTGACCTTATTTCAAACAATAACAATATTGGAAACCCATTTAGAATAATCCACAAGTTTAATAAATTTAGCATCAAGAATTTTGATGATTTATTTATGGCATAAGTTGGTAACTTTAGGAGGAAACTTGCATTGATTTTGATGCATAGCTTTGGCATCATGATAGTTAATGGTGTTATGGACCACTATGCTAGGGTCAATTTCAGGCATATCTTGGTAAGGCCATGTGAATGTCTCTTGATACTTATCAAAAAATAGGCTGAAATTATCATATTCAAAAGGTGAAATTTATTTAAAAACTATGATTGGTCAAAGACAAGATAGAGTACCATAGTCGATAAGAGTTATTTCTTCAATAAGCATGGAATTACCATCTTTAAAGTGGTATGGTACATTGTGTAAATATGAAATTGGATTAGATTTAGGATCAATCCTATTGACAAAGTCATTAAAGCAAGGAGTTTTATTTTTAAAATTTCCAAGTTTTTGATGTTATTGTGGGAGTTGTGTTTCCTAAGCATAAAACAAATCAAAAATAGATTCATCACTAGGCAAGGTATGGAGAGGACCACAATATTCCACATCTACTTCTAGATCTAAAATTTTATTTCCATGTCGATCATATTCAAAATGTATTTAATGGACATTGGTTGCCTTGGCATCAAGTGTGATTTTAAAAGTAGAAGAAATAGATAGAGTAAAAGAGGCTGATGGAGACATGATTGGAGAAGAATTAGATTCAATTAAAGAATACAAAGGAGGTAAAGAAGATGAAAGCACTTCCAGAGGTTCAGAAGGAATGATTTACTCTACCACCCAAGGAGAATCAATAAGAGGAGGATTGATAGGAGGCACATGACCCTCAGGTTCTAAGTTATGACCTATAGAAATAGTACGTACATCCTAGTTGAAATCATGAATTTGAGTTAAGGTCCTTTGATTATGTAAGACATTTAATTCCCTAGATTGAGCTTGGGCCATGATATAGTTATCATCATACGTGGGAGAAATTTTGCATGTTTGGGATTTATGAGGAACTTTAGATTGTGAAATCCCAATATTACTAAATTTTTTAGGGGTCATGATGAGAGGATATTGAAACAACTTAGCCACTCCAAATTCATTACAAGAAAAAGCATTTTCAAGTAAAGATGTGTATCAAGCATTACATGGAGGGGGAAAATTATTTATCTCATCTATGAGAGGAATGATATGATATCTAGGTAAGAGGGAAGGTGGAAGCCATTCCAAAATATATGGAGGAAATTTTCTAGTATTTCAAGTGTGTTGTAATTCATTGCACTCATCATCATTAGAATCTGTAAAAGTAACTTGTAAATCAGGATTCATATTGATGAACTCAAGTAGGGGAGAATTATTGATTTTAGGAATCATGGGAACATGATATTATGATTCAGGATTAGGTAATTAGATACTCCAGGGGTTGATATCAACTTCATGCTTATAAAATTTTCCATTATGTAAAAATTTAATGCATTGACTACTAAAAGAAGCAATGCCCCTCATTCAATGAGTTAATAGATGGTCGAGGAATATGTTATATGATAAAGGAAGATCAATAACCATGAGTTTGGTTTGCATGGTATTAGGACCAATGGTTAAGGGAAGCCATATACAACCAAGTGGATTTTGATTAATCTTATAAAAACCATGACAAGTAAGACAGGTTTGTTTAATATGACTTTTGTTATAACCGAGTTGATGTAAAAGCCATAAAGAAGTCACATTAATAACAAAACCTTCATCAACTAGAAATTTTCAAATAAGGGTGGTATTAATGGCTATCTTGATGAAAAGAGGTAGATAATCAATGATAAAGAGGATTTCATCATTAATCATGTCCTCTTTAAGGAATTCAAAGGAAGGTTTGCAAGAAGGACACAAAGATTCAATGGTATTAATGTTTGCTAGTTGAGAAGCAATAGAAGGTGGTTCTTAATCTAGAGAAGATTGATCTTCAATCTCTTGGATTTGTTACATAAGTAATTTATGATGATAAGATGAAGTGAAAACCAAATATATGAGAGGAATTTTACATGTCATAGAGTTAAGTTCTAGGAAATTCCAATGAGATTTAGAAGAGGAGCCATGAGGTTTAGAAGAAGACAAATCAGACTTTGGAGGAATAGATGTGGTTGGAGGATTAGATGGAGGAGGTTGTTCCTCAAGTGATTCTAAATCAATATTGATATTGGTAGTATATTTAATAAATTTTTCATCCAAATAAGGTTATTTAGGCTTGGTCACAAGATCTTTATGTGTTGGCTTCCTACGATAATTAACCTTAGTTGTATTGACATAGTGAGAGTTGTTAAGGTATTGATCATAATCAATGTCAATTTCAAAAACATATTTAGAAGTCTATTGGTTATGAGAAGAATATTTTTTATTATTATTAAATGTAGAGGATTTATAGGGTTGTCATTTTTGAAAATTATTAGTGTATTCTTGACGACGGTGCTTAATCATGGCTTCATGGTCGAATGAATCACTGATCATAAATGAAATAACACATTTAGAAAGCCCTCTACAAGACTCATGAGAAGGTCCAAAATCAACATGAAACTAATAAACGAGATTGGGATCATACCATTTATGAGGAGTATTATGATATATTAAAGGTTTAGAAATAGGTAAAATTTGTCTCATTTGATGAACCAAAAGAGGCACATGAGACAATGAAGGAATGTCATTTTTGGCAACACCAGGTTTGGTTTGGGAAGTATTACTATTGATAGAATTTTATGTTTTAAAATATCCTTTAAGGATTTTAGAATTAGGTTTGAATTGCTTCATAATAAAATATTGTTGTTTAGCTTGGTCAAGATCTTCATTAAGAGTCTAAGGAGCAAAGGTTTGAACCTTGTTCTGAAGAATAGGAGTTAAAGTTGTGATAATAAATTTGAATAGGTTATCATCAAACATATTATGATCAGATTTATGAGCTAAGTATTTCCATATTTTAATAAAGTCATGAGCTGATTAATTAGGAGATTTTTTATCATTTATGAAATGGCTAAGATAATTTTTAGGAAGATCATTATGTTGAAACTCATTAACTAAAGGATTGACTAAATCTTTAAGTTTCCAAATAAAATGTTGAGGTAATTGACTATGCCATTATAATAAATCACCAGTGAAGGTTTTGACTAAGATTTTAGTAGTGGAAAATGTATTAGTTTGGATCCACTATTTGTAGTGATTACCAAAGGCTTTAAGAAATGAGGCAGGGTCTTTAGTCCCATCATATTTACTAGATGGTGATATGTTACCAATGTTAATAGATACAATGAAGGGATCTAAAGGATCATTTTGGATAGTTTGAAGAATTTTTTTATTCATTATTGGTTGAGGAATAATGTTACTTGAGACATCTCTAAGAGGTGGATAAATGTAATTAGGATTAGCTTGAGGATTCATGTTTGGAGGTTGATTAACCACATTGATCAAATGTTGTTAAAGTTGCATCATTTTATTGGTATTAAAGTTTTGCATAATGTTCATTTGTTGAATCACTTGGGATAATAATTGAGTTGTATTAGGTGGTGGGTTGGTGTTGGAAAGAACATTTCCCACATTGGTGTTTGATGGAATATTAGAAGAAAATTTATTAGTGGGATTATTAACTAAATTTGAGTCAATCACTTTCACATTAGTTTGAAATTTTTGAGAAGTTTCTTGGTAGGTGTATAAAAGATTGGACCCATCAACCTCATCTTGAGGTATTATTTGAACCATGTTGTAATTTGTAGATGAAGGAGGAGAAGAGGTACCCCAAGAGTGATGGTGCTCTTGGGAGGTAAAGAAAGGGAGAAATGAACACCCCATATAGGATAAAAATAGATTAAGACTATTTAAAAAGATTATGATAGGGGACCTCATTTTTGTCAATGAGAAATGAATAGGATGTAGATCAAAAAGGATGAAGATAAAAAGTAGGGGAAGCCAAAAAAAGCTAGGTCAACCAGGTTGACCTAGTGGAAAAATTAGACCTACAGACTATGTTAGGCCAACTAGGTCGACCTAGTGCAGTGAATAGAAGTAGTCAAAATAGTCTGGGATAGTGTAGAGTCATGCTAGTTGATATATCACAATAGATAAGGAAAGGGAAAGGATTTATAATAAGATGAGAAATGAAATAAGGTATGCCTATAGCTATTCTAGAAAAGCAGATACGTAAATGAAATACATAGTAAATTGAATTGATGCTAGCCAATCTAATTGGTACATATAAATAGATTGTAATTTTGAAACAAAATTATAGAACATAGTAGAAATAGATAAATAAGAACTAACCTTGGTGTTTTAGAAATGAAAATAGAATAGATAACTAGTCTAATCTACATAATTGGGTCAAGTTGGTTGACCAAGTGAGATAGGAACATACCTGCAAAAGTTGAAAAAGTCTGCTAATTCAACCTAGTTGACCTATTAGACTAAATTGGATGTCTATAAATGTGTTAAGTTTAGATGGTTGACCTAGTTGACTGGACTACAAATCTAGAAGTCTAGAATCTAGAACCTGCATTGTGAATCTTGAATAAGAACCTACTATAAAATGGCTAGAAATGTGCTAGGTCAACCTGATTGACCTAGTAGGCTAAATAAAAAGTTTGAAAAGCACTAGAAAACTATGATTGGTTGATCTGGTCAATTCAATTTCCTATTCTTACATAGAGAAATATAGTTGGGTCGATAGAATTGAGCCAACAAGTCAAAACATATGATAGAAAAGATGACAAAATGGATAAAATATGTGAAAGAAACCTTATAAGGGTTTGATTCATGTCAAGTTCACTAGAATGTATGCAATCATAATTACATGATGTACATCAATGAATATTGGATTGGATAAGATAGATCACACGTACACTTCTAATTGGGTCATGCACTTGTTAAGTGGGAGCGTGACCAATATGAGAATCTACTAGAACCGATTAGGGGATCACTTGTATCATCTATCACAAAACATCATGAAAGGAAAGGTTCCAAAGCCTACAGTTTAAGATAATCACACAACAACCCTAAAAGATTCCTATGGTTTCTATATTCACTTATGATAATAAACAAGAAAATAAACTAATCTAGTGCTCACCAAAGCTTGTGGCACAAAGTAAGGGGTTAGATGGAAAGTAATCAAATACATGTATAGGGAACTTAAAATAAAGTAAGTATGAGTACACCCTACTACATGGAATATGAGGAGTAATATTATTTGAAACAACACTTATGCTACATCTATCTACAAAAAGAGAGGAGAAAAAAGTTAGAATATACTTACTTAAATGTGAACCCATCACGACTCAATCTCTCCCTTGGCTAATGGGGCTTCACAAGAGGTTGTTGTGTTTCATAAGGATCACTTCATTAGGACAAATCATCCAAGACCTATCCACAAGACTAAGATTCTCCAAATAAGAAACCTAAGATAATAATCCTCAAATAGAATGGTGGAAGAGTATATTGTGAAGAATCATGAGTGAATAATAACTCGTAATTGTATTCATATGGAAATGATTGAAATGAACTTGTATATATAGGAGTATCTAACGTAAAAATCACTCAAACATGTCAACAATGCTAAGTCAATTGGGTTGATCTAGTACATTATTGGGTTAATGCCTAAAGTTTGTACTAGGTCGGCCATATGGAAACTAGGCCGAAAGAGTTAAAGTGACCCTAGACTATGCTAGGTTGACTAGGTTGACCTAGCTTATTGAACAGGTAAAAAGGGTGATAAACAAGGGAAAGAAGTCTAGAAGGAATAAAATATTATAAAAATGTGCAAGTAAGGAGAGATAGCTTAGGTAAAGGTTTTAGGAGATAAATGGATAGGGAATAATATGGTAGTAAGTAACAACAATCCTGCGAAGCACCAAAGGTCTACTCAACCCTTTCTTGGTGCACCCTTTAAGGCATGAACTTAGAGAGATTGAGTCATGACAGGTTCCTACAAGATGTAAAGCATCATTAATCAATAAAAGTGTGAAAATATTATGTATATACAATTATTTTCTTATTTTTGTGATTTTACTTTCATAGGAACATGTTACCATCTTAGAGAAAGAAAGAGGCTACATGTTTCATGTGAATGTGAATCCAATGTCAAATTTCAACTACCATGGGATTTCTTCAGTGACATGCCACAATATTTGCATTATATAAGGTTAATTATCCCATGCTTTTATATTTACAATTCAGATGTATATCTTATGAATTTGAAATTAGATATTCTTGTTTAATTTGAACCTTTTGATGTGTGTAGATTGTATTTGAGTATGATGATCATGGTTACAATATTATCATTTACTATGATGAACATGGTTATAAAATTATTTGGGAGTTTGGATACAAGGACCAATTTTATTATAATGGACCACAATGTCTTGCATTTTATGAAGGTGGAAATAAATTTTGGTCAAGATCATAGTTCAATTCACACTGTGCTAAAATACACATGTTACCTCCCCTTCTAGATTCTCAAGTATCATGGCATCTAATCAAGAAAAGACAATTAAGGCATGTGGAATGGAATTTACAACAATAACTATATGAGATGCACATATGTGTGAAATTTTATTTAAAATAAAAATTTTATGAGTTTAATAATTTGATCCACAAAGAATTGGAAGCTATAAAATAAGAAATTAAGATAAAAAATTCTGAAGTAAATAAAGAGAAAAAAGAGGAGGGAGATTTTAAGGCAGAGGAGATTTACAGAAGTAAGTGATACATTATAGGTTTTCCATTATATTAATTTCTTAACCAATACATTCAAATCTTGTGATTACATGAGTCACAAAACTTGACAAGAAAAATAAAATGCCTTGGCTGCAAACAATAATGTGAAGGGGAGAAGACGAGAATCGAAGGAGTAAGTGTAATTGTTTATCCTTGGTTTTTAAATCACTAATGCTCTTGAATAAAATATATGTGATTTTTATTTTTTATTTATGAAATTAATTGCATTCATTTCTTGTAATAATATGACAAGGATGGTTCAACACAAAAGGACTCAAAGAGGAGAAGAAATGTTTGAAGAAATATTTTATGTTTGATGGCTTATTCAATTTGTGGAGATTCAATATGTTTTTGTGATGCATCATGTAAAATGTTATATAAAATTTTATGACATACTACAGAGTGTGGAAATGTGATCTTGGATCCTATAATGAGACTTTTACAATAAGGAAACTATATGTAGACATTTATATTCAATAAACAAATTGTACCCAAAAAAGAAAATAATTCTAATTTAGGTTTAAGAACAATCTCATAAAATGTTTTCACATGTTATATTCTATGTAATAGACAAGTAATAAAAAGGGGAAGGTGTTATGAATATTTTATCTTTCTTTGTTGGTTTTTTAGGATCTTTCTCACGTTTTTTATGCTTACAAGTGCTATGTGTGTATTACAATTTTTTTGTCTTTTTGTTTTGGTTATTTGGTTCTTGCTCACTATCATGTGTATGGTCTATTGCCTAGTTTTTTACATTAATTAGATAATGTGATTTAATCCAAGTTGAGTGTTTTAAATTTTAATTATGTCTCTTTTGAAACCCTATTCAAATCTCATTCGTAAACTACAAAACATGTATGAGCTATTAAGTAATTGAAGGCCATCATATTATCTAACTCAAATTAATATTAGCCATTATTATGTATTTTACCATACTTATAATTAATGCTTTGTAACAAAGTCTTATTTTTGAGTTTCATTCCATCATCATTGATAATTATGTGCTATGGGATTTGTCATATATGATTCCATCACATCGAATTCTAACATTTAGGTATTTATCATCATTCTAATGGATATAATGTTTTTGATATAACATAAGGTTATTTTCTAAATATCACCTTTCTTTAGCTTGAATCTAGGATTTCACTACTCTGTGCCTCTATTCTACAATAGTGTTGTATCCAAACATGCACACCTTAAACAATGGTCATGTTTTCTAGCTATTACCTCAATGGATGAATGGAATTACAACATTCAACACTCCCTTACATTAATAAACAATTGTAGGCTAAAATATATGTAAAAAAATCATCTCACCCTCACTAACTGAGTGTAATATGAAGGTGTTAAAAATATCTTATTATATTGTGAATAGTTGGTTAGTATTATTGTTTCATATGAACAATATGAGCTTGGCTCATTTTTATTTTTAAATTTAGGATTATCATTATCTTCTAAATCTTCAGATAAACCTTGATATGATTGTAACATGCATATAAAGGTCATAAAATTAATTATGTCTTGGAATTTGGACTAACATGTGAGTTATATATCTTGACCTTGGTGAATTAGTTGAAGTATGATTGGGAAAAAAGTGTGTTATGAAGTTTTATATTATATAATTTTATTTGACTCAATTATAATAATAAATTATTCAATTAGTATGATGAAATTTGCATTGTAATCAAAATGTTGTAACTATATGAGTAGCCCGATGGGATCAATTAGGAATTAAATTAATAGATAAGTTATGAAGAAGAGATTGAAAATACTTTTAATTGTATACATTTTTAAGTAAGATTAGTTTCTTTTTAATATTTATAATTTTGGATAATATAATAAAAGAACAAACTCAAAACCTTAATATTTTGACACTACCATGGTGTGTTGGACAAAAATTATATTAATGAAGGGACAAACACACACAAAACTTCCCATGGTGTGTTTCATATCATCCATATAGACCATGATAAAGTCTCTAATGCATAGATACATGTGTTCATCAACTAATAGTCCTACCAATTCCATAATATCTTAATACCATTATATGGCTTGTACAACCATGTTATACACCAAAGATAACAAATGGTGTTGACATAGTTTTTTAAAAATAAAATATTAATTTACCCTTGCCTTTTACATGTTATATGCCAAAGGGCATGTACCATACATAAGTGTCATATGCTTATCACTCATAATGAAATTTAATGGGGCTTAATTCATCATGCCATGTGCTAATTACTTATTATATTCATATTTAAAGGATGAGTTTGCAAGTCATGAAAATACATTATTATAAAATATAATAACAATAAGTGATCATGATAAATTCCTATTTTCTCCCTCCATAAGATAGAATCCATATTTCCTCATATAAACATTTCCTCTAGGTATAGATCCACATTGTAACTTTATACAGTAACATCATCAAAGCTACAAGGATGTTTATCTACTTTCTTTGAGTTAAGGGAAAACTCACAACCTTTATATTTTTTTATAATGGTATACACAAATCAAGTATATATATTCATTTTTTGTATAAAAATCTTTATTATAGTTTGTATAATTCCCCACATCTTGATTTTATATATAATACACTTTACAGTTTGTGTAAATATCTATTTTTATCCATATTTATACATAAAAGAAAGGATTCAATGAACCATTAGTCTGTATAATGGTATAATATTATCCATCTTATTGTGGTTTTTATAATGCCCTACATCTTGGTTATCTACATAATACCATTTACAATATGTGTAATGGTATATTATTATCCATATTAATACATAAATGAAAGGAACCAATGAATCATCAGTCTGAATAATGGTGTATTGTTGTCCATATTATTATAGTCTATATAATGCCTTACATATTATTTCTCTATATAGTACCCTTTACATTCTATATAATGGTCTAATGTTTTCCATTTTTATATAAAATGTTTAGAAACCAATGAAGTTGTGTAATCATCTAAAAATGACACTTGAGTGCTAAGAGTGCTACTTGAGACCACATATCCCTAGCTTAGCAATATACCTATTTTAGATCCTATTTAGATAGTTATATATCCTTAGTATGGGCCACACGTGTCCAAAAACATACCCAAATTAGTCCCAAACATTCACTTCAACATTTTTTCCCCTAGTGCCTCATGTTCTACCACCTATACATTAGCACCATAATTGAGACAATAGCTTCCCATGGTGCTAGTGTTCTAGTTTGAGCACTATTATTTGTTTCCCTCCTTTTATTACCAATAGATATCATTTCAAATGAGAAACCACCTATGGTTGACCTAGACCTATTTTAAGACCTACACAAGCACTAATATATATATATATATATATATATATATATATATATATATATATATATATATATATATATATATATATATATATATATATATATATATATATATATATATATATATATATATATATATATATATATATATATATATATATATATCCCTTTATCCATTAGATGGAAATTAGATTCAAATTACACAATAAAACTCAAAATAATTTATGCACAATGAAGGTTATAAATCCCTATTATAAACTACTTCTACATACAACCATCTAAAACATTCCTAAGCTCAAATTAATCAAATTTATATTCTAAATCACACTTAAAGCACTCAAATCAACATTCATACTAGCTTCTCTTACACTTACACCATCTCTTAGTTGAGGATAACTACATTGGGTTTGATCCCTCTTTAGATTATTTGTATGTAGGAAAATCTCATCACATCATGATGTTGAGGATGTCTAACCTACCCCACTAATAAAACACTTTGCTACTTGTGCTAACTAGATGCCCTATAAACAAGAAGGTTTAATGGTTACATATAAAATCATTAAAAATATGTCACCTATAGGGGATCAAAAATCATGTGTATAGGAACAAGATTGGTGGACTCAAACATAGGTGCACCTAGAAGCTTGGAATAGTTCTACACAAAGGACACTAGCACCAAAATAAGCACACTAGTACCATATGACACTACTATCCAGTTAGTGTGCTACTATCTAGGAAGGGTTTTAACATTTGTATCCTATTCACAATACTCAAATCAGATCTTATAATAGTTTTTAGCCTCCATATCTTCTATCCCAGTTAATTTCTAGCTAAGTAATTATTCACATTGTTTATTATTATTTTTAGAAAGGTCAAACTATGTCAATTATATTATGAATTAGTGACTATAATTATTACATATTTCTACCCTAATTTACTATACTCATACCCTTTAAAAACTTAGGGCTTAAACTCCATGACCCTAAAAAATTAAATCATTTGGTGAATCTGACTTACTTCAAGCACATTATTTCAATCCTTAACCTTAGATGATATTAGGGGTTATATCCTCATATTTCCTATTTTCGTTGGTTGTGTTAAGCTTTTTAGATTTCATACCTTATGTTTTAGCAATCCTCTTTCACTTTGTTTACTATATTCCATCTAAAAAACTTATCTCTCTTAACTTAATAATAAGTCTTGAGTTTATCAATAATCTCATTGAGCACACCTACATTCCTTCTATTCGAGATTATACCTTAGACAAATGACCAGTTACAACTCCCATCATCAGCCTTCACACTTTGATTATGTGGAATTAAAATATAATGCATTTGAAAATGAGTAATATAATCATGATCAATATGATACACAAGATGATCATTGGTACACTCTCCTCCCACTTAACAAAGAAAATCTTATAGTCAATAAGGATGAAATTTAAAATAGTTTTAGAGATAGACTTTTGGAATAACCTGATGATCATGCATATATTATGCAATCCATAATGGAAATAAAGAAAAAATAAGATAATGGTTAATCTTCTACACCACTAGATAATAATATTATTATAACTACTTTGGTGGTAATTCAACTTGTATAATTACCTGATTTGACTCAACAATCTTCAATAATATCAACACCTTATAGGGCTAGTTCCTCCTCTCTATATGTATAAACCTTTATGCATGAGATTAATTCTTTGAAGGCTAATGTGTTACATCTTGAATAGGGTGATATTAGGCCATTACATGCCTTGGATTCTCATTTTATTTTACATACACCTTTGGCACATCACATAAAGTAAACTCCCTTTCCATCTAAATTCATGGCACCTAATCATACTTTGTATGATGGTAAGGGTGACCTAGAGATCCATCTACAATCTTTTCATGTAGCATGTTTGGACTAAGTTTACAATGATTGGCTCATTTCTATGTTGTTACCATGAATCCTAAAGGACTATACTTTACAATTGTCCCATGATATTCTAAATTAGTTTATCATTACATTCAATCCATTGGTAGATATGTCTTTAGCACACTTTATAATTAACATTAATGATAAGATCTCATATGCTCAAGTGGCATAACTAAAGCAAAAATCCAATGAGATAATTTTAGAATATGTCTTCTGATATAAAACTATATTGGAAAATATGACTATCCCATGGTATATATAGATCTCCAAGACATATTCAAACAAAGTTTATTACCAATATTTCACTAAGTTATCTTGTTAAATAAGGTTTTAACATTCATAGGTTTATGCCATAGAGTGAAAGAAAGGGAAGTCAAGCTTCTCTCTATGGGGAAATTAAAGTACACAACTAGATCAGAGTTAACTACTAAGAATTATAATAATCCTCTATACAAATTAAGGTCTATTAAAAATAAGAGTGATTCAAAGGCCATAGTTAATGAATCTACAGAGCCATTTCCTTGCTTGGTTTTATCAGCTCCTCCATGAAGAGTTTTCACCAAAATTACAAAATTATCATCATGTGTTTTATAGTAGTTCCTAAAATATAATGTCATATCTCCCCCTCCCATTAAATAATATAATATGGCATCACCTCTTTCAAAGAGCTATGATTCTAATGCATTTTTATAATATCACAAGGCACCAAGCCAAACTAAAAATTGATGCATCATCTTGAAAGATAAGATACAAGATTTGATGAAGTCTAACATCATTGATGTGGGCAAACCCATAAAGTCACCCAAACATTAACAAATGGAAGCTAAGTCATCAAAAATATTTTTGGATCTATTTTCAAAGAATACAAATAATAAGGTAGGGGCACTTCAGGGGTTCCCTATATGTATTAGGAACATCCACTATCAGCATCATATAACAGTAATAGAGAGGATGCATACCCACACATACTATCATTGGTGTGTATTATACTACAGTACCAACTAGACCACTCATCACTTTCTCAGAGCAAGAAATTATTGATGACAATTCAGATTTATATGCACTCTTTGTATGAGCCTACATTAATCATCATCCTATTCAAAGTTTTATGGTTGAAAATAGGTCAAGTATTAACATGTTAACTATAAAAATTATAAGGTATTTGGGTTATTTATATTAGGACATTTATCCTACTAACATAGTTATTTATGGTTTTAGTGTCCATGTTTAGATCTCCATTGGGGAGATTGTTCTTCCACTATAGGTTAGACTAGAAAATGTGGCCACTAGATTCTTAGTGGTACCTATTATAAACATATTTGACATGTTATTAGGTAGTCCATGGATACAATATATATGATTCATTCCGTATACTATATAAATATGCCTCATGTACATACATGTTAATCAAGTGGTCATAGTTGAGGGGATTTCATATGAGTATCCTTTACCTATCCCATAAGAAGTCACATTGTAGCTACTAGTTATAGTTCCAAGAAATTTTTTGATGATTACACCATAAAGTTTAGTTTATCCACCAATGTAGGTGAGGTGTACTCCTATAGTGTTACCATCCACACATACCCTCCCATGGAGACCCTTATTAGAAAGACCCCTATGTTAGAGATATTTTATGGATTATAGTGGGCCTATATCTATGCCTTTCCTTTTGAGACTAATGTTATTGAGTTATTAGGTCTCTCATCATAGGTCACCCATTCTATCTACATCATATTCTACATGATGGGTCCATAAGACCCTATAGTTCATAAGACTCCCTAGTCAGCTTCATAGTTTCTTAGCACCACTTTATAGGTAGTTCCTTCTATAAATCACTTAGTACAATAGGTTTTGGGACCTCATATACCTTTTAAAACATCACACACAATTACTATTCCTTTATTTAACACAATCCACATTGATAGTGAGTATCCCATGAGACTCATCAGTTAACATATTCATCATTTCTTGTATATATTTTCCTTATTTCTTTCTCCTGGTAAATAATTTCATTTTCATGTTAATTGTACATAATTTATATCCATAAAATACCAAAAAAATATAATATTCTAAAACACAAAAACATTAATATATTTAATCAAAAAATACAAATTAAAAATTATATGTATTACCATGTTTGCACTTATTATACTTATCAAGCACTACATATGTTATCTATCTTAGTATAGTTAGTTTTTATCATATATACATGATTTAGTTATTCTTGTAGAGTGTTCATAGATACTTATAGGACCCATGTCCACTACCAAAATCTAAAATTACTACTATCTACCCACTAGGGGTATATACACAGATACATGGGTTCCTCACTTGATACGTTCACCCATTTAGGGGCATCTTATGCATAGTTTTGACTTTTAGGTTAAATATTTATAAACTCTAAATCATAGATTTAGCATTGTTATATATTGATATTTATCATATTACACCTACTCAATTTTTTTAATGACTATTACTACCTTAAACTCAACTCATTTACATCTTTTCTCTTATATAAATTTTTACCACATGTTCATGCATACTTTCATTTCTAGATTTTATAGTTTAGACTTGATTGTGTCTCTATGTTTCTTTTATTTGAGGGAATTTAAATATGCCATTGCTATATGGAGCTATGCCACTTATCTCCATTTTATGTATGCTTTGGACATGTCCCCATGTCTTTGTGTACACCTTCTTGATTCTATATATATACATTTGAACATATCCTTCATGTGGATCTAAGCCAACTTTCTTGTTATTTGTGTATGTGTACATTTTAACATGTCTTTGTATGTATTAAATTCTCAAATTTAGTGACACATGACCATGACCCTTCTATTAAGGCCCCTTGGCCTACTTTGCATGCCTCATGTGTGTTGTATGTATGATTTCTTGTATATGTCATGGCCATGACACTTACCTCTTACTTGTTACACACTCTAGTTTTAGATGCCATGAGGGACCTCATGCATCTCCCCATACTACTTGGGTGTCATGATGGACATCATATCATATCTACCTAGGTATCTACTTAGTTATTACTTAGATTTTCTATTCCTATATGTTATTATGTATATCTTGACATCCATATAAATGCTAGATCTAACATATATCATACACATGAAATTATGCTCAGATTATCTCACATTTTAATTTTATGTATGCACATTATATTGGTTTATTACGTAGATATCATATATACTCTATCTAGCACATACTTCTTAGAGTTTTTTATTTTGAGGATGATTATTGTGCATGCTCAACAACTCCCCTAAAAAAAGGGGGAATTCATAGAGTTTGTCATATAGATCAAGCTATCTAAATGCACTTAATTTTTTGAACACAAGAACAAAATCTAGAAATCAATTTAAGGAAAATAGAGTGGGAAATAGTGACATAGAGACCATTTATAATTATGAAAAAATTAGTACAGTTAGACATTAACACCTAAAAAAAAAACACTAGCACCACCAATTCTACTATCCAAGATATGATGTCATTTTCTAGTAGCCTCAAATTTAGGAAATTATATATTTTCTATAAAAATATAGTAGGTACAGTTTAGGCTTGTATAGGTTCAATTAAAGATTACCACTTTTGGCTCAATTTAGCTTAGATTCATACTAGTTTTCTTATATTGGGGGACATAATGTGTGGCATGATCATTCCTATTTTAATTCAGACTCTTAGATACATATTTTTATAATTCAATCTAGAATACATATAATCACATATTATATTTGGGGACATGTGCATGGCACATTATTTATATATGCTCACTTATGCACTAGTTGATCATATGGAATGAAAAACTTTATGTCATTCTCTATGTTATACACACCAAACACCATGCTCCAAGTTACACACCATATTCATGCTTTAATCCATCTATAGTGTTTGGCATTACTAAGTGGCCTAGAGCTGCCTAATATTCTTGAGTGGCTTAGATCCACCTAATATTCCTGATTGGTCAGAAGATAACATATAAAATTCAAATTAAAGTTACATATCTTGAATTACATCATGTAGATTTAGTTTTAGATGAATATACTACATAAGGGTGGGCAATTGAGTCATAGTCTACTTGAGTTATTGAGCCTCTTACATGATAGGTTTGGACACACCATCAGTCTAATCCAAGCTATTCATAGGTCATGATCCACCAAATAGGGGTGGGTGATAATGGATTCAAAACTAGATTGAGTTCTTGATCTACCTACACATGGGGATTGAGTAAGCCATCAACTTAGTCCAACTTATTCATTAATTGATTAATATCTACATGCACACACATAGGTTGTTACCTAGTCTATCCATTATTGTGCGTACCCAATGAGGTATATTTATTCATTTACTCTCTCTTATCTATTCACTTAGTTTTTTCTTTTACTTTTGATATTTCTTAAAGACTAATATATGCACATTTCATTTGTAGGACATGCAATGGAGCATGCTTCACATACTTCGATCCATATTCATGGGCTTCACCTCTTAGGTAAGTTTGATAAGCTTATTTTTCCATTATCATAGTCATTTCACTTTTTTTCATTTATAAAATAAAGGTGGGGGGAAATTTAATCATATAAAAATGACAATTGAGTGCTAAGAGTGTTACTTGAGACCACCTATCCCTAGATTAGCCTTAGAACTATCTTAGGGATATTTAGACACTCATATAGCTTTTTTGTAGGCCACACACATCTCTAAAATAGTACCAAACATTCACTTTAGCATCTTGGCCCCCATTGCCTTAGGATCTATAACTTGTACACTAGCACCAAAATTAGGATAATAGTGCCCCATGGCATTAATGTCCTAGTTTGGGCATTATTGTCCTTTTCCCTCCTTTTTTTATCAATAAAATATTTTTAAATGAGAAACCAACTAGGGTTGTTTTAGACCTATTTTAAGACCCACATAAACATTATAATAAAATATATACATGAATTCTATCCCTTTATCCACTAGATGGAAATTCGATGCAAATTACATAAATAAACTTAGAACAAGTTGTGCAAAATTAAGTTATAAATCCCTACTCTTACCTACTTCAACATATAATAATCTATAACATTTATAAGCTTAGATTACTCATATTTCCAATCTTAAGTACACTCAAAGAACTCCAATCAACATTTATAGTATCTTCAATTGTGCTTAAACCAATACTTAGGTGGGGAAAACTACATCAGGATTAATCCTTCATTAGATTATTGGTATGTAGGAAAATCTCATCACAATGGGGTGTTGAGGATGTCCAACCTAATGGGTGTTGTTAATACCCTTATTTTAATATTGTCAATCTAAGTCTAGTGTCTAAAGGTTGTATACAATATGAGAAAGGGACTTTTGGCAAATGGTTCCTTCTATCACACTCTACACCTGTAGAAATTGAAAAGAAAATATGCAAGAATGGAAAAGCAAACTTGATGGAATTGAAAATCATAATTTCAGAATTCAAATCACACTTACCTTAAATTAAATAACACTTGTATAAAAGTAAATCACAATTGTAGAAAAGTAAATTTCTGAATTGAAAATAAATGATAAACAAACCACCTACATGTTTACAATAAACTATACAAAAAGAAATGTTTACAGCTAAAAATAAATAAAATAATAATCTAAAGTAAAGAGAAGAATTATATAATATATAATAAACATAAATACATTAAATACATTGATCCATCTTCTTTAGAATAAGTTTCTAACTCATTCCTTGGAAGATGATTCATTCAAAACATAATTCCAAAGTGGACTACTCAGAACAATGGAAGGAAAAAGTATATTCATTTATTGATTGATTTATTATTTCATTTGGGTGTGGAAGGTTGCATTAATAATTCATGCTTCCAAACAACTCCTTATTTAGGAGTAATAGCCAAAATACTCTATCCTATCTCAATCTCCATAAAATATGGAGAGATATATTTATTCTAATAAATAAATCTATTATTGCCTAATCAATCTCCACTAAATATGGAGAGAGCTAATTATTAGAAATGAAATTACATAAATCTATATTTGAATACAATCTAGAAATGGAAAGTATATACATAGAAAAGTTTTTAATGGAAAGTGTTATTTGTGATAGCTAGAATAAATGAACCAATCATTAGAAGACATTTAGAAATACTTTCCATACAAGTCTATAGTAATGTTTTTGAAGTCTATGTAAATTCTATTGAAATCCATAACAACTTGCTAAAATCTGTAATAAGCCTAGTGAAATCCATATCAAACCTAGTGAAATCCGTAGGTAGTCTGGTGTAATCCATAGCTGGTCTATATCATGTCTAACATAATTTATAGCTGGTCCATATCAATCTTTTTATCATCCATAGCTATTTTATCAAGCTTGTTTTAATCCAGAGCTATTTTAGTAATCCTATTGTAATTCAGAGCTATTGTAGTAAGCATGTAGGAGTCCATAACTTGACTAGAGTATTGGATCTTGTTTCAACATTATGCTTGAATGGTTACTCTTCATACTTTGAGTCATTCTTAGCTTAATATGAACTGTATATACACTTTTTGACATATTTTTTGATGTAGGAGCATCATCATATGTTCAATGTCTTTTTATTGTTTTTGGTTGAGTCTAGGTTGTTTAGTCTTGCTTAGTTTATTTTCCCTCAAAACCATGGTGTTTAAATTTTCAAATTTTATAATATTCCTATTAAGTTTGTAATAAGGCATAAACATGTAAAATGGATAATATTATATAGTATTTCATCCAAAATGACTTCAAATATCATATTTCAAGTGATCTTAGGTTGTTTAGATGTGAGCTAGGTGGGTAAAATCTTAATTATTTAGAAAAAAGTTGTTACTCTATTCTTGGAGTTTGTTTTCTTAAGTCTAAAATAGGGGATTTGATGCCTAAGTAAGGTTTTAATATTTTTTTGAGGATTAATTTGACCCAAGAATGATGATTTAATGTATTTGGACGTGCAAAAGAAGAAAATAATGAGAAATAACAATTTGGTGTATTTTACCATTATCTTTCTATAGACTATGCATACAAGCCAGGTAGGGCAACAAGCATAATGTTGATATTCAAGTGTTAGGGAATTATTATCACTTTTTAAAGTGATTAGGACCTTAGGGAAGGTGAAAATGAGCTCAATGAATTTTTTTTGAAGTCTTAACTCTTTGTAGTTTGTCCTGTAGATCAATTTGTTTGCAGATTGGCCCAAACTAGGGCTTCCTAGTATAGAGAATATATATAGTAAAAAATAATGATTACTTGAAATCTTTGAAATCTCCATGTATGATTTCACTATCTAAAATTTCAATGTCTAGTTCAATGGTTAAGTTTATGTTCCAAGCTATGACCTAGTTCTAGCCTTACAAACCTAATAAGACTATAACAGTAGGGTCTAATCATGATTTAGGGTTATAAATTAATAACATTTTGAATCTAATATTCATAAAATTTAATATTACATCTCTCATAGAAATTTTGAGCCTCAAATCCACCTAGTTCTTTATACAACCATCTAAATAGGGCTCTTAGAGGTCTAATTAGCCTTGACACAATGTTCAATAGGGGTAATCTGTACAAAGGAACCCCAAGATATTTTTACGTATGTTTTTTAAACACATACTAGGTACTCAAATAACATTAATTTATTATTTTATGATGAGTTCAAGAAAATTTATACCCCAAAAATAGGGCAAATAGGGTTGCAAACCCTTAAGCCTGTGTACAAGGCAAGGAAGGTCTTATGACCTATTGTGCTTCTTTTTATCACCCAAAGGAGTATGTATAGGTGTAAATATCCTATTTAGGTTATGATTAGTAGGTATAGATTATTATTTAGTGTTTATTTCATTTTCTACATAATTCTTTGTTGAGATCTAAGTCTCATTCCTTAAGTATTATCTATGTAACACACTAGTCTTGAAACAAGAAGTTAAATAAAGTATCTAAGTCATTAAATTGATGTATTAGAGTGTCCTTATGGGTTATTATGGTGACACCAATTTTAGTATCAGATCCAAAGGGATTGTGCACAATCCAATCCAAGATCCAAGTAAGAGAGGAAAGTGATTTGTGAGAGAGAAGCAAGATGGCCATGAGAGTAAGGAACAAAGGTAGAACTAGAGGAAGGAGACTAGCAAGGTAGATGGAAATAGAAAAATAATTTATAAATGTACAAGCTAGGTTATAAGACCTAGAGATGGCTCAAAGGAGAGGTGTTAACACAGGTGAAGTTAGTGATATAGAGGAAGAGCCACCAGAGGATGAATTGGTGGTAGAAGATGAGACAACTAAAGATAGGATGATCAAAACCATTATGGAGGTGAATGCAAAGTGAAAGATGGAGGTTCCAATGTATGAAGTAAACTTGAATGTAGAAGGCTTGATTGATTAGATTAGTGCATTAGATAAGTACTTTGAGTATGAAGGGATAGAAGAAGATGACAAGAAGGTCAAGTATGACATGACTAAGTTAAAGAGTCATGCATCCCTATGGTGAGATGGAGTGAAAGAAGAAAGGAAAAGAAAAGGAAAGCTAAAGATAAGAAGCTGGGATAGAATGGTAGCAAAAATGAAATGTAAGTTTATGCCCTTAGATTATCAAGTAAATCTTTTCAAGCAATTGTAAAATTTGAAACAAAAGGACATGTCTATCAAGGAATAAACTAAAGAGTTATATAGGCTAACCATAAGATTAGGACATATTGAGGATGATATAGAGAAGGTAGAAAGATATACTAATGGTTTAAATTTTTCCATCCAAGATGAGATTAGCCTTCTTATACCCAAGATAATTGAAGAGGCATACCAATTTGACTTGAAGGCAAAGGAGAAAATTTCAAGGAATCAAACCTCATATGCAAGAGGAATGGATAGATCCATCAGATGTGGAGGATCACAAGGGGGTAGAAGGTAACTACAAAAATTCCAAGATGAGGCTAGCAACCCATAAAGCTTAAGAGACAACTATACACCAAGAGGAAGAAGGCCATACCAAGGATACCAAAGAGGAAGAGGAAGATTCATGGGTAAATGCTTCAAGTGTAACAAATATGTAAGACATGAGAATATGAGTATTTGAAAAACACTTCTACCAGTCATGAAAAATGTGTACATGTTGCCTAAGGAGAGGAGGAAGAAGAAAGCAATGCACTAGTAGCAACTTAAGAAGATGTTCTAGAAGAAGGTGAGTTTATTTTGATGAAAAGAGTTTTGATTAAGCCTAACAAAGAGATAGTGGAACCACCTCAAAGAAAAACACTATTTAGGACAAAATGCAAGATTAAAGGTAAATGTTGTAAATTCATAATAGATAGTGGGAGTATAGATAACTTGTTTTCAATTGAAATGGTGGAGAAGTTGGGTTTAAATAAAGATAAGCATCCTACACCTTATAAGATGTCATGGATACAAAGAGGACATCAGCTCTTAGTGGATGAATAATGTAAGGTAGACTTCCAAATTGGTGCCTAAAAATATCAAATGATATGTGATGTTATGCCTATGGATGTGTGTCACATCTTACTAAGAAGACCATGTCAATTTGATAGGAAATACATGCATGATGGGAGAAACAACACTTCTAGTTTTGATATAGATGAAGTAAAGCACACTCTCACACCCTTTAAAGAATAAGACATTACTTTAGGTGGATCAGATTCCAAGGCATTGTTATTGGGTGACAAGGAGTTTTTACAAGTGATGGAAGAGGATGGCATGATCAATGTTCATGAAAAGGAGGTAATAGGTTTTGAGTCTAATTTAACTTGTGTGATTATAGACATGGAAGATATCTTGGGTGATGAAATACAACATCACAAGTGCTTATTAATCATGGAGGAACCTCAAGTATCTAATTCAAGTCTGATTGTAGGCAAAAAACAACAAGCTTCCATTGAAGAATGATAAAAAAGGGAACTATATTGGTGGGAGGAGGAATTGGAATAGTTAGAGAAGTTGTTTAGAGGAGAATCAAGTAATGATTCAAGTAGACCAAAGGAGGAGTAGACTGGTTCATTTCAAGACAATCATCATAAGGAAAAAACTTAGGTAATTTCCTTCTCAACAAATCAAGAAGTATGTTATGATAATGATAGTAATGTGAGGATAGTTTTGTGTGATGAACTAGCAAATTGTGAAAGTAATACTGAGGAAATTGAAAATATAAGTGGGAATGCTTCAAAGAACATAAAAAATAGGTTGATAGTTTTTCAAGATGAATACAAACATAATCTACCTACTGAATCAGCCCATATAGTAGTGCAAGAAAAGCTAAATTGCATGATGGCATCAAGGAAACATGAAGAGAAAATAGGCTATGATGAAGACAACAGTAAAATAAAAAATGTGAGGGAAGTGAACCATCAAAAAGATCATAAATTTTCTATAGATGGTAGGTTAGGTGATGTTTTTGATGAAAAACAAAGTGATAATCTTATGTATGATAGTGATAACCATATTAGTCAAGAATTTTTTTCAAAGGGTGATGAGTTTCCAAGATCTCCAATAGAAAAAGTGAGACACTTGTGGTTTCAATCTCAAAATTTTGAAATCAATTCTACCAAAGGACCAAGAGAAAGGGATAAAGAATGGAGTTTTTATAGCTATATCAAGGGAAAGTTGATGGAAATCATGTGGATAGTAAGAGTAAGTACAAACAACAATAAAGGAGAGCATGCAATGTATGAGGAAATGAAGATATTGATGGCTAGATACTTTAAAGAATATACTAGCAATGATCATTATGAAAATATCAAACTTTTGGTGGACAACAACAAACTGAGCCAAGAAGCAAATGAAGGTTTATTTTAATCTAACATTTTGAAGATAGTTACATGTACAAGTGCAAAGATAAAATTGGACATCAAGGAGGAAGTCAATCATTTGAGGATCCTACCAAAGAGAAGAAATATTTGTCATCCCAAGACAAAGTCTGGGATCCAAGACAAAATGAGAGCAAGGAGAGAAAATAAGAAGGTAAACAAACAAGAAGCATAACTAGAGAACTCCTGGAAGATAGAATACATGAGTGAACAAAAAAGATGCAGATACATGGCTAGGAGTCCATGGAAACTTTACCATGTGTCACTTTGATGTAGGAGCATCATCATGTGTTCAATGTCTTTTCATTATTTTTGGTTGAGTCTAGGTTATTTAGTCTTGCTTAGTTTGTTTTCCCTCCAAAACCATGGTGTTTAAATTTTAAAATTTGCTAATATTCTAATTAATCTTGTAATAAGGCCTAAACATGTAAAAAGGCTAAGATTGAATAGGATTGCATTCAAAATGACTTGAAATATCATATTTCAGGTGATCTTAGGTTGTTTAGATGTGTGATTTAGGTGGGTAGAATCTTAATTGTTTGGAAAAAGTTTGTTACTATATTCTTGGAATTTGTTTTATTGAGTCTAGAATAGGAGATTTGATGCCTAATTAAGGGTTGACTATTTTTGTGAGGATTCCTTCAACCCAAGATGGATGATTTAATGTATTTAGATGTGCAAAAGAATAAAAATAATGAGAAATAATAATTTGGTGTATTTTGCCATTATTTTTCTATAGATTGTACATACAAACTAGGAAGGACAATAAGCATAAAGTTGACAGTCAAGGATTAGGGACTTATTCTCACTTTTGTAAGTGCTCATAACTTTAGGGATGGTGAAAATGAGCTCAATGAATTTTTTTTGAAGTCTTGACTCTTTGTAGTTTACGATATAGATCAATTTGTTTGTATACTAACCCAAACTATGGATTCCTAATATAGAGAATCTATATAGAAAAAAATAATTATTCTTTGAAATATTTGAACTCTCCATGTATTCTTTCACTATCTAAAATTTCAATGTCTAGTTCAATTGTTAAGGCTATGTTCCAAGCTATGACCTAGTTCTAGCCTTGTAGGCCTAATAAGACTATAACAGTAGGGTCTAATAATGATTTAGAGTTATAAATTAATAATATTTTAAATTGAATAGTCTTAACAAGTCATATTACATCTCTAATAACAATTTTGAGCCTCAACTCCAGTTCTTCATACAACCATCTAAATAGGGCTCTTGGAGGTCTAATTAGGCCTGATATAGTGTTTAATAGGGGTAATCCGCACAAAGGAACCCTAAGAGATTTTTAGGTATGTTTTGTAAAACAATACTAGGTAATCAAATAAAATTTAATTCTAATTTTATGATGAGTTCAAGAAATTTTATAACCCAAAAATAGGGCAAATAGGGCTACAAGCCCTTAAGGCTATGTGCAAGGCAAGAAAGGTCTTATGACATGTTGTGCTTCTTTTGATTACCCAAAGGAGTCTGTATAGGTGTAAATAGTCTATTTAGGTTGTTCTTAGTCGTTATAGATTAGTATTTAGTGTTTATGTCATTTTTTTACATAATTCTTTGTTGAGATCTAAGTCTTATTCCTTAAGTATTGTCTATGTAACACACTAGTCTTGAAACATGAAGCTGAATAAAGTATCTAAGTCAGTTAATTGATGTATTGAAGTGTCCTTAGGGGTTCTTAGGGTGACACCAATTTTCATAATAATAATTATTAATAGATAATGAATGGATAACAAGGAATTATAAAGATAACCATGATATATACTTACTATTTCATTCTAAATAAACTATAAGTTCAGAAACTACATTTAGATCCACTTCTAATGCAATAAAAAGGATATTATTTTACATATATAATGATCCATTTTATGGACTCATCGAAAAATACCCCACTAATAATAGACTTTTCTATAATTAGTCTTGTACCAATTGGATTCTATAAAAACATGAAGGTTTAGGGTTTACATATAAAATCAGTCAAAGTAGGTCACCTACAGGGAATTAAAACTCATTTTCCTAGGAACAATCTTGGTAGACTCAGACATAGGTGTACCTACAAGCTTATAAAAACTATGAATATAAGACATTAGCATCAAAATAAGGACACCATAGCCATATGGTGTTACTGTCCAATTAGGACACTACTATCCAAGAAGGGTTTTGACACCTGGTTCTTGTTTGTGACACTCAAATCACCTCATATCCTAGTTTTATCCTCCAAATCTCTTTTATTAATAAATATCCAACTAAATACTTATTTACATTATTTATTTCTATTTTTAAAATTTCAGACTAGGTCAATTTTATTACAAATCATTGGTTGTATTTATTTCATACTTATACCCTAATTTACTATACTTAGACCCTTTAAAAACCTAAGGATTAAAATCCATTACACTAAAAAATTAAATTAAGTTGCATGTCATTATATTACAATTTTTTTGTTTGTTCAGTAATGGACAAAAATAAAAATAAAAAGTAAGGAACCAATAAAGCTATTAAGAGGAAACTAATTTACATTTTGAGTGCAGATTGTGATCCCAACAATCAGACTTTAGATGATATTATATGTATTTTAGTGTCATATACAAACCAAATATCCATAATTTTTTTTATGTATCTTTCAAGAATCCTAATCCCACTCCCCTAAGCAATTTTGTGTACCAATCTGAATGTCTTGAACACATTAATGTAATGGTGGATGATGAACTTTGAGAATGCAAACTAAGGATTTTGAAGACTAAGTTAGATGCATGGGAGCAATGGAAATAGGGTAGAAAAAAGGGACAAAAAATTTAATAAAAACATTGAAGGAATGAGTACAACCATATCATGTCTAAAAAATGAGAAGGATTAAAATCTTTGTATTGAATGTGTAAGGAAAGAAAAACTATAGGCTCAAATGTGGCTCAAGGATCAAATTACATAATTGAGAGTATATGAATTTGTGTCAAGTGCTATGGATATTTATTTGGAAACAAATAATTATAATAATATAAATTAAAATAAACTTTTTGAAAAAGAGATCAAAGAGTCTAAAAAATTTTCAATTTATCATATGATTTTCCCTACAACAACTCCCACCACATTCATGAAATTCCTAAATCCAATGTTGATAACAATGATCATAATTAGTGTGTTTATTTACTATGGTTTATTTCACTATATTTGTTGAATTCTACATATATATGCTTCATTTCATAGTAGTTGTTAACTTTTTAGGTATTCTAGTTTGTGAAAATTTCAAAATATGAATATGCATACCTCACAAGCATGTGAAATTTGAAAAAAATCCTAACACCATGAGTGATTAGTTGGCTAAATAAAGTATGGATGATTTACTAGCAAATGAAATATTTAGCATGGATTATTTAATTATAAATTTAAATTGTCTTTTATTTATGTTATCAATTTATTGTTGATGATAATATAAAATATATAAAAAAATATTAAATCATATTATAGCTTTTTGACACTCTTAATGGGTTAGGCAATAATAGAGTGAAGCCCAAATTGGGGATTCTACAAAATGTGCAAAGGGATACTTTCAATATTTGTGTTAAGTGATTACATCCTTGATACAAGACCCATCCTTATTAACATTTCATGAATGAATTAGTTACCAATGGAAACACTTGGTGATGATGAAATCATTATCATCAATTGAGATTTACAGTCATTATTATCTTAACAACATGTAATAATACATATTTATATCACTTTTGAAATTGAAGTATCACAAAAAAAATTTGAAGATCTTAATGAGAATTTCATTCATTTAAAATACTAATTAAAACTTGGCATGATAATTAATATGTATAAAGAGAGATCCCTCAATTCATTACTTTTACATACATTATTTTACTACTTACTACTCCCCAAGAAATACAACAATAGTATACACATAACACATATAATGTAAATACCAAAAATAAATAAAAATAGTTTCCATAAACTAAAACATATTCCCTCTTAAGTCCCCCTAAATTCTACAATATATTTCCATGTTTAGAATCTCAAAATATATGATTTGGAATCATTGGCAACATGTCATAGTCATAGTACCAATGATGGTGTATATTTTTCATCAATTATATTCAAATCTGAGTTAGAAAGTGGTAAAAGGGGATCTTTAACAATGTCTTGTAACTACATAAATCTCAAAACCAAGCTAGTACCACTAGATGAAGTACCACCACTACTTTATCTACCCCACCTTTCCATTGCTTTCACATCCCAAACATATGATACATATTTGATCTTCACATTAAAAATCTGCCCCATAAGTGACTCTTCCTATCTGTGAAGTGTGTCCAACTTCTCATATCTTACACAAATCTTACCATACATTTGGCAACACATTAATTTAGAATTGCTTTCATCAACAACATTCTCTACATTTTGATCATAAAGAGTCATAAGACTATAAAGGAGAGATACATAATATGAAGCATTCAATTTTATACCATCAATAATTGGAGCATAATTAAATATTATCACTTCTTTCCTTAGACCATAAATAATATACAAATATTTGAAACACACAATGATTATATGATCACAAGCATCAATATACAAGACATATATGTTGTGCATAATCCTATGAAAAAAAAGAAAACATTTATCAAACACTAGCATATTAAATATTCATATAATCATCTGATGCTAATGAAAATAATTTGGCACATACTAACCTAAACACTTTCATAGTTTTATCATTAGAGAATGCAAGCAAATCCAAATTTGAAAATGTACATATTTATCATACATTGCATTAACAAATTTCATATAAGGCCACAAATATAAACTAATACTACAGTATGTCACTCTTTCCATTATCAATAGGAAATCAAACATTATAAACATACATTGATGTCACTGTTTAATGGAATAGTTATAAGGACCCTCAACATGAGCTAGGTCATAAAAGATAGATTAAGTTTAAAGACAGAATAGGATAAGATCCTAAAATTATTCCCAAATAATCATACCACCAAGTTCAAGTACTCATGATAATATTTAATGGGTTTCAATGATCCTTCTATTATTAACTTGATAGAGTTGTGAACAAAAAGAAACCAAGTGTTTTGCAATTCGAAAACAAACACTAATATTGTATACAAAGTGAAGAGAAACATAATATTGATATAAACATAGTATTAATGTATCCACCACCTATGTCACTCTTTCCATTGGACCATTATCAAAAGGAAGTCAAACATTAGAAACATCCATTCATATCACCATTTAAAGGAGTAGTTACAACCACCCTCAACATGAGCTGAGTCATAAAAGATAGATGCAAATTTAAAGAAAAAACATGGTAAGATGCTAAAATCATTCCCAAATACACATACCATTAGGTTAAAATAGTCATGAATATAACCAATGGGTTTTCATGATACTTCTATTATTAACTTGATAGAATTATGAATTAAAATGAAGGCAATAAGTGTTTTGGAAGCTCACAAGAAACACTATTATTGGGTACCAAGTTAAGAGAAACATAGTAATAGTTATCCACCACCTATTTCACTCTTTTCATTGGAACATTAACAACATGAAATAACACAATAGAAACATCCATTCATATCACCATTTAATGGAATAGTTATAATGACCCTCAACATGAGCTGAGTCATAAAAGATAGATGTAGGTTTAAAGATCAAAAAGAGTAAGATACTAAAATGATTCCCAAATAAGAATACCATCAAGTTCAAGTAGTCATGAATAAAATCAATGGGATTCCATGATCCTTCTAGTTTAACTTGACAAAGTTATGAATAAAAAGGAATAAATTAAGTATTTTACAATCCCACAAGAAACACTAATACTGAGTACTATGTTAAGAGAAACATAAGATTGAGATAAATATAGTATTAAGTTATCCACCACCTATCTCATTATTTCCATTAGATAATAAAAAATAGGAAATCAAACATTATAAACATCAATTCATATATCCATTTAAGGGAATAGTTATAACTACCCTTAACATGAGTTGAGTCATAAAAAATATATGCAAGTTTAAAGACAATACAGGGTAGGATCCTAAAACCATTCCCAAATAAGCATGCCATCAAGTTAAAGTAGTCATGAATATATATAATGGTTTTTCATGATCCTTCTATTATTAACTTGATAGAGTTAGGAATAAAAAGGAATACAATAAATGTTTTACAAGATCACAATAAACACTAATATTAGGTTTTAAGTGAAGAGAAACATAGTAGTAAGTAAGTTATCCACCACCTATGTCACTCTTTTTGTTGGACCATTAGAAATAGGAAATCAAACATTACAAACATCCATTTATATCACTATTTGATGGAATAGTTATAATGACCCTCAACATGAGCTAAGTCATAAAAGATAGATGCATGTTTAAATATAGAAAAGGGTAAGATCTTAAAATGATTCGAAAAAAAACATACCATAAAGTTCAAGAAGTCATGAATACAATAAATGTGTTTCCATGATCCTTATATTATTATCTTGTTATATTTATGAACAAAAAGGAACACAATTAATGTTTTGCAATCTCATAAGAAACACTAATACTTATTTATAAGTTAAGAGAAACATAGCATTGAGTAAAACATAGTAGTAACTTATCCACCACCTATGTCATTCTTTCCATTAGACCACTATCAATAGGAAATCAAACATTAAAAACATCTATTCACATCACCATTTAAGGTAATAGTTATAAGCAACCTCAACATCAATCGAGTCATAAAATATAGATGTGGGTTTAAAGATATAACATGGTAAGATCTTAAAATCATTCCCAAATAAGCATAACATTAGATTCAAACAATCATGAATATGGTCAATGGGTTTCCATGATCCTTATATTACTAAATTGAAAGAGTTATGAAAAAAAAGAACACAATAATTGTTTTGAAAGTTCACAAGAAACATTAATACTGGGTATTAAGTTAAGAAAAACATAACATTGAGAGAAACATAGTATTAAGTTATCCACCTCCTATGTCACTCTTTTCATTGAAAATTTATAAACAGAAAATGAAACATTAGAAACATCCATTCATATCACCATTTAAGGGAATAGTTATCATGACCCTCACCATGAGTTGAGTCATAAAATATATATGTAGGTTTAAAGATAGATTAGAGAAATCTCCTAAAATGATTCTCAAATAATCATATGATCAAGTTTAAGTAATCATGGATATAGTCAATGGGTTTCCATGATCTTTCTATTATTAACTTGATAGATTTATGCACAAAATGGAACACAATAATTGTTTTGAAGTCCAACAAGAAACACTACTACTATATACTAAATTGAGATAAGTGGTGGATAACTTACTACTATGTTTATCTCAATGTTATGTTTCTCTTAACTTAGTAAGTTCTATTAATGTTTCTTGTGGAATTATAGAACACTTATCAAGTTATTAATTGAAACATAACATTCAGAGAAACATAGTAGTATGTTATCCACCACCTATGTCACTCTTTCCATTATCAAAAGGAAATAAAAAATTAGAAACACCCATTCATATCAACATTAAGAGAATACTTGAGTCATAAAAGATAGATGCAGGTGTTTTAGTATTTATTTTATTTATTTTTATTAATAAATAAACTTACTAAAAATAAAAATTATGATATAGAGTTTTAAAGGGATACCTATGATAGAGATTACACACCATTGATCTAATAAAGTGGGAACTTATTTTTGGTTAGGAAGGATTACCTACACACAAGAGACAACTTGGAAAAATATTGATTAATAGGATACGTAATTGGATTTCCTGATGCTAGATCAGTTCCATGAAGTGGTACACTTAAGGGGATGTTAGTTCACTATTTTTCAAAATTAAGAGAAACAATGCAATAATAAAATTACAACAAAGCATATGATAATGTAGATGTGAAATAGAAATGAAATGGATTAATTTATTACATAGATGTTATCAAATTGTTCATTTCAATAAGTTGTAGCTAAATATTATTGTTCTTGTATTACATATAATTATTTAGTGACTACTTCTAGAGTAGGGGCAAAGATAATTTCATAATGTCCTAGCCCAAAGGAAATATTACTATGATCTATGAAGAATGGGTGACGGACTATGGGTAAATCATAGATGGAAACCACATCATATATAATGTCTAGTAATGTCATTTAAATACAAATATTTATGATTTTAAGATAAAAAACAAAAAATTGAAATTACTTAGGACTGTTAAACTTACTTCAAATTGCAGACAAAAAGTAAAAATGTAGGGATTGATGTCAATTATCTTAGAATTGGTATCAATTATGTAATCAATGGTTATTCATGATAAGAATCATCATCGATCCTAATAATGGGGAAGGAAAGCTCAGGATGGGAACTAAAGGTAGGATTTAAGGGATTCTAAATGGTTTTAGGAATAGTTATTGATTATCTAGCCAGACTATGTAAAATAAATAGAACACAAATAAATAATACCATACTCAAAATATATTCCAAATGAATAATATACTTACCTATAAAATGCTTCTAATATTGTAGATAATTATCACATTGATAAGGATGTGCTTAACCTTTGAATTAGTGGTGATGGACTGAGATAGGTGTGTTGTTCTTCCATAGGTATTCTATGAAAATTTCTATAGCATTCTAGTGGATAAATTTAGGATCATTTTTCTCTAGGATGGTATACGTTTAAATCAACATCAATCCTAATATGATCTATGATGATCATGGGGATCGGTGTCGATCTATTCTAAGTTTACCAAGTTCATTCAAACAAATTCAATTCACAAGGTTAAACTTAGTCCCAGGATATCTAAATGAAGTTAGGCTAGTAAAATGTTATTAAGAGGTTAAAACAACTTGCTTGTAATAAATTTGGGGATATTATACTAGATTTAGGGAGGATTAATTAGTTACCTAGGTAAAAAGTAATTAGTAAGACTAATTATGCAATATAAGATAGTAAATGGTAAAACTACATTAAATAACATAAAAAAGGATGGGGAGGTGGTAAGACACATTTATTAATACTAATATAACTATGTAAATTCATAGTGTCTACATTTTCCCCTTTTTATTGAGTGATTTATGATAACCTACAGTGAAATAAAAACTAGGATAGGTCCTATGCCTCAAGTTTATGTGAGGAGGTATCCCCCCTCACATTGAGAGCCAATGAAGGATGATGAGATGAATTTGAAAATGAGGTGGTAATGAATAAGGTAGATAACAAATGAGAGTTCAAGATATAAGGATAAGCATGAAGTATAATGTTAACTAACAAGATATAAGATATCTGACCAAGAATTCCCCATGGAAAACAAGTAATAGATTGCCATAACTACAAACATATGGGATCGATAAAAGTTAGTCAAGAGGGCAAAGGATAGGATGGGATGACTAAAGCTTCTTGTGTTCTTGGTACATGTGTGATACCTAGAAACATTTTATCTCAAGATGAGGTACACTATCAAGATTCACAAGGGATAGACTCTGAAATGAATATAGGCATCTTAAAGGTTATGGGACCAATAGGGTTATATTTCCACAAGTTATTAATGTTGGGTAAAAAATAATGGGATAGATGTAATAAAATATGACTTAAGTGGCCTTGAGACAGGACTATAAAGATGCAAAAAAAATTACAAGTAGTGCAAGGAACAAACCAAAATGGACATAATCACATCAATCTAATGGATCGATATCAATTTTAAAAAATTGAAATCAATTACAAAGAATCAACATTAATCCTAGAGGGATATAAATAAGATACATAACACTGTGAGAGCTCATTTGCAATCAAGAATGTGTGATATAGAGCTAAAAAATTGACACTCATCCACATGTTTAAGTGAAGGAACGAATGATGAAGGTGGGTGAGATTACACATAGGAGGTGATAACGTTTTCATGATGAGGTAGGCTTGAATTTGGATATTGTTTTTTTTGAATTTTTTAAGTTTTTTTTGCATTTTTAAATACAATTATTAGTTTATTTTTTGAGATATTTATAAAAAAAAATTAAAATG